>OZ020192.1:64403574-64485755 GCA_963971165.1 Philopedon plagiatum | reverse complement strand
ACACACAGACACACACAGACACACACAGACACACACAGACACACACAGACACACACAGACACACACAGACACACACAGACACACACAGACACACACAGACACACACAGACACACACAGACACACACAGACACACACAGACACACACAGACACACACAGACACACACAGACACACACAGACACACACAGACACACACAGACACACACAGACACACACAGACACACACAGACACACACAGACACACACAGACACACACAGACACACACAGACACACACAGACACACACAGACACACACAGACACACACAGACACACACAGACACACACAGACACACACAGACACACACAGACACACACAGACACACACAGACACACACAGACACACACAGACACACACAGACACACACAGACACACACAGACACACACAGACACACACAGACACACACAGACACACACAGACACACACAGACACACACAGACACACACAGACACACACAGACACACACAGACACACACAGACACACACAGACACACACAGACACACACAGACACACACAGACACACACAGACACACACAGACACACACAGACACACACAGACACACACAGACACACACAGACACACACAGACACACACAGACACACACAGACACACACAGACACACACAGACACACACAGACACACACAGACACACACAGACACACACAGACACACACAGACACACACAGACACACACAGACACACACAGACACACACAGACACACACAGACACACACAGACACACACAGACACACACAGACACACACAGACACACACAGACACACACAGACACACACAGACACACACAGACACACACAGACACACACAGACACACACAGACACACACAGACACACACAGACACACACAGACACACACAGACACACACAGACACACACAGACACACACAGACACACACAGACACACACAGACACACACAGACACACACAGACACACACAGACACACACAGACACACACAGACACACACAGACACACACAGACACACACAGACACACACAGACACACACAGACACACACAGACACACACAGACACACACAGACACACACAGACACACACAGACACACACAGACACACACAGACACACACAGACACACACAGACACACACAGACACACACAGACACACACAGACACACACAGACACACACAGACACACACAGACACACACAGACACACACAGACACACACAGACACACACAGACACACACAGACACACACAGACACACACAGACACACACAGACACACACAGACACACACAGACACACACAGACACACACAGACACACACAGACACACACAGACACACACAGACACACACAGACACACACAGACACACACAGACACACACAGACACACACAGACACACACAGACACACAGACACACAGACACACAGACACACAGACACACAGACACACAGACACACAGACACACAGACACACAGACACACAGACACACAGACACACAGACACACAGACACACAGACACACAGACACACAGACACACAGACACACAGACACACAGACACACAGACACACAGACACACAGACACACAGACACACAGACACACAGACACACAGACACACAGACACACAGACACACAGACACACAGACACACAGACACACAGACACACAGACACACAGACACACAGACACACAGACACACAGACACACAGACACACAGACACACAGACACACAGACACACAGACACACAGACACACAGACACACAGACACACAGACACACAGACACACAGACACACAGACACACAGACACACAGACACACAGACACACAGACACACAGACACACAGACACACAGACACACAGACACACAGACACACAGACACACAGACACACAGACACACAGACACACAGACACACAGACACACAGACACACAGACACACAGACACACAGACACACAGACACACAGACACACAGACACACAGACACACAGACACACAGACACACAGACACACAGACACACAGACACACAGACACACAGACACACAGACACACAGACACACAGACACACAGACACACAGACACACAGACACACAGACACACAGACACACAGACACACAGACACACAGACACACAGACACACAGACACACGGACACACGGACACACGGACACACGACACACGGACACACGGACACACGGACACACGGACACACGGACACACGGACACACGGACACACGGACACACGGACACACGGACACACGGACACACGGACACACGGACACACGGACACACGGACACACGGACACACGGACACACGGACACACGGACACACGGACACACGGACACACGGACACACGGACACACGGACACACGGACACACGGACACACGGACACACGGACACACGGACACACGGACACACGGACACACGGACACACGGACACACGGACACACGGACACACGGACACACGGACACACGGACACACGGACACACGGACACACGGACACACGGACACACGGACACACGGACACACGGACACACGGACACACGGACACACGGACACACGGACACACGGACACACGGACACACGGACACACGGACACACGGACACACGGACACACGGACACACGGACACACGGACACACGGACACACGGACACACGGACACACGGACACACGGACACACGGACACACGGACACACGGACACACGGACACACGGACACACGGACACACGGACACACGGACACACGGACACACGGACACACGGACACACGGACACACGGACACACGGACACACGGACACACGGACACACGGACACACGGACACACGGACACACGGACACACGGACACACGGACACACGGACACACGGACACACGGACACACGGACACACGGACACACGGACACACGGACACACGGACACACGGACACACGGACACACGGACACACGGACACACGGACACACGGACACACGGACACACGGACACACGGACACACGGACACACGGACACACGGACACACGGACACACGGACACACGGACACACGGACACACGGACACACGGACACACGGACACACGGACACACGGACACACGGACACACGGACACACGGACACACGGACACACGGACACACGGACACACGGACACACGGACACACGGACACACGGACACACGGACACACGGACACACGGACACACGGACACACGGACACACGGACACACGGACACACGGACACACGGACACACGGACACACGGACACACGGACACACGGACACACGGACACACGGACACACGGACACACGGACACACGGACACACGGACACACGGACACACGGACACACGGACACACGGACACACGGACACACGGACACACGGACACACGGACACACGGACACACGGACACACGGACACACGGACACACGGACACACGGACACACGGACACACGGACACACGGACACACGGACACACGGACACACGGACACACGGACACACGGACACACGGACACACGGACACACGGACACACGGACACACGGACACACGGACACACGGACACACGGACACACGGACACACGGACACACGGACACACGGACACACGGACACACGGACACACGGACACACGGACACACGGACACACGGACACACGGACACACGGACACACGGACACACGGACACACGGACACACGGACACACGGACACACGGACACACGGACACACGGACACACGGACACACGGACACACGGACACACGGACACACGGACACACGGACACACGGACACACGGACACACGGACACACGGACACACGGACACACGGACACACGGACACACGGACACACGGACACACGGACACACGGACACACGGACACACGGACACACGGACACACGGACACACGGACACACGGACACACGGACACACGGACACACGGACACACGGACACACGGACACACGGACACACGGACACACGGACACACGGACACACGGACACACGGACACACGGACACACGGACACACGGACACACGGACACACGGACACACGGACACACGGACACACGGACACACGGACACACGGACACACAGACACACAGACACACAGACACACAGACACACAGACACACAGACACACAGACACACAGACACACAGACACACAGACACACAGACACACAGACACACAGACACACAGACACACAGACACACAGACACAAAGACACACAGACACACAGACACACAGACACACAGACACACAGACACACAGACACACAGACACACAGACACACAGACACACAGACACACAGACACACAGACACACAGACACACAGACACACAGACACACAGACACACAGACACACAGACACACAGACACACAGACACACAGACACACAGACACACAGTTACTGGACGTCATGTTGGAAAAAATTTAAAGGGAAAAAGCGATGCATCATTGTAAACGTATCATTGAATATTTTATGATCCTGGAATATTACGTCACATATCCAGAGCAAAATGGCGACGTTTTAAAGTGTATTTAAACAAAGCGAATAATAGACTAAAATAACTTTAGTACCATATATTTGTTAACAAAACTTCTTTTTTTCAAGCCGATACGAATACCACCAAAAAATTAGTATTTTCTCAATGTCATTTCATTAATTTCAGATCTAATTTTTAACACAATTTAAATTTTATTTTAATTAGTGGTGGAGGAGGGCTTAATAATATTTTTTCAACTTATCAGAAGCTCATTTTTCAAACCGCCAATTAAAAAACTTCAAGAATATTCATTATATTTTATTTTAAAAATATGTTTCAACAAGCCGCCATTTTGTTCTCAGGGCGAATAATGACGTAATATTCTAGGATCATAAAGTCCTCAATGAGACCTTTAAAATGATGTATCGCAAGACCCCTCCCATTAATTTTTTTTTTCAAGATGGCGTCCAGCAGCCCTCTTGATTTTACCGAGAATCATTTGTGCACCAAAACATAATATTTTTTACTAATTACCGTACGCCAACTTTCAATTTTATGAATGTGGCGGTTCAAAAATTAAGATGGTGGGGTGACATTAAAGAGCCGCACTGTATACAGGGTGTAACATAAAGGTTGGGAATAAATTAAACGGTAGATTCCTTAGTAAAAAATAATAGTTTTTTTTTCATATAACGTTATGCCCTACGGGATTTCGTTTCCAACTTACAGGGTGTTGAAAATGTTAAAAAAAATTGTTTTGGTTTAATAACTTTCGAACACCAGAAGATATGGAAATAAAATTTTAGCCGTAGCTTTATTTGGTAATGCCCTAGTAAAATTTAAAACATTGAATTTGTAGCTTACGCAGTGGCGTGCATACGAATATTGCCGTAGGGTTTTCCAAAGAAAAAAGTGCTACGCCACTGATAAAAATATTTTTTTATTAATATTTTAGAATACGCATTTTGTTTTAAACAAAATTTCCCT
Organism: Philopedon plagiatum; assembly: GCA_963971165.1. NCBI lineage: Eukaryota > Metazoa > Arthropoda > Insecta > Coleoptera > Curculionidae > Philopedon > Philopedon plagiatum. Next base: position 64,480,278 of record OZ020192.1, on the reverse strand, counting down.
CTTGCGTTTTCTTTGCATCTCTTGCCATTTTCCCGTAATTAAATCTTTTGTAAATACCAGTTTTTCCACTGCTTAATAAATGTAATCGAGTATGCGTTGACCACGATGTTTTCTGACAAAACGTCATTATTAATTAGGCTATTTAACTTTCCTTAGAAGTTTTTAATTTGGTTATTTTGTGGAATAAACCTGTTAAAAATGGATTACTCTATAGAAGAATTAGCAGATATGCATTTTATTTATGGCCTTGCAAACGGGAACACTGTGTTAGCTGTGCGTCTGTATGTTGAACGTTTCCCGTGAACGTTCCGAATACGAAGACTTTTTCAAGAATTTACGCTCGCTTGCTTGAAACCGGCTCATTAAAACCGGGTACCTCTAGCGGAAGACCTCAAAGTCAAAGAATAGTACAGCGCGAAGAACGAATTCTACAGATTGTTGAGGCGAATCCTGAATCTAGTACTAGAAGAATTGGAAGAACGGAGGGAGTAAGCCATATGACAGTCCAACGAATCCTGCATGATAATTCGTTGTACCCATACCATTTACAAAGAGTGCAGGCACTTTCTGCCGAGGATTATGCACCACGCCTTAGATTTTGTACCTGGTTTTTAAATAAGTGTAATCAGGGCTTTTTATTTCACTCATCCGTTCTGTTTACCGACGAAGCCGGGTTTACAAGAGATGGTATAGTTAATTTTCATAATAACCATCTGTGGGCTGATGAAAATCCTCATGGAATAACACAATCCCGGCACCAGCAACGATTTTCTGTTAATGTTTGGGCAGGAATAATTTGCGATTTTCTGATTGGACCTGTAGTACTACCCAATAGGCTTATCATATCTGGATTTTCTTCAAAATGGATTACAACCTTTATTAGAAGAACTCCCAATTGAAACCCGCCAGCACATGTGGTTTGTGGCGTACTTTTAGGGGAAAACTTGGTTTTCCTCAGAAAGGTACTCACTTGCGTACGGCAGCTCTTCGTCGGTAGAACAGATGGTCATCGGCTAGGAACACTTACGCTTTTTAAAGGCGCCACTCAGTTTTTCCTTTAATGGATTCGTTTCAGAGCTTCTGAACTGAGAAACCAAGCTCTTTTAATCTAAGTTGGTAATAAATAAATAGACTACCTGAGATTAGCTTCAATCAATTTAATTAGCGAATTGTGCCAAAGGAAGAACAAAAAATATGTTTATAAAGACCAAATAACATAGTTTAAAATGCATTTGTTCTGACAAAAATAAATATAATGCAGTGAAGCCAAAATTCCCGAGTTATAGTAATATATACATAACCCCTATCTTTGGCCAAAGATTACCCCAATGTTATGTACATTTATGTACAAAAATATATTTAAAAGTCGCATGTGAATTTAATTTTAAAATAATCAGAAGGCTAGCTTACACAGGTAAATATGTAATATATGTAAAGAATGAATTTAAGAAATAAAGAGGATATCACGAAAGTTATAGTATAAAAAAATTACGCAATTAAAAAAATGGAATAGACTGGCCTTAGGTTCTGGTGGGAGCTTCTAGAGTGTCCCCTGCATCCTGTGAAACAGACACTTGTTGGTGGCTAAATGTTAGGCCGCCAATCCTGGTTACTACGGACAGCTATTTCTCTGATAGTTTATGACAAAAGTAGAGGAAAACGTGCTGTGAAACGTGGACACCTCTCTAGCGCCTCTCTAACACCCTATCTAACGCCTTTCTAAAATCCTATCTAGCACCTCTCTAAAACCATTTCTAACGCCTCTCTAAAACCCTGTAAATAATATTTACAATAACCAAAACGTTCAAAATCATTAAAGAAATTTAACAGCTTACCTCTAGGTTGAGGGGATTCGTCTTACTATGCACATGGCGAATAAGAAATAAAAACGGGACTTCTCCCAGGAAGAATGGTCATGAATCGGCAAAAAGATATAATAATATGTATGTAAGTAATCAGACACTACTTCACATTACAATAATTGGTGCATAAAATAGCACTATAAAGGCAAAAAACTTCAGTCAGAAAAATCATGACTCCTCACTCGATTAGCAAATTCGGAGTGTATCGAAAAACGCTGGTACGTCGATCTACGAGTACCACGCATGGGTACTAGACGACATCTCGTCTGCTTGGATGCCACGGGTAAAGATATTTTGGAAGTTGGCGAATGCGATGGATCATGGAAATTTACAAAAATGTTAAGAAATAATAAGGGTAATAGTGGTTAAAGATTTAACCGCTACACTGCCCCTCTCCAAAAGAAAAAATTAAAGACTACGAAGTGGACTTTACATTTTTTAACATTCATATTACCATAACATGATATGTGAGGTAGATTATTATTAACAGTTTACGATAATCTAATAATAAAAAATATAAGTAACCTTAGAACTTACGAAAAAATATACAAAAATTGCAGTGCACGAAATAGTGTTGTCAAAATTTTAGTATTGATAACTCTCGCGTATCACTCGTCCCCAGGGGAGATTACAGTCGGTAGGTCACTATCGGTAGGTCACAAATCAGGTAAGGTCACTAAATTGGTAAGTCCACTAACATCTGACAACTATTTGGATAGCACTATTACTACCAATACTCACTAATAATTACATATCAGCTAATTCAATCTATTTACAACTAAATCTATTTACAGCCTATAAGAATGTAGAAACATCACTTATAGTAGAAAAACCATCGGTTATAAGAAACTGAAATAACCTAAAATGCTTTAGTATTTAAAATTTCTCACGGTATATAAACCAAACTATTTAAGTTAATTACTAGAAAAATAGTACCGATAATTTTTAAGTGTCAAGCAGGGTCTAATGAAACTGAAGTTGCGGCAAGGTGCCCGCGTGCATCAGCCCATTACACTTGCACAAAATTTTGACACTGAACCACGCCAAGGCGAGGTGAGTTACGCTAAGGTATGCTTAGCGGAGTTTTGCCCTAGGCAAATACCTAATCCAAAACGCAAAAGAAAAAAGATAAGGTAAGTAAATTAATGATAAGGCACGGTAATTTTGACCAAGTTATAACTTCAATCAAAATTTACTTTAAAAATTTTTAGGTAGAAAATAAAGGTAAGAACTTATGAGGAAAGAGATGTTTGGGTATCTTCTATACCCTCAGAATGTCCACGGTAAGGCAATAAATCTTTAAAGTGCCACTTGCCTACTTTAGAACCGTCTAGGTTTTTTAATTCGTAGACCAAGGGAGATAATTTTTTAGAGACAAGAGATAAGATATGTTTTGGACTAAGTTTTGCAGCAAATTTGTTCGCAGCATTAGATAACATCTTGTTCGGACGCCATACTTTTTCACCTACATTAAAACAGACATCCCGTTTCCGGAGATTATAGGACTTAGAATTCCTTTCATACGCAGAATGCAGTTTCTGGCGTATTTCTGCGAACATATTACGAAACTCAGTTAAATTTTCGGCGTAGGTATTCCTATCACCAGGCAATATTTCGGAAGATTGGTCTTGGGGAGGATGATCATAATAATCACCAGATAAAGGAACATGTCGCCCAAACATTAAATATGAAGGAGGAAAACCAGTTACTTCGTGAACTGCAGTATTAATAGCCTGCCTGATTTTAGCAATATGTAGATCCCAATCTTCATGTTTATCCACGTAACATCTGATAGCAGTAGTTATAGTTTTGTTGTTTCTTTCCACAAAATTGCATTGTGGTGAGTAAAACGGAGTAAACCACTGTTTGACGTGATATTTTTCACATAGATTTTTAAGGTTATGACTAGAAAAATTGGTTGCGTTGTCACAGATAAGGATCTGAGGCACACCAAATATAAGAAAAATCTGATTTTCTAAGAGATCTACAATAAGATTAGACTTAGAATGTTTGAGAGGAAAAGTAAAAGTGTATTTCGAAAACCAATCAGCAGCTACTAGCAACCATTTATTGCCTCTTTTTGAGCGTGGAAAGGGACCAATAAAATCTAAAGAAATAATCTGACCAGGTAAGTCAACAATTTTTTCCTTCCCCATGGTACCAATCTTAGGTAAGTTTGAATGTTTCTGCGCACCGCACACCAAACATTTACGAATAAACTTTAAAATTTGTGACCTCATCTGAGGCCAATAGTACAATTCTTGAACACGAAACAAAGTCTTCCGAAAACCAAAATGTCCACTGGTTGGAGGATTATGACAATTTTCGATGACCTTATCCCTTTGAGGTTTTGGAATCAAGAGTTTCCATTCCTGTTTATTAAAAGAATAAGAGGAACGACAAGGAATAAATTTTTGGACTAAGTCACCTTCAATCCGCCATTGAGGATACGTTTCAGGACTTTTACGAATATTGTCACGAAGAGAGATATACCAGGGATCAAGAGAAGAGAAATCAACAAATAAGGAAGATACTTGTAGAGGCAGTGTTTGTGAGGTAGATGAACTGTCCATGTCCATATTATCTGGAAGAGAATAAGGTATACGACTTAAGGCATCTGGAACAATGTGCATTGAGCCTTTTCTATGCTGTAAATCAAAAGTGTGCTGCCTTAATCTAAGCAACCAGCGACTAAGTTTACCAGAGGGAGTTTTAAGATTATTAAGCCAAAGCAAACTGAAATGATCGGTGATTACGGTAAAACGCGTACCTTCTACCCAAGGTCGAAATTTTTCTATGCAGAATATAACTGCCAAACATTCCCGTTCGGTCACCGAATAATTTCTTTCTGCTCTGGACAAAGAACGGCTTGCATAAGCTATCTTCTCCGTCTATAAACTGAGTCAACATTCCTCCAATACCAACATCGGAAGCGTCTGACTGAACATAGAATTTTTGACTGAAATCTGGTTGAGCTAGAATAGGTGCACTTACTAATTTTTGCTTGATACACAAAAACGCGGCTTCAGCTTCGTCGTTCCAACTGATAACTTCTTTTTTCTTTTTGCCTTTAACAAGTGAATTTAAGGGACTTACAAGGGACGAGAAATCTTTGATAAACCTGCGATACCATGAACACATTCCTATGAAAAGCTTAACTTCAGTCGAAGTGCGGGGACGTGGATAATTCAACATACAATCAACCTTACAAGGGTCAGTAGCTAAAGAATTATTTCCAACAATAAAACCTAGGTACTTTAAAGATGTCTTAAAAAATTGACATTTTTCAAGGTTAATAGTAAGGCCTGCATCCTTTAGTAAATTTTTTGCAGTTGTCAGTAACCCAATATGGTGTTCCCAAGTAGGAGAACAAAGTAAAATATCGCCTAGATAAGAGAATATATGCGGTTCGTACTTAGGTCCAAAAATTGAATCTACCAACCTTTGTTGAGTTTGCGCAGCATTGCACAAGCCAAAAGGAACTACAGTAAATTGAAAGTGTCCCCGACCAATTATAGAAAAAGCAGTTTTTTCTTTAGATGCGTTATCCAAAGGAATTTGCCAAAATGCTTTTCGCAAATCTATAGAGGAAATAAACTTGGCATTACGCAAGTTATTTAAGATACGATCTACGTGAGCCAAAGGAAAACTATCATGTTTAGTCAAGTTATTCAAAAAACGTCCATCAAAACAAAATCTATATTCACCGTTTGGTTTTTTAACTAATAAGGTTGGAGAACTCCAAGGACTTTGAGATTCTTCAACTACACCTAATTTAATCATAGAGTCTAACTCTTTGTTTAGAATTTCTTGCATGTACGGAGAAAGTAGATAAGGTTTCTTTTTAAAAGGGGGGTTATCTCCGGTATCTATATTTAGTTTAATTTTATTGGTTCTCCCTAACTTATCGTTACTATCAATTTCGTTAAAGGAATCTAAAACTTTTTGAGCTTCTATTTTTTGAGTAGGAGATAAATCATCTACAGTGCAAAGTTTAGGAATACAAAATTTATTTGTTATTGTAGCAGTAGTACTTATTTCTATTTCATTGCTATGAATAGACCAACTATTATTTTTGAAGTCCATTACTAAATTAAACTGTTTTGCAAAATCAATCCCAAAAATAAATGCATGCGTTACAGAAGGTACAATTAAAACTTTGATTATTTTACAACAATCATTAATAAAAATAGGCAAATGAGAGACACCAACAACTTTTTGCTGTGTACCGTCTGCTGTGCGAACATTAGAATCTACCACTGAATGAATCTTAATCTTTAATTTTTTCAAAATTTTTATTCCACTTGATCCAACAATAGAAGAGTTAGCTCCAGAATCTAATAAAACTGTGATAACTTGATCATAAAGAGGAACTGAGATATAAGGTCTGTTATCATTAACTTTGTTAATAAATAAAGGTAGTATTTCGTTACTTGTTTTAGGTGTTTTTAGAAAATTAGAGACATATATAAGCCATTTGTTCTAATACTCACTAATAATAACGTATCAGCTAATTCAATCTATTTACAACTAAATCTATTTACAGCCTATAAGAATGTAGAAACATCACTTATAGTAGAAAAACCATCGGTTATAAGAAACTGAAATAACCTAAAATGCTTTAGTATTTAAAATTTCTCACGGTATATAAACCAAACTATTTAAGTTAATTACTAGAAAAATAGTACCGATAATTTTTAAGTGTCAAGCAGGGTCTAATGAAACTGAAGTTGCGGCAAGGTGCCCGCGTGCATCAGCCCATTACACTTGCACAAAATTTTGACACTGAACCACGCCAAGGCGAGGTGAGTTACGCTAAGGTATGCTTAGCGGAGTTTTGCCCTAGGCAAATACCTAAGCCAAAACGCAAAAGAAAAAAGATAAGGTAAGTAAATTAATGATAAGGCACGGTAATTTTGACCAAGTTATAACTTCAATCAAAATTTACTTTAAAAATTTTTAGGTAGAAAATAAAGGTAAGAACTTATGAAGAAAGAGATGTTTGGGTATCTTCTATACCCTCAGAATGTCCACGGTAAGGCAATAAATCTTTAAAGTGCCACTTGCCTACTTTAGAACCGTCTAGGTTTTTTAATTCGTAGACCAAGGGAGATAATTTTTTAGAGACAAGAGATAAGATATGTTTTGGACTAAGTTTTGCAGCAAATTTGTTCGCAGCATTAGATAACATCTTGTTCGGACGCCATACTTTTTCACCTACATTAAAACAGACATCCCGTTTCCGGAGATTATAGGACTTAGAATTCCTTTCATACGCAGAATGCAGTTTCTGGCGTATTTCTGCGAACATATTACGAAACTCAGTTAAATTTTCGGCGTAGGTATTCCTATCACCAGGCAATATTTCGGAAGATTGGTCTTGGGGAGGATGATCATAATAATCACCAGATAAAGGAACATGTCGCCCAAACATTAAATATGAAGGAGGAAAACCAGTTACTTCGTGAACTGCAGTATTAATAGCCTGCCTGATTTTAGCAATATGTAGATCCCAATCTTCATGTTTATCCACGTAACATCTGATAGCAGTAGTTATAGTTTTGTTGTTTCTTTCCACAAAATTGCATTGTGGTGAGTAAAACGGAGTAAACCACTGTTTGACGTGATATTTTTCACATAGATTTTTAAGGTTATGACTAGAAAAATTGGTTGCGTTGTCACAGATAAGGATCTGAGGCACACCAAATATAAGAAAAATCTGATTTTCTAAGAGATCTACAATAAGATTAGACTTAGAATGTTTGAGAGGAAAAGTAAAAGTGTATTTCGAAAACCAATCAGCAGCTACTAGCAACCATTTATTGCCTCTTTTTGAGCGTGGAAAGGGACCAATAAAATCTAAAGAAATAATCTGACCAGGTAAGTCAACAATTTTTTCCTTCCCCATGGTACCAATCTTAGGTAAGTTTGAATGTTTCTGCGCACCGCACACCAAACATTTACGAATAAACTTTAAAATTTGTGACCTCATCTGAGGCCAATAGTACAATTCTTGAACACGAAACAAAGTCTTCCGAAAACCAAAATGTCCACTGGTTGGAGGATTATGACAATTTTCGATGACCTTATCCCTTTGAGGTTTTGGAATCAAGAGTTTCCATTCCTGTTTATTAAAAGAATAAGAGGAACGACAAGGAATAAATTTTTGGACTAAGTCACCTTCAATCCGCCATTGAGGATACGTTTCAGGACTTTTACGAATATTGCCACGAAGAGAGATATACCAGGGATCAAGAGAAGAGAAATCAACAAATAAGGAAGATACTTGTAGAGGCAGTGTTTGTGAGGTAGATGAACTGTCCATGTCCATATTATCTGGAAGAGAATAAGGTATACGACTTAAGGCATCTGGAACAATGTGCATTGAGCCTTTTCTATGCTGTAAATCAAAAGTGTGCTGCCTTAATCTAAGCAACCAGCGACTAAGTTTACCAGAGGGAGTTTTAAGATTATTAAGCCAAAGCAAACTGAAATGATCGGTGATTACGGTAAAACGCGTACCTTCTACCCAAGGTCGAAATTTTTCTATGCAGAATATAACTGCCAAACATTCCCGTTCGGTCACCGAATAATTTCTTTCTGCTCTGGACAAAGAACGGCTTGCATAAGCTATCTTCTCCGTCTATAAACTGAGTCAACATTCCTCCAATACCAACATCGGAAGCGTCTGACTGAACATAGAATTTTTGACTGAAATCTGGTTGAGCTAGAATAGGTGCACTTACTAATTTTTGCTTGATACACAAAAACGCGGCTTCAGCTTCGTCGTTCCAACTGATAACTTCTTTTTTCTTTTTGCCTTTAACAAGTGAATTTAAGGGACTTACAAGGGACGAGAAATCTTTGATAAACCTGCGATACCATGAACACATTCCTATGAAAAGCTTAACTTCAGTCGAAGTGCGGGGACGTGGATAATTCAACATACAATCAACCTTACAAGGGTCAGTAGCTAAAGAATTATTTCCAACAATAAAACCTAGGTACTTTAAAGATGTCTTAAAAAATTGACATTTTTCAAGGTTAATAGTAAGGCCTGCATCCTTTAGTAAATTTTTTGCAGTTGTCAGTAACCCAATATGGTGTTCCCAAGTAGGAGAACAAAGTAAAATATCGCCTAGATAAGAGAATATATGCGGTTCGTACTTAGGTCCAAAAATTGAATCTACCAACCTTTGTTGAGTTTGCGCAGCATTGCACAAGCCAAAAGGAACTACAGTAAATTGAAAGTGTCCCCGACCAATTATAGAAAAAGCAGTTTTTTCTTTAGATGCGTTATCCAAAGGAATTTGCCAAAATGCTTTTCGCAAATCTATAGAGGAAATAAACTTGGCATTACGCAAGTTATTTAAGATACGATCTACGTGAGCCAAAGGAAAACTATCATGTTTAGTCAAGTTATTCAAAAAACGTCCATCAAAACAAAATCTATATTCACCGTTTGGTTTTTTAACTAATAAGGTTGGAGAACTCCAAGGACTTTGAGATTCTTCAACTACACCTAATTTAATCATAGAGTCTAACTCTTTGTTTAGAATTTCTTGCATGTACGGAGAAAGTAGATAAGGTTTCTTTTTAAAAGGGGGGTTATCTCCGGTATCTATATTTAGTTTAATTTTATTGGTTCTCCCTAACTTATCGTTACTATCAATTTCGTTAAAGGAATCTAAAACTTTTTGAGCTTCTATTTTTTGAGTAGGAGATAAATCATCTACAGTGCAAAGTTTAGGAATACAAAATTTATTTGTTATTGTAGCAGTAGTACTTATTTCTATTTCATTGCTATGAATAGACCAACTATTATTTTTGAAGTCCATTACTAAATTAAACTGTTTTGCAAAATCAATCCCAAAAATAAATGCATGCGTTACAGAAGGTACAATTAAAACTTTGATTATTTTACAACAATCATTAATAAAAATAGGCAAATGAGAGACACCAACAACTTTTTGCTGTGTACCGTCTGCTGTGCGAACATTAGAATCTACCACTGAATGAATCTTAATCTTTAATTTTTTCAAAATTTTTATTCCACTTGATCCAACAATAGAAGAGTTAGCTCCAGAATCTAATAAAACTGTGATAACTTGATCATAAAGAGGAACTGAGATATAAGGTCTGTTATCATTAACTTTGTTAATAAATAAAGGTAGTATTTCGTTACTTGTTTTAGGTGTTTTTAGAAAATTAGAGACATATATAAGCCATTTGTTCCAATCAGATTTATCAAAATAGGACTTTGTGGTTAACTTTCCATCAAAGTACCGACCACGGGCAGTACTTGATGGACTATTTAGTTTTTTGAACAATTTTTACAAGAATTAGTCTTGACATTGGGCTCGCCGCAGCGATAACAAAATATTTTTCTTTTTTCCGTACAGGAATTATAGGTATGATTAGGTAACCGACAATTGAAACAAATAATTTTATTCTTAGATATAGATTGAGATTCCTTGTTATCCAAAGCATCAGAAGGTTTATCTACATTTTCTGATTTCTTAAATTTCCTACCAGCCTTAGACGTATTTTGGTTATCAAAACGAGAAGATTTTTTATTAAAATTTTTATAAGTACTTCGAGTGTCACGTTGTCGTGAACCACTTTGTTGATCCGAATCCGATAAAGAAAATAATTGAGGTAGTTTTTTAGAAGTAGTCTTGGAAGCTTCTTCCAATCTTTTACACAAAATAGATAATTCATTGACAGTATCAATAGAATGTAAGGCAAGTTGATTGATATATTCAGGTAATAAATTTTTTCGAATGTATTTCACCTTAGTGACCTCCGCCGGAGACGTAGATAAGCGACAAAATAAGTTTTCTAAATGCGCCATAAAAATAGTTAGTGATTCATTTCGCTTCTGTTTTCTCTGTCTTATTTGTTCCCAGACATAGTCGTCTGCATAAGGAGGTAAAAAATCTTTCTTTAAACGAGATACTAAAGAAGGCCAATCTGTAATACTAGATTTAATGCTACGGTACCATATGAACGCATCACCAACAAAAAATTCAACAGCTGAGTTAATTAATTCATTTTCTGAAACATCACGAGCCTGAGCAAGATCAGAAACTCTTTCTAAGAAGTAGAAAACACTTTTTGTATCCCCATTAAATTTAATTCCCCAAGAAGATATTGGTTGCTTACTGGCTGTACATGTGACAACAGGATTAACATTAACAATCGGTGGAGAGGTATGAGTAAGATTATTTAAATTAGGATTTGATGAGGGCGACTCCTCTGAAACTTTTTCATCTAAATCTGACTCTACTTTAAGACACATTGCATAAGATTCGTTACGAAATTTAATTGCATCGCCATCATCGGCTTCCGGAATTTTGATTCTTTTTATTCGGCCGCATAAATGGGCTAATCTCGACTTAACGCGAAGGTAAGTACTATCAAAATCTGAAATAATATTTTCAATAGATGCAATACTTTTGTTTATTTCTGCTCGTTCGGTTCTAAAATCGGGTATATACGCTTCTATACAAATCTGACTTCCATGTATCTGAATTTCTTTTTTTTAAAGTCTAGACAAAATTTTTCTTTTTTCTACCACGTTACGGTCGGTATAAACAGACCTAATATTTAGTTCATAATCGAGTTCATAATCTAAAAGGTGATTAATTTGAAATTTATCAACTGTGGCAGCCATATTTAAATTTTTTCTTTTCAGATAAGTATTCCAAAAAACTTCTTAAAAATTTTTAATTAACGTTAGGAATTAAATAATTCAAGCATTTGTTATAAAAGACTACAAAAAACAAATTAAAAATATTTGGACGACCGGTATATAATTTTTAAAGCCAACCTGTATAGTTGCTTATGTAAGGATCACGTTTGAGACAACCTGTACGTAAATTAAAATTTGGTCAGGCAAAAGCAATTTTTTTTTTAAGGTAACAATTGAAATCTGAAATAACCGGTAACTGCTTAAAACTTTTTAATTATAAATCTTAAATACTGGTTTTAATTTTGAAATACTGTTTTATTATATTCAAAAAAGATGCATTCGGTAAATAATATAAAATATTATTTTACTACAGTGTTCGTCACGACGTATACATTTCCAACAAATATGCTTTTTTGTATCGGTAAAGGAATGCAAGAAAAAATGGTTTAGCCAAACAACTCAAGGACGCGACGCGACGTTCGCAGTTATCAATTCAGCAAATATCTAATTTTATTTGAAAATTAGGGGAATCAAAATTTTTATTAATAAATAATTGGCCAAAATATTAAAATCTCTATAATTAATAAATGATATACACCATTGTTTGTGTGTAGGTATGAGTATTTTTATAAGACAGAAAAAGACAGAAATAGAATCAGTAAAAATACATATTGCGAATAGTCAGTTTTAGGGGAAAATATAAAAATTTATGGATAAACAAGCCTGAAAGAAAATTTGAAAATTAAGAAAAAATGTTATGGGGTTTTGAAACTAATCTCAGTAGAAAAAATATAAAAAATAAAATCAAAGCGTAAGCACTCAAGCCCCACGCCTATGGGCGCTATTTTATGTGGCGTACTTTTAGGGAAAAACTTGGTTTTCCTCAGAAAGGTACTCACTTGCGTACGGCAGCTCTTCGTCGGTAGAACAGATGGTCATCGGCTAGGAACACTTACGCTTTTTAAAGGCGCCACTCAGTTTTTCCTTTAATGGATTCGTTTCAGAGCTTCTGAACTGAGAAACCCAGCTCTTTTAATCTAAGTTGGTAATAAATAAATAGACTACCTGAGATTAGCTTCAATCAATTTAATTAGCGAATTGTGCCAAAGGAGGAACAAAAAATATGTTTATAAAGACCAAATAACATAGTTTAAAATGCATTTGTTCTGACAAAAATAAATATAATGCAGTGAAGCCAAAATTCCCGAGTTATAGTAATATATACATAACCCCTATCTTTGGCCAAAGATTACCCCAATGTTATGTACATTTATGTACAAAAATATATTTAAAAGTCGCATGTGAATTTAATTTTAAAATAATCAGAAGGCTAGCTTACACAGATAAATATGTAATATATGTAAAGAATGAATTTAAGAAATAAAGAGGATATCACGAAAGTTATAGTATAAAAAAATTACGCAATTAAAAAAATGGAATAGACTGGCCTTAGGTTCTGGTGGGAGCTTCTAGAGTGTCCCCTGCATCCTGTGAAACAGACACTTGTTGGTGGCTAAATGTTAGGCCGCCAATCCTGGTTACTACGGACAGCTATTTCTCTGATAGTTTATGAGAAAAGTGGAGGAAAACGTGCTGTGAAACGTGGACACCTCTCTAGCGCCTCTCTAACACCCTATCTAACGCCTTTCTAAAATCCTATCTAGCACCTCTCTAAAACCATTTCTAACGCCTCTCTAAAACCCTGTAAATAATATTTACAATAACCAAAACGTTCAAAATCATTAAAGAAATTTAACAGCTTACCTCTAGGTTGAGGGGATTCGTCTTACTATGCACATGGCGAATAAGAAATAAAAACGGGACTTCTCCCAGGAAGAATAGTCATGAATCGGCAAAAAGATATAATAATATGTATGTATGTAAGTAATCAGACACTACTTCACATTACAATAATTGGGCAAAAAACTTCAGTCAGAAAAATCATGACTCCTCACACGATTAGCAAAATCGGAGTGTATCGAAAAACGCTGGTACGTCGATCTACGAGTACCACGCATGGGTACTAGACGACATCTCGTCTGCTTGGATGCAACGGGTAAAGATATTTTGGAAGTTGGCGAATGCGATGGATCATGGAAATTTACAAAAATGTTAAGAAATAATAAGGGTAATAGTGGTTAAAGATTTAACCGCTACAGGTTCATGAATGATGGCGCCCCAGCTCATTTTAGGCGAGAAGTAAGAGAATACCTTAATGAAACTTACCGGAATAAATGGATAGGGCGTGGAGGGCCAAGAGCGTGGCCTCCTCGTTCGCCCGACTTTAATCCATTGTATTATTATTTATGGGGGCTCTTAAAAACATCGTTTATTCCACTCCCATTCCTGCCGAACAGACTCTTCGTCAAAGAGTTGAAATGGGGTGTCAGCAAATTCGAGCGATGCCTCGTATTTTTGGACGAGTTAGAGAATCCATGAGAAAACTTATTGAAAAATGTATAGAAGTTGGAGGACAACATTTTCAGCACCTTTTTGTAATTTGGTTTGTTGTTTTGTTAATTATTATTGGTGAATACATTTTAAATTTCAAAGTTACTATTCATTTCCATGTAAGCAGTGGAAAAACTGGTATTTACAAAAGATTTAATTACGGGAAAATGGCAAGAGATACAAAGAAAACGCAAGAGGGAGATTTTGTTTAAAACAAAATGCGTATTCTAAAAAATTGACAAAAATTTTTTTTTAGCAGTGGCGTAGCACTTTTTCTTTGGAAAACCCTACGGCAATATTCGTATGCACGCCACTGTGTAAGTTACAAAGTCAATGTTTTAAATTTTACTAGGGCATTACCAAATGAAGCTACGGCTAAAATTTTATTTCCATATCTTCTGGTGTTCGAGAGTTATTAAACAAAATCAAAATTTTTTTAACATTTTCAACGCCCTGTAAGTTGGAAACGAAATCCCGTAGGGCATAACTTTGTATAAAAAAAACTATTATTTTTTACTAAGGAATCTACCGTTTAATTTATTCCCAACCTTTATGTTACACCCTGTATATAATAAAGAAGAAGGGTAGTCTTGACCGACTAGAGAAACAACAAAACTAGTTTGTCTTGGGGTATTGATGTGCATTATAAATGCTTAAAATAAAAATGCACCATATAAAGTAAAAAAAAGCATACAGAGTTGCAGTAAGCTGTCCTATATTAACAGTGTTGCGTTCGACAACAAGAAAGTTAGCATAATTCTATCAAAAAATAAGAAAAAAAGCTTTTTTCATTAGAAAGGAAAAATAACTTTGGTAATTCACTTCTGCCTTAGCAATCATTCAGTAATATGGAAATTAAGAAAAACAGCTAACTTCTTGCTACCACCAAGCAATATGAAAGTTACCAACGTTTGCCGTGTATTTTTATTTTTACCAATAACAGAAAAATTTTACATTGATGTAATGCTATGAAATTTAAATAGATCAAATATTTACTTATGTACATGCACAAAATAAAGTCATATAGTTTTCCTTTGTTTTGTGAACGCATGTTTAGTTATTTAATGCACTGGCATTTTTTCAGATTGAATATGAAAAATCCTTAAAATCGTATCATAGCTCACCTGCCTATCAAACTTACATTCAGGCTAAGAATCGAGGAAAATCAGGTAAGTTTCTATCTTCAACCATCATCAGAAAGTTTAATGTCAACTTTTACAACCTTTACAAACTGTGTAAAGGTGCAAGTTAATATGCTCAGGTTATTTTGTTTTTGTACGTTGTTATGCATAAGCAAATTGGTAGTGCACGACAATTTTAAAACGAAGTTTTATGAAAGCTCTGACAAACTTTACACTAAACCAGACAACGGCACGCGTTACGCGAAAAACCGAGTAAATTTAATAGCCAGGGCAGCGATCTTTCTGCCGCCTTCCTCGAGTTTTAGTTTGTTCGTACGAGTTCACTTGGAAAGTTTTGCGCATATTTTAAGTGTATTTACGGATTTTTCGTAGTGTATTTCTGTTTTTTTTTTCAATGGAGGGACCATCTTCTGCGAGTGTGGACCATAATTTAGACTGTTTGCGTCGTATGTAATTTATTAAAAAATGATTTTTTCGTCGAAACTTTCAAGAAAAGAGTGACATTTTTATGTCTGGCAGGCCAATGGTTCCTATTAATTTGGGGATAAAAATGGCAAATTCGGTAAAAAAATTCACGAAACATTTTCGCGTGGGGTTTTACGAAAAATATGAGTGGTTAACCGGCTGCAAAATATTATCAAAATTATTCTGCTGGCCCTGTTTACTTTTCGATATATGTAAGTGAGAAAACTCTGAACAAGTATTTTATTATCTAACGGTGTATTATATTAGCCCGAGATCCCGCTGCAGGATTACTACGTTCATCGAGTTTTTAATCAAAATCTAATTTTTACATATAATAATGAATTGGGGAATATATTTTTGCCAGGGTGCCTATCAAAATGTGGCCGCTAGTATTTTTAATTAAAATAATATTAATTGATTTTTCATTCAATATCTGTATAGTGTTTGTAAGTTTACCGATTTCCTAGCATAGTCCAGTGGGTAAGGCATTCGCCTATTGACCCAGACGTCTTGGTTCGAATCCGGGCTCGGCCGGATCTTTTTTTTTAATTTTTGTCCTTAAAATCGGATCAGAGGGCACCCTAAGGTCGGAAGAGGGTTAGCACCTGGTTAGGGACCCTGACCAGTCTCTTTCCTCGCAAGAGAAGAGGGATCGGTGCGAAAAAATCTAACAATCGTTCGGCAAAATTCGGGATGCATATTCCTGGTATTAGCTAGACGTTAGAGAAAAGTTTTAGTTGCTGTCCCGCACTTGGCCGCAACCTCTTAGCAGCCAGGTGTAAACAGGTATTGCTTTGTTACATTTATACGTTTATTAGGTATATTCATCAATTATACAGTGTGTCTACGTAAGTTGGCGGCATATGGGAAACTTTTTTATTGTTAATTTTACGAAAAAAAGTTATTCTTTATAAAAAGTTCTGCATGGTCCAAAACCTAAAATGCAACCATCAGATATCAAATTTTATCAGTCGTATACGAGGTTTGTCAAAAAATGTGTTTTTTGCTCAAGAGTAAAGTACATTTATTTTCGACAATATCGAAAATTATTATAAAGAAAAGACGTTTAGAATTAAAAATAACTTTGAAATATTCAACATTGTTTATTTACGTTAAAAAACTATTTTTTTCGACATTTTCTCTGCGATAACGTTGAAAATTTAAGTTTGCACATTAACGCATAATTAATCTAGGATGCACTGGCATGTTTTAAAAGTGGTATTTGAAGTAGGATTTGAGAACTGTCAAAACATCGAAAATTCGAAAAAAGTCAACAATCGTATTTTAAAAAGTAGCACGGTATAAACACTTTTTTTAGGCAGTCTAACAGTGTTTTTCATAGTTTTTAGAGATCCGTATTGTACAGTTTTATGTTTGACAGACGTATTTGTTTACGGAAAGGTAGAAATGCCAAAAACATTAAGCCTGGAAGATAAAATTGAGATTGTTAATTTAGTAAATGTAATGCATTAATGTGCACACTTCAATTGTCAACGTTATCGCAGAGAAAATGTCGAAAAAAATTGTTTTTAATGTAAATAAACAATGTTGAATATTTTAAAGTTATTTTTAATTCTAAACATCTTTTCTTTATAATAATTTTCGATATTGTCGAAAATAAAGGTACTTTACTCTTGAGTAAAAATCACATTTTTTGACAAACCTCGTATAAAATTTGATATCTGATGGTTGCATTTTAGGTTTTGGAGCATGCAGAACTTTTTATAAAGAATAACTTTTTTTCGTAAAATTAATAATAAAAAAGTTTCCCGTATGCCGCCAATTTACGTAGACACACTGTATATCAAATTAAAGTTAATTTTTTTCTGTGTGTGATGGCATACCTCTGCCTATGTAAAAGTGGCCGCAAATAGGGGCTGCTAGCTGTTAAAAATAGATTAGAGTGAAAGGGAGTTAGCGCGCTACGTCGTTCGTTAGACGAGAATGGTGATTGCCAGGTGTACGAGTTTTTAAAGCCAATGCGCATGCGTCGATCGCTAGTGTTTTCAACTAAAGCGCGACATTCTTATTCTAACCATTTTGTTTTGGAGCTCTTAATACACAACGTTGTTTTATTTAACTTTATATATTATTACGTTTGTTAAAATAAATCTTAAATTTAAAAAAAATGAAGAACTGTTTTCTGTGTAATAAAAAGAATAATGTACTTGACTTTAATAATGCATCATTTAAAAAGTGTTTATTAATGTTATTGTTTCGTCGTAAAAAAATATAAGTACCATGACATTTTATTAACAGTGGAATCTATGGACAATTAATTTCAGATATTATAGAGAATGTCTGAAAAAAATTACAGTTTTAAAACTAAAAGATAAGCAAGAATTTGAAGATTTTTGCAAAACGCAAACCATAAGTAAAACTTTTAATTTAACTTAAGAATGATTTAGTTTATAGTTACTATACATATAATATATCGGTACCTCAGGTATCTGTCGTACAAATGATGTTTGTTTTTCTTATTTATATTAAAGAAAAGACGATTCGATTTTTTATTTAAGAATGGTTGTTTTGATATATTTGAGTAATTTTAAATACAACTAAACAAAAATTTATTAATTATAATTTTTTTTGGAGTATTATAAAGTCGTTCCCACTACTGTTTGCGCCGTTGGTTGAGAACACATTGGCTTTAAAAACTCGTACAGCTGGCAATCACCATCCTCGTCTAACGAACTATGTAGCGCGCTAACTCTCTTTCACTCTAATCTGTTTTTAACAGCTAGCAACCCCTATTTGCGGCCACTTTTACATAGGCAGAGGTAGTCCATCACACACAGAAAAAAATTAACTTTAATTTGATATATAATTGATGAATATACCTAATAAACGTATAAATGTAACAAAGCAATACCTGTTTACACCTGGCTGCGAAGAGGTTGCGGCCAAGTGCGGGACAGCAACCAAAACTTTTCACTAACGTCTAGCTAATACCAGGAATATGCATCCCGAATTTTGCCGAACGATTGTTAGATTTTTTCGCACCGATCCCTCTTCTCTAGCGAGGAAAGAGACTGGTCAGGGCCCCTAACCAGGTGCTAACCCTCTTCCGACCTTAGGGTCCCCTCCGATCCGATTTTAAGGACAAAAATTAAAAAAAAAGATCCGGCCGAGCCCGGATTCGAACCAAGACGTCTGGGTCAATAGGCGAATGCCTTACCCACTGGACTAAGTGGCTCATGCTAGGAAGTCGGTAAACTTACAAACACTATACAAATATTGAATGAAAAATCAATTAATATTATTTTAATTAAAAATACTAGCGGCCACATTTTGATAGGCACCCTGGCAAAAATATATTCCCCAATTCATTATTATATGTAAAAATTAGATTTTGATTAAAAACTCGATGAACGTAGTAATCCTGCAGCGGGATCTCGGACTATATGGGGGTCCAGGACAAGAATAACACAACTACTATCCATTTCTAAAGTTTTGACCCCTCAGTCTGAGGGTCAATAACAAAAAGCCACGGGGCAGAATAAACTGAAAAAATTACAGCTTGTTAGGACGTTATCCAAGAGTTTCTTCCAAAAAAATGTATTATTGTATTGTAAACGATATTGAACTTATTCATAACACAGGACCACAAATGGGAACCGAAAAAAGTCCTTTGGCGGGATTGATATCCTATATGTATTTTGGTGCGCTGATTACGAATCCGAGGTTCATATAACCCCAGCACATCACGTTCAAGGTCATTTGAAGGTCAAATGCATATATTACGGAAAAACAGAAAATCTGACCACGGATTCGGAAAGAGCGGGAAATTTTCCGTCCAAATATGTAGTTTTTAGTTTTTCCAACATGACCCTCCAAGGTCATCTGGGGGTGAAATGACTCACCGATAGACCAAATTCATAAGAATATGGGAAATAATTCCCATATACATCATCACCTTGAAAGTGACGTGCTCGGATTATATGGACCTCGGATTCGTAATCAGCGCTTCAAAAAACCTAAAGATACCTGACTAAGTTGTACGTAAAAGTCTGTAGTTGTGATGATGTACCTATATGGGAAATAAGAATTTGGTCTATCGGTGAGTCATTTCACCCCCAGATGACCTTGGAGGGTCATGTTGGAAAAACTAAAAACTACACATTTGGACGTAAAATTTCCCGCTCTTTCCGAATCCGTGGTCAGATTTTCTGTTTTTCCGTAATATATGCATTTGACCTTCAAATGACCTTGAACGTGATGTGCTGGGGTTATATGGACCTAGGATATCAATCTCGCCAAAGGACTTTTTTCGGTTCCCATTTGTGGTCCTGTGTAATCAATTAGAAAAAAACAACGATTTTACTGCGTTAATACTGATAAACGATTTTATCATGTCTATATATTGGTTAATTTTTTCCCTATTTAAATGCAATTTTGAAGGTAGATAGAAAAATATCTATACTTTCGCAAGGGATTGGTAGTATGTGAAATTGTATTTTTTTCTTTTTTAATGATGTTTGTGTATCAGCTGTACTGTGGACAATTTAAAACCGTAAAAAAATCTTTACACTCGTAGAGGTATGTATTATTATACAAATGTATTTTATTACCCAAAATTAAAAAAAGCACCTTTAGTTCTTGTAAAAATTGTAATAAATATTACAAGCGACATAAGAAAGAGATGAAAAGTATTAACCTTTACCGACACACACACAGTACGGTGGCTTCGTCACGCTTATCGGTATGTAGTCCGTAGTTCCATGTATTTTGTATTTGTTTAGAAGTTAATCTATTTGTTATGGAGTGAAACGATTTGTCAAATAATATTATTTATTTGATTGTGGTTGTTTATATCGACTTATTGTTGATTTAGATTTTTGGTTTTAGTGGTAGATATTAATTTGAAATTATTATTGTTTTCACACGGTTTTTAAGATTATCTTGTTCGAATTTATATAAATACTGGATGTAATCTGAACCAAAAATACGGTACCAAACTACAGTCTAATAAGTTAAAATGTATCGTCAGTGCAACGAACAAATGAAAAATATTATATTAAAAGTCAGAGCGTACTTTCAACAAGAGAAAGACAACGGTTTGGAAAATATTTTGATTGATCAAGTGGTTAAAAGAACAGCAGATTGCCTGGGTATTAGTGAAAGCACCGTTAAACGTGTTACTGCGGAAGAAAAAGTTCCGGTATTATTCTACCATCAAAAGGGAGAAGTGGAAGGCCCCGACTGGAATGTGATGAGATTTTGCAGGGCGTCATAAGGAGAACAATATTAAATGTTTACCTGGAGCGCCGGTTTCCTTCTATACAAGAAGTTTACCAGAAATTGAAAGAAGATGTCGATTATTTACCAGAATTTTCAGAAATGACTTTGTACCGATGGATTAAAGAACTTTGGTTTTCCTATAAAAAACTAATTAATAACCCAATTTTAATGGAATAAAACACAATTGCTGCCAGAAGAGCGGAATTCTTATACGACATAAAGAGATATCGTGAAGATTCTTGGCAAATATTTTATACAGATGAAACATGGTGCGGTGCAAACCATTCAAGGAAGTTTGGCTGGGTTGAAAGAGTTAATCCCACAAAACGGGATAATTGTGATGAATACAGAGGTGGTATACAGGAAATTAATGGCTTTAGAGGTAGAATAAAACGGTCATCAGGATCAGGACAACGGGTTATTATCTGACATATTGGTAGTAAAAATGGGTTTTTGGATGGCTGCCTGAAGTGTTTCGTTGGGGAAAAAAGTGCGGGTCAGTGGCTTACCATTACGAAGAATGGTTTAGAACAGTGCTTTCCGTAATACCTGACAAATCAGTAATCGTAATTGACCAAGCACCGTATCATACAATGCAGGCGCGGCCCGTGAGTTTTTTTACAGGTGGGTCAAAATTTTGTGGGCAACTAGTGATATCAACGCAACAAGCAAAATACACTTTTTTAATTAAGAAAGGTTTTTTAATAATGTGCCAAGAAATTATTTACCTACAAATAAACACTGCAAAAATAATAAAGTAGGTACTGCAGAATATTGAACATTACTACTCTTGATGTTTGTGACTTTTAGTATCACTTTTTTGTTTATGACTTTTTTCTATGTGTTTTAATACTCTAAAATAGTAGATTTTAGCGGGTTCCGTTGTGATAAGTTTAGCATGTCTTCAATAGATGTCGCGCCTTGTATTAAAAGCCCAGAATATAAACAGAACAGAATATAAACAGAAAAAAAACCCAACCTGAGCTAAAAGTATGATAATTCGTAAAATAAAATTAGGAACGCTGCCGAAACTCCGTTTTCTTTAATAAATACAATGCTGGCAACTAGATACGATATTTGTCTATGCACGTGCAGGATGTAAGTTGTAGTAAATATGAGATTGCCAACAATTTTAAAAATATTTTATCGAGGAACAACTGGTTGCCAATACACCTTTTGGAGCCGATCTAATTTTTTAAATAACAAAAAATTTAAAAAAAGTTCTTGCTGCAATACAGATTTGAACCCGCAACCGTTTGATTAGCTCGCTGGCACCGTAACCTCTACACTACGCTGGCTATGTAAGAAAATCGGTCCGATACCGTTAAATTTGATGTCTAGCGCTGGCCTGACAGAAATCGTATTTATATTTTATGTTTAACCACTAATAATTAATATTATTAATACGATGCAAATACAATTCGCATATTAGGTACCTAATTAGTTTTTCTTTTTCCGAACCAAATGTTTTGAAATAGTATATTTTAGGGGGCGGTTTGAAAGTATTTCCATAGTGGGAGTGGCCAGATATTATGGGTGGGCCGTCGACCAATTGTGTCTCTTTTTAACTTCCTAAGGCGCGTATGTCTGTTTCTCTCTTACTTTTAATGAATTTATATCGTCCATATGAACCTATAAGATCAATTTAAAATATGACCCAGCCCGGAGTAAGCTTGGATATCCTTTGACGATGGCTTGGCTTGATTCTTTCTTGGGGACTTTTCGCATGGAACTTTGAAACAAAAGATTATTTTTTGGTTTTAAAAAAATAAATTATTAGGTAGATTACTGAAAATTTTAGGTGGGTCATTGACCAAATGACCTTATGGACGGGCCGCGCCTGATACAATGTTAGATCCTAATTTTCGAAATCCTACAACTGCCTGGACAAAACAAAAAATAATAGAATGGATGTCCCAGCGAAAAGCATGGATTTACAACGTTTAATGAATTAACCAAACCAATGCTTTTAGACCTATGCAAGAACTATCACTTTCCAAAAACGCATCTTTTAGATACAATTGCACAGGAGTTACGTAATGATAATGTAAAGCTTCTATGGTTGCCAGTTGCACACTGTGAATTCAACGCAATTGAATTAATTTGGGCATATGTGAAAAAGAACGTGGCAAAATTGAATACTACGTATAAAATCACAAATGTACTAAATTTGTGTCTTGAAACGATGCAGAACGTTCCAAATTCTGTTTGGGAAAATTGCGTTGGACACGCTAATAAAATTGAGGAATCCTACAGAGAAAAAGACCACTTAGTTGATGTTGTTGTAGAACCATTAATTATAAATTTAGATGAAGATGATGATTCAAATGAAGACTTTAGTAATGATGAAGAAGGAGAAAACGATCCATAAGTATAGGTATTCTTCGGTAAAAAAGAGTGGTGTACTTAATCCAATCAGGTTATTTTTAGTTGTAGGGTTAAATAAATTTTGTCAGGGCTTTGTACCTTAAAAGTTAAATCAGATGTGATTCTACGTAAACAGGCCACTTTCACCTATTTCTTTTATTATTAAGCAAAGGCAAATCCAGACAAACTTAACACAGCATTTGTTACAATTTTCCAAATATGCGAATCACACAAATAAGAAAACATCAAAAATATTGTTTTTCTTTTAGGTGAATTATAAATAAATCAAGCTAATTGGCCTATTTACGTTACTCACTTTGAAGTAATATTTTTAAATTACTATTGTTCTACTACACACGTTTTGCCTATTTTATACATCTTAATGAAACAATAGAAAATCCTTTTAATACAAATAAATGTAAATATTTACCAATGCATATACTTATTTTTTCTTAATTTTACCAGTTACCTACTTTATCATATAGAGCACAAAAAAAACCTTCACTATATTGCATTACTTTAATGATTATTACCTTAACACCCATACTATTGCACCTTCGACGCCCCGCTCCATCCCGCAAGCTCAATGTTGCTATCCTTTACACAAATTAATTGTTTGTATTTAGATTTATGACAACTGCCCAAAACCAAATTTTCGTTAAACGTAAAGTTACATCTCTTTATATGTAATACAAAAACACAAAAATTTTTGCTGTAAGATTACTGGTAGTAATTACATAACCACAATCATTTTTTGCCTATTACTACCAAAACCTAAGAAAAAAAAATAAAAATAATATTTTTTGGGAATAAAGTAAGGTTCACTTTATCGCCTGTAAAAAATTAGTTAGGCCTGGGAGTACCAGTAAGGCACAATAAATTTTTAAACTTGAGTAATTGATGAAATAGGGAAAAAATGGTGACAATTTTACAATTACCTTCCCATTAAAAAAGCACCAAGGCATCTACGGTTACAAAGTTTTACATGTGTAATAGAGACAAGTAACTTTACCGAAATATGTGAAAATTATATTTTTTAAAATTGTACTTTTTACTTTACAAGCTTCCAAACTGAGGGGTCAAAACTTTAGAAATGGATAGTAGTGTATTAGTGTTAGGTAGTATTTTATTTAAAAAAAAACTAGAAAACCACCTTACGACATGCAAACAAGTGTATGTCCATTTGACAATGTTGCCATACTCATAATCCTAAGTAGTGTTGGTTGCATAACCTTACGATACAAACTGTGTTAAAAGAAAATACGGCAAATTTTGGTTTGTAATCCAGCGCTCGGAGGGACATATAGTCCGGAGAATAGCTTGTTTTACCATTATTTGTTTAGTCCTTATTATATAAGGCATCTTCAGGTGGTTTAGAGAACTCTTGCTTCTCATTCTACATATTTACATGTGACTTAAGAAACTTCATTCATATTTAATAAATTAATATTTTTCCTGTTAGTTTCCCAAGGTACTGATGGAGAACCTCACGAAAGAAGTTCTGGTTCGTCAAAACAATCTGCAGATCGAAGGATTGAAATTCAACCAGCTGAAGATGAAGATGGTAAGTTTATGATTACGGAAGGCGAAAAGATCACAATCTGTTGTACTTTTGGCTAGTCCGCCCTTTGATGTGTGGTTTTGGTTATTAATAACATACAGGGTTTGTATGTTTCCTACATAAGTATATAATAATATTCGTTGTATTTTCTAAGGCACAAAATGTCCAAAATGTTCAAAACGGTTTCGTTAGTACAACTGAAGGTGTCAAAATTAGGAATAATATAAAAATCTCCAACTCGGTATCGGTAATATTTCGTAGCTCTACAAATTATTGTTAGGTGAAGAAGTCTCTCTCGCATAAAAGTTTACTGTCATCGTTGTTGTGGCACTAACTGCAATAATGTTTTTCAACAAAAATATGGTACATATTATGTATTTTATTAAATTGTCTTTGTCCGTTTCTGTTTTGCTCATTAATGTAGTTAAGTTCATCCGTGAACACATTGTATATTTTAAACAGTTTTGTTACCAAAATACATGATGTCAGAGTTAAAAACTTTAATTTAAAGTACGACTATACTATACGAGCAATAACTATAAACTAAATCCCCATGTAAATTTTAGACGAATTTATAGGGAAACAATTAAGGGTTTTCTTAGTAATAATTACTAAGGGGCCAGGTCTACCACTTGGTACTGAGTTTGTAGTTATAAAAAACTCATTAAGAATGCAAAGGGATTAAGAGATTAAGATGTTAGTAATAATTATTACGGGGTCAGGTGCACCACTTTGTGCCGAGTTTGTAGTTTTAAAAATCTCATTAAAAATGCAAAGGGATTAAGAGATTAAGATGTGCCGAGTTTGATGCCGCCCTAGAAAACAAGTGAAGGACAAATATAAACCCATTTAATTCTTAATAATAAAAAAAAACAACCATCTGTACGTAATTCATTAATCAGCACGAAATATAGCAATCTACTTGTATTAAGAAAATGTTTAATCACAGAGAATCTAATTAAAACCGCGGATGTCGTTAAAAGAAATTAAATCAAAAGGATATTAACCAAACTTGGTTAAATTAGCCGTCTAAACGCGAAGTTTTGTGTTTTAATGGTTTAAGAGTGGCAAAAGAGCTTACCTGTAGATATTGTGTCGGGTCTAAATCAACATGTCCGCTGTCGTCCTAAGATCCGACGAAGAAAAACGTCGTATTTCTTTCACATAAACTCAAACGGCCTCACTGGGCCACAACGTAACGCCAAAATGGCAAATAACAAAACAAAGTGGAAGAAATTAGTAGTACCGCATTCCAATATCCAATTTCTGGGCGTCTTTCAAAAGACTACAGAATGGCGGTATCGTCGACGACGCGATGTGTTTGTGAAAAGGAACCCAGCTTCTGGTGCCACGCCCGACCTTCATCAAAATCCAAGTTTGATTTTTCCCAAAGCGACGGCGTGTACATTTCCGGAAGCTTTGGTTCGATGGTATTCCCTTCGACGCATTGGCACAATGTTCTGCCAGTAAAATTAACTTAGCCAATGGACAGCAGCAAAATATCAACAATTACAAACATTTTTCCATGTCCATAAACCGACATTCATTATTAGTTGGTACAAATGCACCAAACTTACGATTTTACCCAACCCTAAAGGTAGAAATCACACGCACGGATAAACTAGAAACCGAGAACGGCAGAGTTCGGGGATAAACACTGTTGCACCCTAGGTGGCGTTGGCACAAAACCAAAACTAATTGTTGAAAAAGGGCTGTCTTTCCTTATTCAATTCAACCGAAAATCAGGAAGAACTTCCACAAATAATAGTAGCTTCAAGACTTGTCTAAATTACTAGTAAAAAAAAACAAAATGGGCAACTAATACAATCGGATTTCAAAAATCCAATCCGACCTCTATCGTCCAACTCATAAAGCCGCGAGAAAACTGAAACTACATTTCATACTTCACGAAATGCACACCCGTGATTACAGGTAGGAACCAATACAAAGCCGAATCTGTAAAAATCAAGGATCCTACTCTCAAAAAGACAGCAGATCCTAACGTTACCCGGCTTAAGACGTATTCCACCCACCACCACAGAGGGCGGCATGACAGAAAACTAAAACCTGCAGGTTCGACAGAAGAAATTCCAACTGATAGATGTCAAAAATGGCGTGTTATATCATCATTGTAAAAAGTTATAATTTATATTAATCGGCAAATATAGTTTTTAGTGCCAAATTCAGACGTATTTCCCTAGGGATAAACTATACTGAATGGCGAAAAACAAGGCTGGATCCAGGATAGACTGGTGACAGAAAATTCATAAAAATTAAATTCGAGGTTAAGGAAAAACAATTTTGATCTAAATGGAAAAACAATTCAATATAAAACGTTCAAGGAATAAGAGAATATAACCGAAAAGGTAGGACGAAACCATAAAAATAAACTACCCGCTGTAACCGCTATTATAATATTACATTAATTTCGCACAACAGAAACAAACCGTAATAATATTCAATATTTTTCGTGGTTGGTGATGTTTTTTGTAATTCAATTGCTATAGAAAAACATTGAATATGCAAGGTTGTCGCTGAGAGGGTTATGTTGTATTACGGCAGTCTGATGAACCTCAAGAAGGGCGAAAACTCACTGTTTGTTCAGTCCGACCCGATATCATCCATAAGTTTTTGAACTCCCCATTTTTGCACGAATGGAACACACTGCAGTTTCAGTCTGCCAACAACTAAAAGTTTTCATTGTTATTTACCACAAACACTAGCATTTTTCTATTTTCAAATGATCTTAATATATCTATTGCAAAAGTCAGAATAAATGTATGTAACACGTATAAAAAAACTGTGTTAATGGCACGTATATAATGCCTTGTGCCAAAAAAAACTTTTGGCACTGAACACGTAATAACGGTTATTGGCAGTTTATGAAATCTATTGTTTAACTAGTTTATTTTTTATTCTTTAGATCAAGATGATGGTTTTTCAGTTAAACACCTGGCGTATGCTCGCTATTTAAGAAACCATAGATTGATTAATGAAATTTTCTCAGAATCTGTAGTACCTGACGTAAGGTCAGTGGTAACAACCGGAAGGATGCAAGTACTAAAGAGACAAGTGCAGTCATTAACAATGCATCAGAAAAAGCTAGAAGCAGAGCTGCAACAAATTGAGGAAAAATTCGAGGCGAAAAAAAGAAAGTTTATTGAGAGCAGTGAGCAGTTTCAAGAGGAGCTTAAAAAGGTTAGTGGTTTGATTATGTTATATACACTGCTCGCTAAAAAAGAGACTTTTTTACAAGCCATTTAAATGTTTGAGTTAAGAAACTCCTTTACCCAATTTAAATTTAAAAAAAAAATGTTTCACACAGGTATGTGGCAGGGAATCCTTTTCTTCATTTAAATCAAACATTTTAAACTATTTCACCTAGATTTACGGGCTTTAGGATGGGAAATCAAACCCAACTTTTATTCACCGAAGTTTTGCAAAATATAGTTTCTTTTTACGACTAGTTAAAGCAGATTCCACAAGTCACTGTACATTACACGTAAACAAGGTAGAAAGGACAAAAGACTAGGCAGTAAGGCCCAGCCATATTCGAACATAAGCATACCTTAGGTGAATTGAACTAAGGCCGTATCAACGGCGATGATGGACGTATACCGTCGATCGCGGTGCTGCTCAATTGATGGTTCGTAACGGCTGGCACCGCATCGCAAAAATGAAATTAGTATTACACGGACAGTATTGGATTCCTTTCATTCAGATATTTTCATTTCTAAGGGACTATTTACGAAATCGGTAATTGAAATTTTAATTTACTTCAGAATAGGTTATTGTTAGACCGCAACAACGATGTTGTTACTGACTTATGGAGGAAAAGGAACGTGTTGTCTAAGCTTAAAATACTCCCAATAAAAACAACAAAACTCTTATAAAAATAAAAAATAATTCTTAAAAACGAGAAAAAAGAAGCAATTCTCTAAAGAATTATGTTTGAGACTAACAGACTCTAATACTAAAAAACATATAAAAAAAATTTAACTTAATTTTAAAACCTAACGTAAATGCTTAAACACACCTCCTTCTTGAACCAAACAATGGCCGAGATTATCATAAAAACGTCTCCTGACTTTGGCCAGCATATTGGGATTAATATTTCGAAAAGAATTTTTAATTGCAATTCTTGCAGATTATTAGCCCTATACTCCTGAAATTCATAAACTTGAGATTTTATGAGAAAAAAATCACTTAGTGACAGATCGGCCTATCGAGCTGGCCACAAGATAGTTCCTCGCCCAGTTTGGAAATCTTACATTCAAATATTCTTGAACCAAAACACTGGTATGAGCAGGACAACCATTTTCTTGGAACCGAACCTCATTAAGCCGTGGCCCTGCTATTCTCCTAATTTTCGGAACAATTTACTGCTGCAAAAGTTTAATATACTTAGGACCATTTAGGGTACCATCAATAACAAATGGTCCGATCATATTCTCACCCGGGATACCACCCCAAATATTTAGCTTCTGGGGATGCCGGGTTCGAAACTGGATAAAGCTATGTAAATTTTCCTTTGACCAATAGCGGACTCTAGCAGGATTATGACGCTCTTGTCGAAATGTCGATCCTTCGGTGAAAACAATATTCCTAATAAAATTTTCGTCGTTGTTTTTACCGCGCTATAAGTTGAATTTGTACCATAACGTCGCAGGCGGCTGAAGCTGATAGTAGAAAACCACTTTGATCAGGTTACCGCAGAAACTGGGTGACATTCACACTTTTTTCAAGAACCTGGTATTAAGAAAAAACGCAGCGAATTTTTTATAATTGTTCTCTTCGCTAAAATTCAGTTTGGAATGTTTACTATCCCGCTGGTAACATAATCCACAACAAATTCAATAGTGTGTCGCTAAGAACGCTTCCGAACCCGTAAATACAGTCCACTGTCGAAGAACGTAGTTGGTAAGTACATTTTCATCTTACGTTTCTTTATCGCTCAATTCCGCTTTTCGATACATTTCTTGGTCCATTACGAGCCAAGGATCCGCTAAAATAAAGATATCTTCTTAATACCGCTTCATTATTGAAATTAATTACCAAATCTTAAGAATTTTTAAAAGATATATTCATCCTTTTTCATTTTACATTACATCCATCCTTATTTACGCTGCTAAATTTAATCGTTCAGGTAAAATATTTAAAATCTTTATTATATTTTATCAAAATAAATAATATCGAAGGAGTTTTACCTTTTCTAAATTTAAATAAGGATGACTTCCACAGCCAATAAGATAAAGTCTTATGTAGCGCTACGCCAAATGGCTTTTAATCAAATGTTTGGGATTTGCTGAGAGTGCCACTGATGATCACAAGAAACTACAATTTAAATGTATGTATCAGCATTCTGAAACTATTTTAAACGATTTTCGTAAAAATCCCCAGGCAGCCATCTCTCTCCTAGCTACTGTTGAGGGTAGCGACCTTGCAACTGAGGAACCATTAAGGACCCAGTTAGAAGTTAATTGTTCAATCGTTTCCGCCTTTGATGTTTCAAATTTTGAAAATAATAATTTTTTGCTTATAAAAAACGACACTTTTCAGCTAGTTCCATAAAACCTAATGTCAAACTACCAAAAATTGAAATACCGAAGTTTTCTGGTGACATCAAAGCTTTTAGATCCTTTATTGATATGTTTATTGTTTGTATGTGATAACGCAACACTGTCAAACATCAAGAAATTCAATTACTTGATGTCCTTTTTACAGGGTTCTCCGGTAACACTAGTTCAGTGTACGCCAATGACCTCCGATAATTACGAAACCGCTTTTCAATCTTTAGTTGATCGTTACGATATCACTAGGTTAATCGCATTCGCTCATTTACATACCATTGATAACGCTCCGATCGTATCAAATTCTAAAAATTCAAAACTTCTCCGCTCTGTCATTGACCTTTTTAACGAAAATATCGCTTCGCTAAAAAATATGTCTTTTCCAGTAGATCACTGGGTCTTTATATTATTTCATTTGTAGTCTAAACATTTAGATCAAGAAACGATGGCTCGGTTTGAAATGGCAGAAAACATTGGTCAAAATCAAAATACCGTCTTTCGATTCTTTGAAAAATTTGGTCACAAAACAATGTAATGCACTAGATACTATCGAATTCTCAGTCTCTGAAAGTTTTTCCAACTCACGGCCTAATACATTCCAAAACCAGTCATCTAGGCTACAAATCGCAAAACCAAAACAAGCGCATTCATTTTTTGGGCAGATGGATAATGCCAATAGAAGGTCTTGTGTATTTAGTAAAGGTAATCACTCTATCTATAAATGTTACGCTTTTTCTTATAAATCTGCGCTTGATCGTTTAAATTACGCCAAAACCAATAACTGCTGTTTAAATTGTCTTAGTAATCATCATACTTTGCCGCAATGTAATTCCCAATCGACGTGCCACCACTGCAACCTTAGACATCACTCTCTTGTGCATCTAAATCAAAGTTTCAATACACGACATACGGACAGTAGCCAACATAGAGACAATCGTCAAAACCCGGATGAAGGAGGCTGTAGTAGTTCGTACGTCATCGCGGTCAGCTGCACTCCACCGCTCAGCGGAATTCGTGTGTTGCCTCGCTGACGTCACAAGGATTGCCAAGTACAATTTAAAATACCATATTGCTCTCTACGGCTGTCGTTAGAATCTACAGATTCGCTTTTTGTTGGATTCTGGATCGCAGACTTCTTATATTTCAGAAAAATGTTTAGTAGTAGGAGATGATATGTTCTAAGCCAACCGAACCGAGCCTTACTGCGCATGCGCACCTGCGCGCGCATCTGCCATCGGTCATACGTCATCTGTCATCTATCATCTGTCAACTGTCATCTATCATCTGTCAACTGTCATACGTCATATGTCAACCGTCACACTCTTGGGCGTTAGGTACTTTGGTCTTAACTACTTGGGGCTTTAACTACTTGAGGCTTTAACTACTTGAGGCTTTAACTACTTGAGGCTATAACTACTTGGACATTAACTACTTTGGCATCAACTACTTGGAGCACTATCTATTTGGGGCCTAACTGCATCGGACATTAGTACTACTCCTTAAAATATTATTTCATGAATATGACGTCAAAAACTTTTTTCTTTATTTTTACCCATGCTAGAATTAGAACCAGGGACCTGTATGTTGGAATATCAGCGCTGTAACCAATCCCGCCATCGAGCTCCAGTAAAATATTGTGCTGATGAGATATAGACTTGCAGCTATAAGAGCCCTCGTTTTCAATTAGAAATTTAATATACGTAACGTGTTCAAAACAGCGTTATAAGTCATGTATAAAAGTATGTTAGCTGTCACCGGTCATTTAAGATATGTCAACTGTCACTTGTCACTTAAACGTGAAAATTAATATTTGACATACATCACGTGTTCAACGTGATGTAAAAAAGCGTTTGGAAAAAACCCCAAGTCAATCGATCAACTCGTTCGTGAGCTATCGCTTATTAAGTCCAATGTCTTAATGGCTGAAAAGAATCAGTCAATCTTTCTATTAGTTAAACTGTTGTTAAACATCCCTCAGATTACTGCTAAAGCCCCACAACACTGCCCGCAATGCAGTGGCCATTGTCAATGATCTTTGCGTAGTAAGATATAAATCACCCCGTATATTCTAATATTTTTATACCTCGTATACCACAATATTGGTAATATGCCAGAAAGATTGCATCATCATTGGAAAATTACTAGGCAAAGCGAGCTAAATCAACACCACGTGGCAAGGTCAGCGCAACAGTCGTTTAGACACTTTTAGACGCGTTTTTCGATGTTCGAATATGTAAGAAAACTAGTAATTATTATATATGTATATATATATATATATATATATAATATATATATATATATATATATATATATATATATATATATATATATATATATATATATATATATATATATATACAGGGTGTCTGGAAAAGGTCTGTACAAATTGCTACCACGTATTCGTGAGACTAAAATAAGACGATTTAACCCAACTTACCTATATCCAAAAGTATTTCGTTAGAGAGATACAGAGCCCCAAAGGGGTACTTAACGATTTACTTTTTTGGCTCTAACTTTTGAACCGACTTGTATAATTTAATGAAATTTTAATATTTTATTTTGGCCATAAAGACTCATAAAACAATACTACAGTAGATGTTTGACGTCGTCAGGGAAGTCAGGAACGGACTTGCCACCACACTCGTTGGGCCAAATTTTTGACAGGTATCATTTTACAGAGCTCAAAACTGATTTTCTAAATACTTTGGTCATTCCTCTTTAAAAAAGGTACTCTACATTTGTTTCGATAAAATTAGCCGTTTTCGAAAAAATTAAGGTTTTGTATAACACGTTATTGAAATAATACTACAATACTACAATAAAACACCAGTCGTTTTTATTTCGTTAACAATGTGTTATTGACAACACTTTTCAAAATTGTCTGACTGATTATACAAGAATTAAGTAATGGAGCATTATTCCTATAGCGAATATGCTGACATGCATCTAATTTATGGACAAGCACTTGGCAATTGTGTGGAGGCAAGAAGAATTTATTCTGGTACATTTCCAAATCGACGTTTACCGCACCGAAGGACTTTTGAAAGGGTGGATCGTAGCTTAAGAGAAACAGGTAAAAAGTCAAATAAAATAAAAAAAAATGCTAAAAATAGCGAATCTTTTGCTAATCCATTTTAGGAGGCTTTTGCCGCGCCGTGGTGGAGAATGGCCTCCAAGAAGGGCAAGACACTCTCAGTTAGAGGAGGGAATTCTGGATGAGATTGCTGAAAATCCCTCTAATAGTGTTAGAAAGTTGTCGGTTCAAGTTCATGCGACAAAGTAGGTTTGATTGGGTTTGACCCTTCGAGAACAACTGCTACATCCGTATCACGTCCATGTCTCCCGCTGATTATCCTGCAAGAGTCAATTACGCAAATTGGTTTTCTCAACGATTTAGGCAAAATCCAAATTTTACTAGTATTGTTTTGGTCACGGACGAAGCCGGTTTCACCCGAGACGGTGTAATAAATTGCCATAATTTGCATATCTGGCATGAAGAAAATCCCCATGCAATAGAACAGACAAAGCATCAACAAAGATTTATGGTTAACGTGTGGGCGGGGATTATTGGGAATCATCTCATTGGGCCGTTCTTTATTGAAGACAGATTAAATGGTGCCATCTATTTGCAATTCTTGCAACAAAACTGAAACGGTTTATTAGAAAATGTGCCCTTAGAAATTAGAAATCAGATGTGGTTTATGCACGACGGTGCACTGCCCCATTTTAGCAATTTAGTTCGTCTGCACTTATCAAATACTTTTGGTGATAGATGGATAGGACGAGGTCGAGCCTGACATGACTCCTTTAGATTTCTTCTTGTGGGGAAATTTAAAAAGGCTTGTATATTCAACGCCAGTTCACACCAGGGAAAACCTGATAGAAAGAATAACACACCATTGCAACGAAATTCGAGACAATCCTGGAATGTTGTTTCAAGTACAACAACAAAACATCCGTCGGGTAAGAAAGTGTATAGAGGTACAGGGCGCCCATTTCGAAAATCTGCTTTAAGTAAACAAGAAGAAGGAGAGCTTTCACATTTTTAACATTTTTCTGTTTAAGTGATTTCTGAAATATCAAAAAGATTCAGTTTTAAGTACTTTTTATGATTTAACTTTTACCTGTCAATAACATATTGTTAACGAAATAAAAACGACTGGTGTTTTATTGTAGTATTGTAGTATTATTTCAATAACGTGCTATACAAAACCTTAATTTTTTCGAAAACGGCTAATTTTATCGAAACAAATGTAGAGTACCTTTTTAAAGAGGAATGACCAAAGTATTTAAAAAATCAGTTTTGAGCTCTGTAAAATGATACCTGTCAAAAATTTGGCCCAACGAGTGTGGTGGCAAGTCCGTTCCTGACTTCCCTGAAGATGTCAAACATCTACTGTAGTATGGTTTTATGAGTCTTTATGACCAACATAAAATATTAAAATTTTATTAAATTATACAAGTCGGTTCAAAACTTAGAGCCAATAAAGTAAATCGTTAAGTACCCCTTTGGGGCTCTGTATCTCCCTAACGAAACACTTTTCGATATAGGTAAGTTGGGTTAAATCCTCTTATTTTAGTCTCACGAATACGTGGTAGCATTTTGTACAGACCTTTT
The DNA here is from genome assembly GCA_963971165.1 of Philopedon plagiatum. Lineage (NCBI taxonomy): Eukaryota > Metazoa > Arthropoda > Insecta > Coleoptera > Curculionidae > Philopedon > Philopedon plagiatum. The sequence goes on along the minus strand of OZ020192.1, from coordinate 64,445,307 downwards.
CCAGACACCCTGTATATTAGACTGTTTCAAAAAAATTTACTATTTTTTTCTCTTAAATATATCGAGAATATTGTTGGAAACGCCGAAAAAGAAATACTGGTAAAGTTTGAGCTCTTAATATTAATGTTAAGGGGTGCCGCATCGCAAATTTCAATTTCCCATTTGATTAACATGGTAAAATTGTGTTTTCAAACTTTGGAATGTTCTAGCTCGTTAACGGCTCATCATATTTGTATGCCCATAACATATTTTTGTAGAGAATTTAATGCTCTACAAAAAAGGTTCTGAGCAATGTTTTGATAAACTCACTCCTACAAAAGTAATTCAAGGTTATAGTTGAATTCATAATAATTTTGTACAATTTTGTCAATTTTACGACAAAATTATCGACTTTTTTGAAAAATGTTATCATACCTTTTTCGTAGATCTTTTCATTTTCTACAAATTATCTTTTATAAATTTTAAAAAATTTCGTAAGTTTTGCGAGTTATCTCCAAACTCCAAAAACTGAATAATTTTAATTTTATATTCTAATGAATTATGATTATGTCCGAAAATTTATATTATAGTGGAGATAACTCGCAAAGCTTACGAAATTGTTGAAATTTATAAAAGATAATTTGTAGAAAATGAAAAGATCTACAAAAAAGGTTTGATAACATTTTTCGAAAAAGTCGATAATTTTGTCGTAAAATTGAAAAATTGTAAAAAATTATTATGAATTCAACTATAACCTTGAATTACTTTTGTAGGAGTGAGTTTATGAAAAAATTACTTAGAACCATTTTTGTAGAGCAGTAAATACTCTACACAAATGTGTTATGGGCACATAAATATGACGAGCCGTTAACAAGCTAGAAAATTCCAAAGTTTGAAAACAAAATTTTCCCATGTTAATCAAATGGGAAATTGAAATATGATGATATACTTTTTTTTTACTTTTTTTGTAAAGTTGATAATAATTTTATTTTTGGGACTCCAGTATATTCCTAACCTAATTCACTAACATACAAAAAGTTATCGCTAGTACATTTACAGTGGCAGTTTGCCTTTAAATAACGATTTTGTGTCTTTAGCTTCATGTGGAGTGGGACTTTTACATTTTTGAGCCACCCTGTATGTCCAAGATCAAATTTTGGAATGACGATGTTATTTTCTCATGATGCAGAACTTTTTATAAAGAGGCACTTTTTTTCATAAAATCAATAATAAAATTTTTTGCCATATGGTAAGAACTTCCAAAGACACGCTGTATATATATATATATATATATATATATATATATATATATATATATATATATATATATATATATATATATATATATATTATATATGTATGGCAAAGGGTGCTTTTGAAGACCTTTTTTAATAACCATTGGTGCTTCTAAGAACACTTGGTGCTTATAGGGACCGTCCTCATAAGAATTGTATATCTATCGAGTTTTGTAGGGACAGTCCTCATTATATCTTTTTTATGTCCATTGTGTTTTATGAGAATTTTTTAAGTAGCTGTCCCTACATAATCCATTTAATATCGATTGTGTTTTGTGAGAACTTCGGATTTTTATTTCTAAAGTGGTTTTTAGGAACAGCAACTATTTAAAATAATGAGAAGCAAATCATTTAAAATTTAATTAATGGACAGTTCACCGTCAAATAATAAAAGGCTATTACAAGCAAAAAACAAAAATTTAAAGCATTAATGCTCATTTGCCGTTTATTTTTCCATTTTCAGGTGAAAATTTAAAGGCAACCGATTTATTTTGAACTTTGAACAACTAATGCCCGGTTTCTCAAAATTTAAGGTTATTTGAGCGATACTTTATTTGTAGTGGCAACGGAATCAGCTGATTGACGTTTGTTGCCCATGGCCCATTTTTTTGTTTTTTCAGTCGTTTTTCTTCTGTTTTTAAGAGGTTTTGAGTGTTTTAATTGGTATTTTGTATTGTTAGACTTGATACTGATATTTTTTTGTATGTGCACCATTTTTTATACATAATTCATCCTGTTTTGGGTAAGTTGTCAGTTTGTTTAATACTAATAAAATTATTTATAAAGATTACTTTTTAGAATATGGATTACAATAATTATTTAATTATTATGAATCTAGTCCAGAAGAGACACAGAGAAGAGACTCGAGGTGGATCTCAGAGTTGTGGTGGAGCAAAAAAAAGACTTGGGTATTACACATAACCAAAAAGTTTACTAAAAAATAAGCCTAGTTTTAACTTTTTTGGACGAAAAAAGCCCATAATATGGCATTAGCGACTCTAGTTTGTCAATGTTGTTTTCTTAGAATGACTCAAAATAATTTTAAAGTTAAAGGTTAGATTAGAATAAATTTTTGTTTTAAGGTTTTGTTAAATATTGTCCTAATTTGTGTTGTTCTTTTTTAGATCGAGGCCTATTATTGCAACATTGGTGTTGAAGCATTTAATCAGGTATTAATCAGGTAATTGTTTGTTTTAATAGGGGTATTATTTTGAGCAAAGATATTTCTGCTTTATCGTGTTGCTGTATCGTGTAATTTACATTTTACTCGTATGTAGAATAGTAATATGTGTGTAAAGAGTATGTGTTATTATCATATTTTAGATAACTTCTGCCGCAACAGGTTTTATTGAATAGAATGATGGGCCCTGTAAGAAGACTACTAGGCCTCTTAAAAGAAAGAGAGCTAAGCCAGCTACTGAGGTCAGCAATTCTAATGCATATGAGATTCTCCATGAAATATATGACATGATGCCAAATGTGAGTATTTAACTGTTGCAGGGAATGTTTATTTCTAACTAAAATTTGATTTCTACAGCTCGTGACGAAGACTTTTGGTCGATGCATCTACATAACACATAGGAAGCCATGTATCAGGTTATACAGTTCTGCATAAGTATCAACTATTTAAAGTTTATTTTTAAGTTAAAATTAGGTCAGTTCTAATGTTTAAATGCAAGAATTTGCTTTAAATGTTAATGCTCTGTTACTGATCGAATATATTCTTAAAAAATGTATTTTCTGGGTAATTTATGTAATAATTTATAAGCATCGTATTCCTGTAATACTTTAAATCAATGAACAAAAATCCCTGTTTTGTTTTATTTACGCGTCCACCTTAGGAACACGTTTTTTCAAATTGTTTGACCTCAGTTTTAGAAAAAATCTAAATATAACTGACCTAGAGCAGGGGTCTTCAACCTTTTTTTTTATTAAAGGGCCAGATTTGGGATTCCTTATCGACCGGTGGACCAGAAGTGAAGAAGGCCGCAGGCGAAAAATTTGTGGCACCACACCCAAATTTCGTCAAGAATTCGCCCTACTATTTTCGTAAATTAAATTATTGCTTTTTCGTCTAAAAGAGGTAATATAACGGGTAGGCAATATTTTAAATTTTGAGTACCTAATTTATTACGTATTTATCAAATTGTTTTTTTTTGTATATTGTCAGAAATAGAAAAGGTTTCGTTACTCGAAATATTGTTAATTCGGGGAAAAATAATAGATGGCGCTTAAGTAAGCTCCCCACTTCCCAGTTAGCAACAATGATCTCCAGGACATTTTGAGCCGCAACGTCCCAGCTGGGACGTCCCCTGGACGTTAGAGAGATCCCAAATTGGTCCCAAAGTGACGTCCTACGGACGTCTCATGTTGCCGTCCCAAGGACGTCGGCAATGGGATTTAAAAAAAAATAATTTGGTAAATTTTTTTTATAAAGTGTAAAAACAAAATACTGTTGGAATCTTTATTGTATTGATGACTCTATATCATAATGACTTTACGTTACCCCAAAATGCGCTTTTTTGTGTCAGTACTAGGACTGTTTGGAATTGCTAGGAGATGGCGCTGCCTGTGTCATGCTGCTTCAGTAATTCAACAAAATAATGTTAAATGTTTACTCTTTGCGTAATATTCCATCAAACCGTAATCAAACGAAAAAGCATACTTTTTCCTGGTAGTTTCTTGCACTCTGAAAAGTATTCTGTTATCTAACCGTGTTGGAAGTTGGAACGATTTGATTGATATGGGAAATCCCAAAATTTCCTTTCTGAGGGGACATATTCTATAAATACGAAATATCAAAAACTCTAAAAGCGGCTCAAGTGCAGTAAATTCAAAATGCTATACTTTAAAATGTGTCCAGACCCTTTAAGGCGTAGGGAATGTCCGACAATGGTCCTATATACGTCCCAAATATAGTCGCTATAACGTCCTAGTAAGGTCCTAAGATGATCCCATATATGTCCTGTGTAACCTTTATGAGATGATCCCAGATACTCAGATACACCCGACCTCTTCCAAACGGACGTCCCAGGGACGTCCTTGGGCTCTTATGGGACATTCCGGGACGTCCCTGGGATGCAGGATATATCCCAGACTTACGTCCCAGGGACGGTTTTGTGTTGACTGGGTTCTGTCCTCAAACGCATCAGTATATACGTAAACAATTCGCGCTAATTTTTGCTGTCCTGATAAGCACCTGTTTATTGCTGTACATTAATCAATATATTAAAAAACAAAATGAAACTTTTGTAGTTTCTTAACTAGATTGCGTAATGAAAGTAACATATTAAAAAACAAAACGAAACTTTTTTACTTTCTTAACTAGATTGCGTACCTAATGAAAGTAACCACTAAGAAAGAATTTTCAGAAATTTGACTTGGAAAGGAATAAAAGGGTATTGGTAATGTTAATGAACACTATACGGATCTATTAACGTAGATGATTTTTTTTACTGTGTTTGAATCGCGCTAATTTTTGTTGTCCTGATAAGCACCTGTTTATTGCTGTACATTAATCAATATATTAAAAAGTGAAAGCAAAACAAAACGAAACTTTTTTACCTTCTTAACTAGATTTCGTAATGAAAGTAACCACCAAGAAAGAATTTTCAGAAATCTAGGCGTGTTTTATTTTCTATATTATTTTTTATTTCAGCTGTCCTCAAAACCACTAATACATCAAAAATTATGTCGCGCAGTTTTTGCGGTCCTAATAAGAACCTTTAATTCATTGTCTCAATTATAGGTAGTTTCCAAATATGTATTTTAACAATTAATTTTTACAAGAGAATGACTTTTGCTTTTTAACCCCTATTGTTAAGGTGTTTTGAAAGAATTGTACATACTAAAAAAACAGGTTGTCAAAAAATAACGTCTTTTTAATTTACGTTTTCGTCACAGAACAGAATACCAAAATTATTTTCCTAGTGTTATTATTAGCTGTGAAGCGTCTTCGGTTCGCTCCGCGTCAAATGTTTTGCAAAGCAGCGGCTAAATAGGTAGTCTGCTGATTCATAATCCGAGTTTACACGGTTTCAGTAGCTAAAGCGAATCACTAAAACAAGTTACTGAAAGACTCTGATATATGGTCTTGTCATTTTAATAGGGGTAGGGGACCCCCACTAGCCTAGCACACACCTGCGTACCAAAGTACCAAGTTATCGGCGTTGGTTACAAACAGACAGATCGACAGATAGCAGACAGAGAGAAATGGAACAAAAAATGTTTAAAGATACTTAAAACGCAAAGACTAATATTAAATGTTATAATTTTTAATAAACCATAGATAAAAGCTTTAATAAACTTTGAAAAATAATTTCTAGAATCGAAAATCCAAAAACACGTGAGCTATAAATACACTCCAAAATTAGGGTTAGGTTAGTTTGGGAGGTGTTGACTACGTTTATACAGATAATTTTGATACGTAACATAACTTTCTTTACTTTAAATTAAAATACCTCAAAACTCAATACCAAATTTTTGTTCTTGATGTCTTTGATTAAAACGTACTTTCAAAATGTGAAGTGTGTTTTTGTTCTAAAATAATATGGACTTTTTAAAATTGTTGATAATCAAAGATCCGGTATAAACTAAGTCACTACTGAATTTTAGAACAGCTTCTATCTTTCTTCTTCAACTACGAAATAATAGATGAGACATAATCGGACATGATCCTTACATGTCTTGTTTAAAAGATTTTCACTAATTTTCGCAAATAAGAATAAAGGGTTGTAAGGCCAGGGCAAAATATATGTAAAAAAATTAATAAAGGGCACTTAAAAATCAATAAAGATTATAAAAACAATAAAATTTGTAGTTAATGTATGAATCCGCTTTTAAACAGATTGCAAAGCCAGTTGTTTCGGATATCCTTTGTAAGTCCATTTGTGGACGTAAATAGGATACGCAGGGACTTCCAATTTATGTCCATGACTCCATAGATAATCAGAAATTCCCTACTTTCCTCCCCCACTTATCACGATGCGTCCTTATAAAAACCGTTTCATCGAAAATTCTTTCAAAAGGTCCTAAAATAACCTTTGCGTCTAGAAAAATACTATTATATTGTATCTTTGTGTATACACATATAAAATATATCCTTATATGAACCGTTGATTAAAATTTCTCTCCAAACAAGTCGGCCGCAGGCGAAAAATTTTCGAGACCACACCCAAATTTCGTCAAGAATTCCCCTAATTATTTTCGTAAATTAAATTATTGTTTTTTTTCCGTCTAAAATAGGTAATATAACGGGTAGGCGATATTTTAAGTTTTGAGTAATTTATTACGTAAGTATTTATCGAATTGTTTTTTTTTGTATGCGGGCCGCAAAAAAATGAAAGGCCCTCCGCGAGTTGAAGAGTCCTGCCCTAGAGGTTGATTTAAGTGCAGCAGAAACAGAATTTTTATTTATTTTTTGACTGCAGTAAGAACGAACAGCAGAGCAAAAATATAAAATTGAGGTTAGGACACCAATATTGTTATAGCGTACACAAAACAAATAATAATGCTAGAAACAAAATCTAATAGATATTATAAAACACAGGAAAAAGTCCTTTCTTGAGAAAATTTAAATTTTAGGTCCATTATCGGAAATAGAAAAGGTTTCGTTACTCGAAATAGGGTTAATTCGGGGAAAAATAATAGATGGCGCTTAAGTAAGCTCGATAGGTTGGCTTTAATACCGTCGTATTTACCCCACTTCTGTCTTCTGTCCTCAAAAGCATCAGTATACGTAAACAATTCGCGCTAATTTTTGCTGTTCTGATAAGCACCTGTTTATTGCTGTACATTAGTCAATAATATTAAAAAGTGAAAGCAAAACAAAACGCAACTTTTTTACTTTATTAACACTAGATTGCGTAATAAAAGTAACCACTATGAAAGAATTTTCAGAAATTTGACTTGGAAAGGAATAAAAGGGTATTGGTAATGTTAATGAACATTATACGGATTAACGTAGATGATTTTTTTTACTTTGCTTGGATCGCGCTAATTTTTGCTGTCCTGATAAGCACCTGTTTATTGCTGTACATTAATCAATATATTAAAAAGTGAAAGCAAAACAAAACGAAACTTTTTTACCTTCTTAACTAGATTTCGTAATGAAAGAATTTTCAGAAATCTAGGCGTGTTTTATTTTCTATATTATTTTGTTACTTCAGCTGTCCTCCAAACCACTAATACATCAAACCCTGGCTTTACAACCGTTTAGTCTTATGCGCGAAAATTAGTGAAAATATTTTAAACAAGATATGTAAGGATCATGTCCGCTTATGTCTCATCTATTTTTTCGTAGTTGAAGAAGAAAGATAGAAGCTGTTCTAAAATTCAGTAGTGCCTTAGTTTATACCGGATCTTTGATTATCCACAATTTTAAATAGACCATATTTATTTTAGAACAAAAACACACTTCACATTTTGAATGTACGTTTTAATCAAAGACATCAAGAACAAAAATTTGGTATTGAGTTTTGAGGTATTTTAATTTAAAGTACAGAAAGTTATGTTACATATCAAAATTATCCGTATAAACGTAGTCAACACCTCCCAAACTAACCTAACCCTAATTTTGAAGTGTATTTACAGCTCACGTGTTTTTGGATTTTCGATTCTAGAAATTATTTTTCAAAGTTTTTCAAAGCTTTTATCTGTGGTTTATTAAGAATTATAACATTTAATATTAGTTTTTGCGTTTTAAGTCTCTTTAAACATTTTTTGTTCCATTTCTCTCTATCTGCTATCTGTCGGACTGTCTGTTTGTAACCGACGCCGACAACTTGGTACTTTGGTACGCAGGTGTCTGCTAGGTTAATGGCGGTCCCCTACCCCTATTAAAATGACAAAACCATATACCAGAGTCTTTTAGTAACTTGTTTTAGTAATTCGCTTTAGCTACTGAAACCGTCTAAACTCGGATTATGAATCAGCAGAGTACCTATTCTGTTCTGTGACGAAAACGTAATAAAAAGACGTTATTTGTTGACAACCTGTTTTTTTAGTATGTGCAATTCTTTCAAAACACCTTAACAATAGGGATTAAAAAGCAAAAGTCATTCTCTTGTAAAAATTAATTGTTAAAATACATATTTCATATTTGGAAACTATAATTGAGACAATTAATTAAAGATTCTTATTAGGAAAGCAAAAACTGCGCGAAATATTTTTTGATGTATTAGTGGTTTTGAGGACAGCTGAAATAAAAAAATAATATAGAAAATAAATCATGCACGCCTAGATTTCTGAAAATTCTTTCTTAGTGGTTACTTTCATTACGAAATCTAGTTAAGAAGGTAAAAAAGTTTCGTTTTGGTTTGCTTTCACTTTTTAATATATTGATTAATGTACAACAATAAACAGGTGCTTATCAGGACAGCAAAAATTAGCGCGAATTGTTTACGTATATACTGATGCTTTTGGGGACAGAAGTGGGGTAAATACGACGGTATTAAAGCCAACCTATCGAGCTTACTTAAGCGCCATCTATTATTTTTTCGCCGAATTAACCCTATTTCGAGTAACGAAATCAATTTCCGACAATATACGAAAAAAAAATTTGATAAATTCGTAATAAATTACTCAACACTCAAAATATTGCCTACTCGTTATATTACCTCTTTTAGACGAAAAAAAAAAAGCAATAATTTAATTTACGAAAATAGTTGTGTGAATTCTTGACGAAATTTAGGGAAAATTTTTCGCCTGCGGCCTTCTTCACTTCTAGCCCACCGATCGATAAGGAATCCCAAATATGGCCCTTTAATTAAAAAAAGCTTGAAGACCCCTGCTCTAGGGCAGTTATATTTAGGCGGACTTGTTTGGAGGGAAATGTTAATCAACGGTTCATATAAGGACATATTTTATATATGTGTATACATAAAGATACAATGTAATAGTATTTTTCTAGACGCAAAGGTTATTTTAGGAACTTTTGAAAGAATTTTCGATAGAACGGATTTTATCAGGACGCATCGTGATAAGTGGGGGAGGAAAGTAGGGAATTTCCAAATAAATTGTGTGATATACCCTTTCTAGGCTTTTTGAAGTCAAGCAGTTCAAAACGCAAGTTAATTTGGTAATATTTTGAATACTTACCATAGTAGATTTTATTTTAGATATCATCGGAAGAATATGTAACGTAAAATGACGAGAAGGTGTCAAATCTTTGATATATCCAATTTATTTACATTTTAAAACTACTATTAATATTATTTTGTACCTGGGCGTTTTCTATTTTCTATAGTATTTTTTATTTTAGGTGTCCTCAAAACTACCAATACATCAAAAATTATACGGCTCAGTTTTTGCTGGCCTAATAAGAACCTTTATTGTCTCAATTATAATTTCCAAATAAGTATGTATTTTTAACAATTTATTTTTACAAAAGAATAACTTTTGCTTTTTAATCCCTATTGTTAAGGGATTTTGAAAGGATTGCACGTACTAAAAAACACAGGTTAAGTCAACAAATGTCATTTAATTTACGTTTTAGTCACAGAGGAGAATACCAAAATTGTTTTCTGTGCATTTATTATTAGCTGTGAAGCGTCCTCGGTACACGCCGCGTCAAATGTTTTGCAAAGCAGCGGCTAAATACTGTGCTGATTCATAGGCACAAAGCTCTCACATTCCATAACCCTACATTTTCTAGCCCTGGTAAATGGTTTGTGTTAATTTTATTATGAGATCATCTGACTTAGGACACATCTTGGTACCAAATTAAGTAAAAATCAACTAACAAAAAATAAATAACAACCATTTTCTCCGCACCTGCTGGATGGTTTTAATTTATTTTATTATGGGACCATCTGTAACTTATGACAGAGCTATGTACCAAATTACGTAAGAACCGACCACTTAAAAATAAAAAAACCCTAAGTTTCTTCGCCTCTGGGATATGGTTTTATGTTATTTTAATAGGGGTAGGGGACCGCCACTAGCCTAGCACACACCTGCGTACCAAGTTTCGTATAAATCATTAAAGTACTTCTCTAGTTATCGGCGTATACAGACTATTTTTTGAGACCGACAGACAGACAGACAGAAATGGAACAAAAAATGTTTAAAAAGACTTGAAATGCAAAGATCTGTATTTTTTTAAATATAAGGACTTTATTAACGATCACAATAGCTCCCCATATATGTATATGCCACTATTTGGTATTATGTCGGAGCTAGAAAAAATAAATAAATCTATTGAACGCCGGTTCTTTTATTTTTAATATTGTTCCAAGGAATTAATGCACTTAATATTTCATGAAATCGTTGGCACATAGCAGATTGACAAAGTGTTCCGAAACATGCCACTACATATTAAAACGAAAATTTTTCTAACAAATTTTTGTTTTTTCCCAGAAATTTTTGTATACATGATCGTTCATATTGGATGTATATATATGTATACCAATAAATTTTAAATATCTCAAAAAATTAATCACATCATCAAATGTACAAAAATGTCCCTACAAGAACCGTTGTCTAGAAAAATTGTTTTTTTTTGCTTAAGTCGACTTTTTTTTAAAAAAATTTGGTGTACATAGGGTTTAATATATAATGTATACAGATGTATAGCAATGTACACTAATATATAAGTCGGTCCTCAAAAGCACCCTTAGCTATACATATATATATATATATATATATATATATATATATATATATATATATATATATATATATATATATATATATATATATATATATATATATATATATAAGGAGAAACGTCAGTTACAGACAAAATACTTTTGTTTTGACATCAGTGGTCACTGTGACGTTGCCAATTCTCTCTAGAATATTCCTATGTACTTAAATAACAGATTTGAAAAAATAATAGATTTGTTATCTTTAAAGTATGAAATCATACTAAATCGTTTAAAAAAATTAAATTTCAAAAAGTTAAAATACTACAACACAAAAAATGCAGAGAACAGCTGTTCAAAACAAGAGTAAAATTTTGTTCAACCAGGCCGACCAGAAATTTTTGGAAGAAAAAGAGTACCTATACAAAAATTTTGGTTCCAAATCAGCTTTAAACAAAAAACTCCCAACACTTCAGCATGTACTTTTTTTATTTACCTATTTTAAATCATATTTAACAGAAGATTTGGTATTTATTAACATGTTTATTTACCTATATCGTCCTTAATTCGGTGGTTTTTTGGCAAAAGGTGCTATGTCGATATTTTGGCCAAATCGCGTTTTTTGTGTTACCTACATATTATATGCCAATAAGATCTATGTTCTCTAAAAACCATATAGCTCGATTTGCCTTAAAAATAATTCTATTTTAAATTGTCAAGATGAGCTAAGTTTGTTTCTATTACATATTTTTATGGCAGAATGCTTCTTTTTGCTCTCCTGTAAAATTTTACTTTTCTCACATATCACCATTTGCCATAAAACCACCGAATTTTTAAGCGAAATTCCTCACAACTAAATTAATAAAGAAACTTTACCTTCATACCATCTTCCAGTAAGTCAAATCAAGATTTTTTGATACAAGGAAAAGTTTCAAATAGCATCATTGTATTTACACTTGCCTCGCACTTATTTACGACAAAATAAATATAAAAACGAACGCGCTTCCAAACGACGCATTACGAGGCTCTTGACTGGAAGTAAAGTTGAAATGAAACGAAAACGAACATTCTCTGTCGGACTCGCACGCTGTGGTAAAACAATAATAAAGTTTATTACTATTACTGCACCATCACAATACAACCCAGCCGTTTGGTTAAAACATGAAAGTCCAACAAACACTACGAAATGTTTTGTTTTCTTATAAATAGTCAACACTATAAACACATACCATAGCACCTTTAATAAATTGAAAACTTTTTTTTCAATGACAATTTTAAAAGCCGGCCGATGAAAGTGCGCGAGGGGAGCTGGCGGAACCACTGCACGAGCTAATGATGACGTCGTGATGTTGCGCAGTCACCTAATGCGTCGCTATGCCCGATATTCAACCAATCACAGCGTGAGCTTTCGTCGCTTACGCGTCCGGCGAAAATTGAAGCGTGAAAGTCCGTTAGCTCCTCTCGGCGAAACAAATAGATTGAGAGACAGAGCGATACAAATGAGAACGAGGAAAGAGAGATAACACGACGCGTATTATGGGTTGCGTATAGTAATATCCGTAGTTTAGTATTTTATCCATGATATCTAAAGCTTTGCAAATGGGGGATATTCCAGGGACGGCTCTAACCTAGTTGGAAGTAAAATTAGTAATCAATTTGAAAATAGAATACAAATATTTATTTACCCACACTGTGTTATTTGAAAATGCGATATACGAAAATAATACTTCGGTTACAGTGATATACCATACAGAGTGTCGGAAAAGTCTTAGCAAGGGCAAATATCTTTACTATTAATAAAAGTAGAGACACCAAATTTTAGTTGTATCTTATTGGTTAATAAATCTACTTTTTTATGTAATTTTACTTTTACCACCCCCTTGGGGGGTTACGCTAGGGAGTTGAGGTCAAAAATTTTAAATGCAACCCTATGCCGTGTGGTATCTCATTTTAAAGGTCTTTTCGGGAATGGCAGATGTTACTTCTTGTCAGAGTTCCAAAATGGACTTTATTACTGGCAAGAAGTTCATGGTGGTCATTCTAAACAACTTTTAACGTAATAAGTAAGGCTGGCACGGTTGGTCTGTTCCCAGAGGCCTCAATGCCGAAAATAAGTACGTACGTATACGGTATTTGACAAAAATAATTTTATCCATGGGCGTTCCTGTGATTGTGTAAAATAAAAAAACGGTCAAGTGCGAGTTCGACTCGCGCATATAGGGTTCCGCACCACCGTAAGATTGTGTTTATATATTTTTAATAAATTTGCTGCTGTTTCATCCCATATTCTTGTTGTGCGATGTCACAATGTCACATAGTTAAGAATGTTCAAAAGAGCAAGACGTCATAAAATCGTAGAAATATGTTAAATACGTAGTTGTAGTTTTACTGTTGGAGATATTCTTGAAAGTGGGTAGGTTTGAATGTAGATACCAGAGCACATCCCCTGAAATTTCGTGCGCATGTCTAGCCCTTTTGGTTAGCGCGTGGTACGCATTTTGGTCTACTGCGCAGATGCCAAAAAAAAAATAAAGAAGTCGAAAAAAACTTGGGAAAAAAGTTATAAAGTTAAATACGTAGTGGTACCTTGACTATTGGAGATATATTCTTAAAAGTGAATGGGTTCAAATGTAGACACCAAAGTCCATCTGAAATTCCGTGCGCATGTCTAGCACGCTCGGTTTGCGCGTGGTACTCATTTTGCTCTACTGCGCAGATGTCAAAAAGAAGACCAAAAAGTTGGAAAAAGTTAGAAAGAAAAGTGCCCCACAAAACAAAAAATACATATGCGAGCAGATTGGTACTGTATGGCACAAGAGGTCGACTAACGGTCGACTTATGCCTCTCCCGATTATACGATTTACGACTTATAATTTTTATAGGCTTGCCATTTAAAAATGAATTAAAATACGGGCTTTGCGGTAAAATGTTTCTTTTTTGAAGACTTTTAAAAGAAGGAACCACACGACATAGGTTTGCATCCAAAATTTTTGACCTCAACTCCCTAGCGTCACCCCTCAAGAGGGTTGAAAAAGTCAAATTACCTGAAAAAAGTAGATTTATTAACCAATAAGACACAACTACAATTTGGTGTCTCTATCTTTAATATTAGCAAAGATATTTACCCATATTAATACTTTTTAGGCACCCTGTATGTTATATTACTTTTACCGAAGTATTTTCGTATTTCGCATTTTCAAATTACACAGAGTGAGTAAATAAATATTTGTATTTTATTTTCAAATTGGATCCCAATTTTATTTCCAAGTAGGTTAGAGCCATCCCTGGACTAACCCCCGTTTCCAAAGTTTTAATGATATCAATACTGTTTTCTTGTTTAACTTGAGAAGAAAGTTTTAAGTAATTAGTGTGGTGTGTTCAACAAAGTCTTTTGTTTAAGCTAATAATTTTTACTTTTGCTCATTAACAATAAAAAATACGTTTGTACTTTGATCCCAGTGTTGATTAAAATTATCCTAACAAATATCCTTCAATTGCTTCTGGACCATACGCTACGGACGCACGCTTGTTTGGAAGCAAGTAATGGAAGACATTATTAAAATACCTATTCTCTACTATGCAACAAACTAAAACCCCTACTACGGACCTGTTCCCTTGCCCTTGGATGTTTTGTCGTCATGCAACCCATGCACCCATGAGGTGCTGCCAAAATGGCCCGCAAACGAACTACGCCAAAAGGGACAGAAGATGCCAGTAAAAGCGAGAGAAAGGGAGAAGAAGAAAAACTTCTTCCAGACAAGAATGCGGAATTACGAAGTAAAAGTGTCGTGTTTTAAAACATTTGGAACGTTATTATTATTTAGCTCACGTGTAAGCTGAAGAAGGTGGTACAGTTTAAGCTTAATCATGTAGAACTCATAACTTTAGTCTAATCCTGAAATAAAAGTGAAAAACTTAATGTTCGCGCTTTATTTCAAGACAACGACGTTACAAAAAATAGTTTGTGCTCTGATTATAGCGTTTCTTAAATTAGCCTAATACGGTTGAAAGTTAAATTAAATTTAAAACACTAATAATATTTACATATTATGGTAACGTTTGCGGGTGCAAAACTCATTTATGGGGATCTTTTAAAAAAATCGGTAAGTTTAAGATAATTTCTTCTTAACTGAAAGACGAATAACAACTTTCTGAACATGCTGCGTGAAACAGAATAATATGTTTTTTTTTTACAAATGCTGTAATAAAAGAATTTTGCTTATACTTTTAACATACTATGTAGTTGTGCTCAGTTGTTCGTTTGGATTTTTAACTTTTTCTTAGCAGAAAGTTTATTTAAGCTAGTAGGAATAACGCTTATCTTATTTATAACCTAATATAAGGTGTCATAAATATTAATTAAAACTGAGGCTACTACAAAAAGGATTGATCTCGCAGTGCCTTTTTATTATTTTTTATTTGTTTTTTTCTGAGGAAAAGATTTTTTCTTTGTCTTAAATTACTCTTAAAAACAGAAAATACATTCTCTTAAAAGATTTATATGTCTGGCAACGTTACAACAAATTCAATTGTTTTATATATATATGTTTTATGTATATATATATATATATATATATATATATATATATATATATATATATATATATATATATATATATATATATATATATATATATATATATATATATTAGGGTGTCCGTTATTTACCAAGTTGATTTTTTTTCTTGCGACGCCCCCTAAATTTTTAGTTTATCGTCTAAAAAAAAATGTCAGACCAAAATAAGCCCTTAATATTGTAGCGGTTAAATCTTTAACAACTATTACCGTTATTATATCTCAATATTTTTGGAAATTTCCGTGATCCAGCGCATTCGCCAACTTCCAAAATATCTTGACCGGCTGCATCCAAGCAGACGAGATGTCGTCTAGTACCCATGCGTGGTACTCGTAGATCGACGTACCAGCGTTTTTCGAGACACTCCCATTTTGCTAATCGTGTGAGGAGTCATGGTTTTTCTGACTGAAGTTTTTTTGCCTTTATAGTGATATTTTATGCACCAATTATTGTAATGTGAAGTAATGTCTGATTACTTACATACATATTATTATGTCTTTTTGCCGATTCATGATTATTCTTCCTGGGAGAAATCCCGTTTTAATTAATTATTCGCCATGTGCATAGTAAGGCAGATCCCCTCAACCTAGAGGTAAGCTGTTAAATTTCTTTAATGATTTCGAACGTTTTGGTTATTGTAAATATTATTTACAGGGTTTTAGAGAGGTGCTAGATAGGATTTTAGAGAGGTGCTAGATAGGATTTTAGAGAGGCGTTAGATAGGGGGTTAGAGAGGCGCTAGAGAGGTGTCTGCGTTTCACAGCACGTTTTTCTCCACTTTCTCATTTACTTCAGTGAAGTAGCTGTCCGTAGTAACCAGGATTGGCGGCCTAACATTTAGCCACCATCAAGTGTCTGTTTCACAGGATGCATGGGACACTCTAGAAGCTCCCACCAGGACCTAAGGCCAGTCTATTCCATTTTCCCTTAATTGCGTTTTTTTATCCAATACCTTTAATATTTTTTATACTATAACTTTCTTGATATCTTCATAAATTCGTAAATTCATTCTTTACTCTTTACATTATTACCTACCTGTGTAAGCTAGCCTTCTGATTATTTTAAAATTAAATTCACATGCGACTTTTAAGTATACTTTTGTACATAAATGTACATAACATTGTGGTAATCTTTGGCCAAAGATAGGGGTTATGTATATATAACTATAACTCGGGAATTTTAGCTTCACTGCATTATATTTATTTTTATCGGAACAAAATGCATTTTTAAACTATGTTATTTGGTAGTTATAAACATACTTTTTTGTTCCTCCTTTGGCATAATTCATTAATTAAATTGATTGAAGCTAATCTCAGGCAGTCTATTTATTTATTAACAACTAGTAATCTTAGATTAAAAGAGCTTGGTTTCTCAGTTCAGAAGCTCTGAAATCGAATCATTTAAATGAAAAACTGAGTGGCGCCTTTAAAAAGCGTAAGTGTTCCTAGCCGATGACCATCTGTTCTACCGACGAAGAGCTGCCGTACGCAAGTGAGTACCTTTCTGAGGAAAACTAAGTTTTCCCCTAAAAGTTCGCCACATAAAATAGCGCCCATAGGCGTGGGGCTTGAGTGCTTACGCTTTGATTTTATTTTTTGTATTTTTTCTACTGAGATTAGTTTCAAAACCCCATAACATTTTTTCTTAATTTTCAAATTTTCTTTCAGGCTTGTTTATCCATAAATTTTTATATTTCCCCCAAAACCGACTATTCGCAATATGTATTTTTACGGGTTCTATTTCTGTCTTTTTCTGTCTTATAAAAATACTCATACCTACTACACACAAACAATGGAGTATATCATTTATTAATTATTGAGATTTTAATTTTGATTAATATTTTGGCCAATTATTTATTAATAAAATTTTGATTCCCTAAAAATTATTTTAAAATTTTGATTCTCCTAATTTTCAAATAACATTATATATTTGCTGAATTGATAATTGCGAACGTCGCGTTCTTGAGTTGTTTGGCTAAACCATTTTTTCTTGCATACTATACAGGTTGGCTTTAAAAATTATATACCGGTTGTCCAAATATTTTTAATTTGTTTTTTGTAGTCTTTTATAACAAATACTTGAATTATTTAATTCCTAACGTTAATTAAAAATTTGTAAGCAGTTTTTTGGAATACTTATCAGAAAAAAGAAAAATTTTAAATATGGCTTCCACGGTTGATAAATTTCAAATTAATCACCTTTTAGATTATGAACTCGATTATGAACTAAATATTAGGTCTGTTTATACCGACCGTAACGTGGTAGAAAAAAGAAAAATTTTGTCTAGACTTTAAAAAAAAGAAATTCAGATACCTGGAAGTCAGATTTGTATGGCAGCATATATACCCGATTTTAGAACCGAACGAGCACAAATAAACAAAAAAGTATTGCATCTATTGAAAATGTTATTTCAGATTTTGAAGGAAGTGCTACCGATAGTACTTACCTTCGCGTTAAGTCAAGACTAGCTCATTTATGCGGCCGAATAAAGAGAATCAAAATTCCGGAAGCCGATGATGCCGATGCAATTAAATTTCGTAACGAATCTTATGCAACGTGTCTTAAAGTAGAGTCAGATTTAGATGAAAAAGTTTCGGAGGAGGCGCCCTCCTCCATTCCTAATTTAAATAATCTTACTCAGACCTCTCCACCGATAGTTAATGTTAATCCTGTTGTCACATGTACAGCTAGTAAACAACCAATATCTTCTTGGGGAATTCAATTTAATGGGGATACAAAAAGTGTTTTTTACTTCTTAGAAAGAGTTTCTGATCTTGCTCAGGCTCGTGATGTTTCAGAAAATGAATTAATTAACTCAGCTGTTGAATTTTTTGTTGGTGATGCGTTTATATGGTACCGTAGCATTAAATCTAGTATTACAGATTGGCCTTCTTTAGTATCTCGTTTAAAGAAAGATTTTTTACCTCCTTATGCAGACGACGATGTATGGGAACAAATAAGGCAGAGAAAACAGAAGAGAAATGAATCAGTAACTATTTTTATGGCGCATTTCGAAAACTTATTTTGTCGCTTATCTACGTCTCCGGCGGAGGTCACTAAGGTGAAATATATTCGAAAAAATTTATTACCTGAATATATCAATCAACTTGCCTTACATTCTATTGATACTGTCAATGAATTATCTATTTTGTGTAAAAAATTGGAAGAAGCTTCCAAGACTACTTCAATTATTTTAATTATCGGATTCGGATCAACAAAGTGGTTCACGACAACGTGACACTCAAAGTAACTATAAAAATTTTAATAACAAATCTTTTCGTTTTGATAACCAAAATACCTCTAATGCTGATAGGAAATTTAAGAAATCAGAAAATGTAATGTAAAAATTGTTCAAAAAACTAAATAGGCCATCAAGCACTGCCCGTGGTCGGTACTTTGATGGAAAGTTAACCACAAAATCCTATTTTGATAAATCTGATTGGAACAAATGGCTTATATATGTCTCTAATTTTTTTAAAACACCTAAAACAAGTAACGAAATACTACCTCTATTTATTAACAAAATCAATGATAACAGACCTTATATCTCAGTTCGTCTTTATGATCAAGTTATCACAGTTTTATTAGATTCTGGAGCTAACTCTTCTATTGTTGGATCAAGTGGAATAAAAATTTTGAAAAAATTAAAAATTAAGATTCAGTCAGTAGTAGATTCTAATGTTCGCACAGCAGACGGTACACAGCAAAAAGTTGTTGGTGTCTCTGATTTGCCTATTTTTATTAATGATTGTTGTAAAATAATCAAAGTTTTAATTGTACCTTCTGTAAAGCATGCATTTATTTTTGGGATTGATTTTTCAAAACAGTTTAATATAGTAATGGACTTCAAAAATAATAGTTGGTTTATTCATAGTAATGAAATAGAAATAAGTACTACTTCTACAATAACAAATAAATTTTGTATTCCTAAACTTTGCACTGTAGATGATTTATCTCCTACTCAAAAAATAGAAGCCCAAAAAGTTTTAGATTCCTTTAAAGAAATTGATAGTAACGATAAGTTAGGGTGAACAAATAAAATCAAACTAAATATAGATACCGGTGATAACCCCCCTTTTAAAAAGAAACCTTATCTACTTTCTCCGTACATGCAAGAAATTCTAAACAAAGAGTTAGACTCTATGATTAAATTAGGTGTAGTTGAAGAATCACAAAGTCCTTGGAGTTCTCCAACCTTATTAGTTAAAAAACCAAACGGTGAATATAGATTTTGTTTTGATGGACGTTTTTTGAATAATTTGACTAAACATGATAGTTTTCCTTTGGCTCACGTAGATCGTATCTTAAATATCTTGCGTAATGCCAAGTTTATTTCCTATATAGATCTGCGAAAAGCGTTTTGGCAAATTCCTTCGGATGACGCATCTAAAGAGAAAACCGCTTTTTCTATAATTGGTCGAGGACACTTTCAATTTAGGGTAGTTCCTTTTGGCTTGTGCAATGCTGCGCAAACTCAACAAAGGTTGGTAGATTCAATTTTTGGACCTAAGTACGAACCGTATATATTCTCTTATCTAGACGATATTTTACTTTGTTCTCCTACTTGGGAACACCATATTGAGTTACTGACAACTGCAAAAAATTTACTAAAGGATGCAGGCCTTACTATTAACCTTGAAAAATGTAAATTTTTTAAGACATCTTTAAAGTACCTAGGTTTTATTGTTGGAAATAATTCTTTAGCTACTGACCCTTGTAAGGTTGATTATATATTGAATTATCCACGTCCCCGCACTTCGACTGAAGTTAAGCGTTTCATAGGAATGTGTTCGTGGTATCGCAGGTTTATCAAAGATTTCTCGTCCCTTGTAAGTCCCTTAAATTCACTTCTTAAAGGCAAAAAGAAAAAAGAAGTTATCAGTTGGAACGACGAAGCTGAAGCCGCGTTTTTGTGTATCAAGCAAAAATTAGTAAGTGCACCTATTCTAGCTCAACCAGATTTCAGTCAAAAATTCTATGTTCAGTCAGACGATTGGAGGAATGTTGACTCAGTTTATAGACGGAGAAAAAAAGTCATAGCTTATGCAAGCCGTACTTTGTCCAGAGCAGAAAGAAATTATTCGGTGACCGAACGGGAATGTTTGGCAGTTATATTCTGCATAGAAAAATTTAGACCGTGGGTAGAAGGTACGCGTTTTACCGTAATCACCGATCATTTCAGTTTACTTTGGCTTCATAATCTTAAAACTCCCTCTGGTAAACTTAGTGGCTGGTTGCTTAGATTAAGGCAGCACACTTTTGATTTACAGCATAGAAAAGGCTCAATGCACATTGTTCCAGATGCCTTAAGTCGTATACCTTATTCTCTCCCAGACAATATGGACATGGACAGTCCATCTACCTCACAAACACTGCCTTTGCAAGTATCTTCCTTATCTCTTGATTTCTCATCTCTTGATCCCTGGTATATCTCTATTCGTGACAATATTCGTAAAATGCCTGAAAAGTATCCTCAATGGCGGATTGAAGGTGATTTAGTCCAAAAATTTATTCCTTGTCGTTCCTCTTATTCTTTTAATAAACAGGAATGAAAACTCTTGATTCCAAAACCTCAGAGGGATAAGGTCATCGAAAATTGTCATAATCCTCCAACCAGTGGACATTTTGGTTTTCGGAAGACTTTGTTTCGTGTTCAAGAATTGTACTATTGGCCTCAGATGAGGTCACAAATTTTAAAGTGTATTCGTAAATGTTTGGTGTGCGGTGCGCAGAAACATTCAAACTTACCTAAGATTGGTACAATGGGTAAGGAAAAAATTGTTGACTTACCTGGTCAGATTATTTCTTTAGATTTTATTGGTCCCTTTCCACGCTCAAAAAGAGGCAATAAATGGTTGCTAGTAGCTGCTGATTGGTTTTCGAAATACACTTTTACTTTTCCTCTTAAACATTCTAAGTCTAATCTTATTGTAGATCTCTTAGAAAATCAGATTTTTCTTATATTTGGTGTGCCTCAGATCCTTATCTGTGACAACGCAACCAATTTTTCTAGTCATAACCTTAAAAATCTCTGTGAAAGGTATCACGTCAAACAGTGGTTTACTCCGTTTTACTCACCACAATGCAATTTTGTGGAAAGAAACAACAAAACTATAACTACTGCTATCAGATGTTACGTGGATAAACATGAAAATTGGGATCTACATATTGCTGAAATTAGGCAGGCTATTAATACTGCAGTTCACGAAGTAACTGGTTTTCCTCCTTCATATTTAATGTTTGGGCGACATGTTCCTTTATCTGGTGATTATTATGATCACCCTCCCCAAGACCAATCTTCTGAAATTTCTACCTGGTGATAGGAATACCTACGCCGAAAATTTAACTGAGTTTCGTAATCTGTTCGCAGAAATACGCCAGAAACTGCATTCTGCATTTGAAAGGAATTCTAAGTCCTATAATCTCCGTAAACGGGATGTCTGTTTTAATGTAGGTGAAAAAGTATGGCGTCCGAACAAGATGTTATCTAATGCTGCGAACAAATTTGCTGCAAAACTTAGTCCTAAATAAATCTTATCTCTTGTCTCTAAAAAATTTTCTCCGTTGGTCTATGAATTAAAAAACCTAGACTGCTCTAAAGTAGGCAAGTGGCACGTTAAAGATTTATTGCCTTATCGTGGACATTCTGAGGATATAGAAGATACCCAAACATCTCTTTCCTCATAAGTTCTTACCTTTATTTTCTACCTAAAAATTTCTAAAGTAAATTTTGATTGAAGTTATAACTTGGTCAAAATTACCGTGCCTTATCTTTAATTTACTTACCTTATCTTTTTTTCTTTTGCGTTTTGGCTTAGGTATTTGCCTAGGGCAAATCTCCGCTAAGCATACCTTAGCGTAACTCACCTCGCCTTGGCGTGGTTCAGTGTCAAAATTTTGTGTAAGTGTAATAGGCTGATGCACGCGGGCACCTTGCCGCAACTTCAGTTTCATTAGACCTTGCTTGACCCTTAAAAATTATCGGTACTATTTTTCTAGTGACTAACTTAAATAGTTTGGTTTATATACCATGAGAAATTTTGAAGTAAAATACTAGAGCATTTTAGGTTATTTCAGTTTCTTATAACCGATGGTTTTTCTACTATAAGTGATGTTTCTACTTTCTTATAGGCTGTAAATAGATTTAGTTGTAAATATATTGAATTAGCTGATATGAAATTATTAGTGAGTGTTGGTAGTAATAATAGTGCTAGGCAAATAGTTGTCAGATGTTAGTGGACTTACCAATTTAGTGACCTTACCTGATTTGTGACCTACCGATAGTGACCTACCGACTGTAATCTTCCCTGGGGGCGAGTGATACACGAGAGTTATCAATACTAAAATTTTGACAACACTATTTTGTGCACTGCAGTTTTTGTATATTTTTTCGTAATTTCTAAAGATACTTATATTTTTTATTATTAGATTATCGTAAACTGTTAATATTTACCTCACATATCATATTATGGTAATATGAATGTTAAAAAATGTAAAGTCCACTTTGTAGTCTTTAATTTTTTTCTTTTGGAGAGGGGCAGTGTAGCGTTTAAATCTTTAACAACTATTACCCTTATTATATCTCAATATTTTTGTAAATTTCCGTGATCCAGCGCATTCGCCAACTTCCAAAATATCTTGACCGGCTGCAACCAAGCAGACGAGATGTCGTCTAGTACCCATGCGTGGTACTCGTAGATCGACGTACCAGCGTTTTTCGAGACACTCCGATTTTGCTAATCGTGTGAGGAGTCATGATTTTTCTGACTGAAGTTTTTTTGCCTTTATAGTGCTATTTTATGCACCAATTATTGTAATGTGAAGTAGTGTCTGATTACTTACATACATATTATTATGTCTTTTTGCCGATTCATGATTATTCTTCCTGGGAGAAATCCCGTTTTAATTAATTATTCGCCATGTGCATAGTAAGGCAGATCCCCTCAACCTAGAGGTAAGCTGTTAAATTTCTTTAATGATTTCGAACGTTTTGGTTATTGTAAATATTATATACAGGGTTTTAGAGAGGTGCTAGATAGGATTTTAGAGAGGCGTTAGATAGGGGTTAGAGAGGCGCTAGAGAGGTGTCTGCGTTTCACAGCACGTTTTTCTCCACTTTCTCATTTACTTCAGTGAAGTAACTGTCCGTAGTAACCAGGATTGGCGGCCTAACATTTAGCCACCATCAAGTGTCTGTTTCACAGGATGCATGGGACACTCTAGAAGCTCCCACCAGGACCTAAGGCCAGTCTATTCCATTTTCCCTTAATTGCGTTTTTTTATCCAATAACTTTAATATTTTTTATACTATAACTTTCTTGATATCTTCATAATTTCGTAAATTCATTCTTTACTCTTTACATTATTACCTACCTGTGTAAGCTAGCCTTCTGATTATTTTAAAATTAAATTCACATGCGACTTTTAAGTATACTTTTGTACATAAATGTACATAACGTTGTGGTAATCTTTGGCCAAAGATAGGGGTTATGTATATATAACTATAACTCGGGAATTTTAGCTTCACTGCATTATATTTATTTTTATCAGAACAAAATGCATTTTTAAACTATGTTAGTTGGTAGTTATAAACATACTTTTTTGTTCCTCCTTTGGCATAATTCACTAATTAAATTGATTGAAGCTAATCTCAGGCAGTCTATTTATTTATTAACAACTAGTAATCTTAGATTAAAAGAGCTTGGTTTCTCAGTTCAGAAGCTCTGAAATCGAATCATTTAAATGAAAAACTGAGTGGCGCCTTTAAAAAGCGTAAGTGTTCCTAGCCGATGACCATCTGTTCTACCGACGAAAAGCTGCCGTACGCAAGTGAGTACCTTTCTGAGGAAAACTAAGTTTTCCCCTAAAAGTTCACCACAATATTCAGAATAAACCTTGCCCTAAAGACGATACATTTCCCATTTAAATTACATGGGATTTTGCCACTATTTACAATTAATTTTTTTTCTAGGACAAGATGACTTATAGCAATGAGATATACATATTCTTATAGGAAATTGAACGCTCTGCAAAAAAGATCTCTTATAATTTTTCGATTAATTCACTCCTTCAAAAGTTATTCAAGGTGAAATTTTTTTTCATTTCGGCCCATTGTTGGCTATGCGGGCCCAGGTTAATCCTGATAATTTCTTTATATCATGGTCCCATCTCAAATTTGGGCGTCTTCTTGGTCTTTTCACGCCTCTGGGGTACCATTGTGTAATTCTTGTGGTCCATCTATGGTCAGTTCTTCTCGCCAAGTGTCCTGCCCATTGCCATTTTAGGGACTTGATTCTGTGGACGACGTCTATTACCTGGGTTTTCTGTCTTATCCACTCTATTCTCTTGCGGCCCCTCCTAGTTATTCCTAGCATGCATCGTTCCATAGCCCTTTGTGCTACCTGGAGTTTTCTTGTTATGTCTGTTTTTAGTATCCAGGTTTCACATCCGTATGTCATGACTGGTAGTATACATTGATCAAACGTTCGCTTCTTTAGGTGGAGTGGCATTCTAGATTTGAATATGATCGAGTTTCTACCGAATGCTCTCCATGCTAGTTTTATTCTTCTGTTGATTTCTGGTAGTAGAGATCCCGAGAGGTGTATTAGTTGACCCAGGTATATGTATTCTTCTACTATTTCCAGTGTGGTGTTGTTTACTTGTATGTCTTGTTTGTCTACCAGTTCATTGTACATTATCTTTGTTTTGGCTAGGTTCATCTTCAGACCTACTTTATTGCATGCTGTATTTAGTTCGTCAATTTGCTGTTGAAGTTCATCAGGGTTCTTGGCGATTAGTGCAATGTCATCAGCGAATCTTAGGTGGTTGAGGTGTTCTCCGCCTATGCATAGACCTTTGTTGGCCCAGTCCAACTGACGGAAGATTTCTTCAAGTGTTGCCGTGAAGAGCTTTGGAGATATTGCGTCTCCTTGACGTACTCCTTTAGTTGTGGGAAATTCCGGAGATCCTTCGTATATCATGACTCTGGCTTTGGCTTCTTTGTATATGTTTGCCAGAGTTTCTATATACGGTTTGTCGACACCCTGACTACTTAGGGCTTCTATTATAGCTTTGGGATATATCGAGTCGAACGCCTTCTCGAAGTCTATGAAGGCTAGTGCCAGTGGTATTTCATATTCTTTTGTTCGACTGATGACCTCCCTTAATGTATGTATGTGGTCGAATGTGCTGAAGCCACTTCTAAAGCCAGCTTGTTCCCGTGGTTGTGCAGCATCTAGTGTATTCTGTATTCTGGTATTTATGATCTTTGTGAATACCTTGTATATAATTGGTAGAAGACTGATTGGTCGATAGTTTCTTAAGTCTTCTTTACTGCCTTTCTTGTGGATTAGAATTATATTATATATATATATATATATATATATATATATATATATATATATATATATATATATATACATATATATATATATATATATATATATATATATATATATATATATATATATATATATATATATATCGATATTTAACAACTTTATATACGAAACTGGTTAATAATATTAAACAGGTTACTGCTAGGAATACAAGGAGACTAGAAATACTGTTCATATTTTCGGATAAAGATGGGGTTAGTGTAGAATTAGTACTAGGAATAATAGAAGATGCTGCCCCATTCTTGCACTTGCTAAGGAACTGCATCCATCCTGTTTCACCAATCGTCGAATCTTGAAAGAGAAAGTGAACCTTGTAGCGAAAAGAGCTGCTGTTTGATGGAGGTATCGGGGCGGAGAATACAGGCAGGTGGTCAGTAATCTGAGGGTTGAAAGCCATCGGAATCCATGGACTGCTAGCGTTAGAATCGCCAAAATCGAACAAAACGGAGGCGTTTTTAACATTAAGAGGTCGATATACGTAGAAGACGTGGTGTACTACTGCAACTAGCAGAATGAAGGATGAAATTAACAGAACCACGGCTAACGCCAAAATGATTTAGAGTGTCGAAGAATAGAGATTTATAATATCATAGAGGTGTATCATTCCACTGGTTAATAACACCAACAGCGGTATTAAGAACAGAGAACTAACATGAAGAGTTCGGAGCGGTTCTGGTTTTATCTTTTTCAAGCTTCGAGGTGTGACTACCTTTTCCATTTGTCGACACTTCCACAATACTTTAGCTAACCGACAATGTTTGGAGTACTTATAGTGATCGGCTAACGGATCTCCCCTTCCTTCCAGTCAGCAAACTCACAATGACAAAATACACATTTAACTATATCTAATCGTTGGGTGTAATAAAAACCAGCCTGTGCTAAGTCTTTAGGACTAACTTTATTGGTCAAATTTGCAAACGTAATCAGTCTTTCCTCAAAAGTATGAATGACTCCAAGACCATCGTCTTGGTTTTTATCACACCCAACGTGTGATAAAAACCAGCCTGTACTAAGTCTTTAGGACTAACTTTATTGGTCCAATTTTCAAACGTAATCAGTCTTTCTTTAAAAGTACGAATAACGGCAAGACCGTCGTCTAAGCAAACAGCACAATCTACACTGCGGCTAATCATTTTTCGTCTTTCTACTTAGACTAATCGAACTATACTAATAAATAAAACTAAAAAAATATGTTATATATTTTTTATTCCATGTCATTTAAAAAACGATGTCGGAAATTATACAATAACTTGACATTATTACAGGCACAATGCCAAACAGTAAAGTCCTTATGATGAAAACATTCTACAACTTTTTTATATTGACTTAATTTAGGTTCGGTCTTTAAAGGAACACTAAATATAAGACAAGAATCAAAAATCTGTTTTAAACAAGTTCCCTTTAAATCTCCCTTAACCAGAAATTTAGGAGAGTCATATGGAAGACGGATGTCACGTAAAACACTTTCAAATTGGTTCAAGTCCAAATAACCAGACTCCCACATTAGACCATGGTATTTTTCCTCCAAATGTTCTACTATTTTGAGATCTTCGGGTTTTAAAAATTTCTTACCATACGGCGGTTTGAAGAGAAAGCTGCAAAATCTTGCTCCATCATACACAGCAAACTTTTGGTATAAACCCACTGGCTAAAGGATAGCCTTGAAGACCGATGCAAACTTCCTGACGTTCTTTAGGCATCTTATACACTGACTAAACTCAAAGATAACAACGTCGGTGTTGAACTAACTTCTAAACAGTCTGCAGTACGGAAGGGCTTTAAGTAAGGTAAGATATACCCCCACCACCACCATCAAACAGGTTTTAACACACAAACAAGTCACGACAGGTCTCGATAGGTTAGAACTGTATGCAACGATTGTTGAAACAACTATGAAATCTCTGCTAGAATCGGGCTGTATTTATTAGGAACAACAGAAGCATCAGGGCTGAGGGGAAAGGAGAGAGAGAGAGAAGGGGGAAAGAAACGAACCTAGAGCTTTAAAATATTTATTATAATGAATCAGTATACATGTACAGTTTATCAAAGTTATCGAGCAATTTTTGCGGATTGTAATGCAATAATTCCAACATGTAATAACTTTGTTCAAACAGGTTTAAATAACAGAGATTGGTAATAATTTCAAAAAAGTTTTCCTTAATATCAGCAAAACATTGGGCATACTGTAAAGTATCATCATAATAGGTTCTAAATTGTAAACGTTTCACTAATTCTAATCTAAAGCTAATTAAACTCTTAATGCTAACAATAGAATTTATATCATTACAAGAAAACGTTAAAGTTACATCATTGCTTCCAAGTCGAAATATTCGCTCGTTTAAAAGAATAGCACTGGATACGGTAAAATTTTCCGATAGCGACATCAGCGTTGTTGTCACACTTCCATCAATATCTTCAAACATCTTGTCAATAATCTCCAAAAACTCGATCCAATCAGAATGGCTGAGGGAGACTGGCTGATGTTCAGGCGTTGTGGGAACTAGTTTAACACTTGATATCATCCCCCTGGCATCACTGAGGCCCACAATTACTGTAAAATTGCCAGTAGGATAGCAAAATTCGCCCAAGAGTTTATTGTCCTTGCGAATTTCTCTGTTACTTCGGAGAATCATACTGTCTAGATAAGTCCAATAGGGCGATAAGCTTTGGGAACTATCGTCTTCTTCTAGCAACTGAGGAGCAGCAGCAGCGGTACAACTTTTACTTGCCATGGTTCACACTAAAATAGTGACGTCAACCAACGCATTATTGTAATCACAGAGAGAACTATACCCACACTCCGCATTTATTGATATTAAGTTCGAGAAACAGTAGTTTGGATAACGCCCATCCGCTTCCCATCTCGGTGAATTCGGAAGCTTTTTTCACTAGAGAGATCTGATATTCGCTGTAAAAGTCCTCCAAATTAAAGCTGGGAGAAATAACACTAAATTTTGTATTAACGATTTAATGTCTTGTTCTTGTGTTGATGCCAACAGATACACTCTTAAAAATGCCTTAGTATATACGACTAATTTTTATTTGCTCCCACACTTATGTTACCAGAAATAAGTACTTTTTGTTAAGAAAATAAAATTGAGTTTTTTCGAGGTTATCTTTGCACAAAAATAATCCTAGGACAACAAAAACAATAAGTTGTTTTTGTATTAGTTGTAGGAAACCAGATATATTGTTCACCCTCAACCCTCAACTTTTTTAGATATAACCTTTTTAGTAATCAAAATAACGAGCATTCAAACTTGCATTATCTTCAAAAAAAATGGGACAACAGATTTTAAAAGACCTCTCACCGCCCAATAGATTTTCTGTTGCATTACGTTTTTTAGTTGTCCCCACTAATTTTTAAATCTGCAACCCTATTTCATAGCTGCTTCACGTACGTAAACGGTAACATTGCAGCTCATTGCTTCTTCGCGTCACTGATCATCCGGCAAGGGTATATCGCGGAACGTCCATTTTTGGGGTAGCGACTCTTGCATTCGCATGTTTACACGTTGCATGAGGTAAGCTGTTTGTTATTAGGTTGATAGGTTGCGACTGCAGAAAATAAATATCAGATATAACGTAAGTAAGAGGTTTATTTTATATTATCCCATCTTCCGCGTTTAATTTCAATTGCTTTTGTAGTTTTTATTATAAAAAGTTATCAAACAGACGATCTATGGTTTGTGTCGTAGTACCTAGATGCATTCTGAAAAAAATTTGCTTTTTTCTGAGTATATCGAGTGTCTTACAAAATCAATTAATAAATTCTGATTATGCTAATATGTACATACACATAATATTAAGGTATATCAAACAAGGTACTAGGTATTCATTGCAATAATGTTTCCGTATATAAATATACGGAATATATAGCACAGGAAACAAAAATAATTCATAACTGAAAGAAAGTTTAAGTTCTCCGTATTACAAAATTAGTTATTATTACTAAAATCTGTGAGTTCCATTTACCTATGTGATTAATTGGTTTAACGTTTTTAAAACAAAAGTTGTTTTTTGTTACTCCGACCAAAAGTTGGGTTGAGTCCGTTTTCACTAAGAAAAAAGGTTGTTATAACTAAATTTTAGTTATTATCACCCAGTTATCTTTAAGAGTGTAAGAGCCATATAGCTCCATATTAACTTTAAGCTGGGAATACGTCTTTAAAGGATCAGTGAGTAGAGTAATAACCGTATCTTGTAGATTTCCTAAATATCGCTTGACATCAACCAAATGTAAATCACTTGTCAGATGGTAAGTTAGTATCTGTTGTTTAAAAGCAGTTCAAACTAGTTTTACATGAGAGTACAAGTTCTCACTACATTGTTGTTTATGTTTTGTGGTACGGTTATGAGCACTACGGGATAAAATTTCCGTATCACACTCTTTGCAATACGGCATAGTTTTAACTGATCAAAAGCCGGAAAAATGCTGTCTATTTATACAAAGAACGAGCGTTTAAACCACATCCTTAACTATATCTATCCAACTGTTATGAGACTTATCAAACCCAATCCATTGAATCCATTTTACATACATCTTTTTGCCCTTTTTACTTGTTCAATAAGAAATACGTCAAATTGTTTGGTTTTTTGCAATTCTTCTTCCCCGTAGTGAGTTTCATCTGGTAAAAATTTTATAGGAGGTTTCACTTCTCGAGTTACTATGAGCGGTTTAAATTTTGGTTTTACCCCATCACTCCCTTCCAATTTAATTTTACGTTTCTTAGATTTTGCAGTGGAGGAAGCACCCACAAGCTTATTCAGAGGATCTGTAATAGGCAGTAAGAATTTATTAAGAGCTTCATCTTCTTCCCCTTCTCCAACTTTAATGCTAAATACTTCTTTCTTATTGTTCGTGCAGCTTGGATAATCCTACGTTTAACGTCTTTATCGAGCTTATTCATTTGGGTGGTCATACTATAAACAGCTAGAAAACTGGTAACAAAACGCTCTGTTTCTAGAAACAGCTATGAAACAGCTAAAAACAGCTAAACAACAGACACCTGTTTCTGGAAACAGCTATGAAACAGCTAAAAACAGCTAAAAACAGACCCCCTGTTTCTGGAAACAACTAGGAAACAGCTAAAAACAGCTAATAAACAGACCCTGTTTCTAGAGACTTAGCACATCTAGCTTCGAGAACGTCAAGTATCACACTGAACCTCAAGGGGTTTAGGGTATGATATAAGTCTTTCGCCATTACTAGGAACCCATACCTATCTTTCCAACATTCGGAACAAATATGTTTAAATGCATGGAATGTCATGTCTGTATTAACGTGATCGTCGTAGATATGTTTCAAGTTTAAGTCATCCTGTTTAAATAAAATTAATACATTAGCATTATCACGAACCAGCTGTTTAGGTATTTTCGAGTAAGTTTGCGATAAATAGAATGAATCAATTGCATTATGCCGGCCCATACAAAAGTAATTACGTATTTTATCCTGCTTCTCACATGCTACGTCATCAAATATGAATACAGAGTGAGGCCGGGCACTGGAAGGATCTAGAACTTCATCATTATCGCTGTAGCCGAAATAGCCTAAACGGGAATGTTTCATAGCCTGTTGAAGAAAGTCATACTTGTCTTGCTGCAGAGATTTTGAATACACGTACACATTCTCAAATTTTAATACATTTTAATCAATCAAAAGACTAATCATTACATTGGTTTTGCAACAATTACTAGGACCACATATTAGCGACCGAATTGTAGAAGGCTAAAGCTGGCCATGTTTGCTACTTCGGGACTTGTCTTTTTTCATATCGCAATTATAAACTTGGATTTTGAGTTTCTGCTTCTCTTGACGCATCTCTATACATATTACTCTACACCCTCCCAGGACTTCGTTACTAATGAAGACTTTGCAGGCTGCAGGTGTGTTAAATACAGTTATCAATAAGCTCCCGTTCGAGCTTCATTTGCCTGGTTACTCCTATTGCGGTCCTGGAACCAAACTTCAAGAGCGGCTGGCTCGAGGCGATCGACCAAAGAACAAATTGGATAGTGCTTGTCGCGATCACAGTGGTCACTCTGCTTAAGAAACAACTTAAACATACGGGTGCTGGTGATGTTAGTAAGAAAAGGGCTCTCAGTAAAATACTTAAAGCTGCACGAGTAACGGTTAAGAAGGTGGGAGGGCGTAAGAGGATCAAAATACCATTACCGAAATAGGGTGGGTTTCTACCACTTATTCCTAAATTTGCAGGACTTAGTGCTGGGAGCGTTAAGCGGGGGCACTGCGATGGCCGTTAATGACGTTCAAAGTGCCAGGGATAAGTTAAAAGAATCTAAACGTCACAATGAAACAATGGAAGCTATTGCATTGGGAAAAAAGGGTAGCGGTCTGTATTTAAAGAAACACAAAACTGGCTATGGATTGTTTTTACGGAAAATGCCAAAAAACTGCCAATATAACTACCTAAAAAGCCGTTATCCAAATCACGATATTAATTCGTACGTCACTCGATTAAAAATATCACATTTTAGAGGAGTATTTATGCGAGACACTCTACCGAACGCACCACTCAAAGCAGAATGTGGTGTTAATTTGGATCGGAACACAGGATTCGGAACACATTGGGTAGCTTACAAGAAACACGGTGTCGAGTTGTTTATTTCGATAGTTTTGGCAACTTTAAACCGCCCAAGGAATTTGTCAAGTACATGAAAAATGTTAAAATATATTTTAATTCCGAACAGTACCAGGATTATGGAATGACAAACTGTGGGCATCTTGCTCTAGCATTTTTCTACAATGAAACTTTATAAATGCAGGTATTGATGCTTATTGACATCAGTCATGTCACAGACATGCACGTTAAAAGGTCGCTCTCACCGACTTGAAGTATACTTTGTACCTCCCATAGAGCTCGATCGAAGGTTTGATTACTCTTTAGCATTAATTTCGCTAAACACTTGGAACACAATCCCTAATATAGAAGAGGGGCGAAACAAGTTTTATTACATTGTCAATAATCAGGAGGAGCGAGTATTGGAAATACCAACAGGGTCCTACGAGTTGGAAGATATCGAACAGTTTCTACAACGTAATCTCCTAGATCCCAGAGCTTCCGCAGACGAACGGAATCGCATCTTGTCGCTTAAACCCAATAACAATACGTTAAAGTGCGAGATAACCAGTGTCTACGACATAAACTTTAAGCCAAAAGACAGTCTTGCGAAATTGTTGGGATTTTCACCTCAACGGTTAAAGTCTGGTAAATTACACGAATCCGATCAACCTGTGGATATTATCCCAGTTGTTACTATTAGAGTAGAGTGTAACATCATTTCCGGCTCGTATTACACAAATAGTCACGCACATACTCTACGAATTCTCACCAACTGTCGATCCCGGCTACAGTATAAATATCGAACCAAGGAATCTACTCTATTGACCTGTGAACCAACAAAGCATCTGTAACATTACTCGAATTCTATAACATTACTCGTAATTCGATTAGAACTCAGACGAAATGGTTCTAGTATTTAAAAGGTATTTGAACACTAATACCTCAGCTAACAGATCATTCAGTGATCAGAAGTCGAAGGGGTCACGCACCTTTTCAAATATTATATTATATTTGCAGTCTAGAAGCAGTCATTACCGCTACCATGTCAGAAAAACTTCAAATCTTCAATCAGGTCAAGAGCGATGAGTCGGTCATTCGCGAAGAATGGCACACTCATCACCCCTTTACCAACTCCTTTAATAACAATGACGAAATCGAGATTGTTATCAATCAGCAAGATCTCTTTTTGGATATGAGTGAAGCTCAACTCTACATCGAGGGTGTGTTTAAGGTGGAAGCAGACGCCGCTGGTAATACCGGTACTTGCGATCTAACCAATAATGCTGACGCCTTTCTTTCTCTTTGACATCATTTCCTATGAAGTTAATGGCAATTATTGCCGATTACCGCAATGTATTAATGGGTAAACAGGAAATTAAACTAGTTCGTGCTCGTCATGATGACAACTGTTACAAGTCCACTGGTACTAAGAAGGCAACAATAACGTTAAAAACGGTTGAGTTGAAAGTGAGACATATTTACCCGAGTGATGCAATGAAATTAAGGCTTTTGGACGAAATTGCAAAGAACAAACCGATATATATATATATATATATATATATATATATATATATATATATATATATATATATATATATATATATATATATATATATATATATATATAGATATATGTTACGGCTAATATGCAAATTTGGATAGTTTATAAACTAGCTGGATAGTTTATAAACTAAGCAAACCATTGGCTATTTTGATAGAAAACGCAATTTCCACTAAAATAGCAGCTATTTTGCAAACTAACCAACAGCCTTGGCTAATTTACTTGAAATTATTAAGAAAACCAAAATAGCTGGTTAGTTTATGAACTATCCAAGGGAACCTGGCTAATATAAAATCCATAATATCTAGTAACACAAAATAGCCAAAGCTTTAGTTAGTTTATAAACTAACTAGGCTTAAGTTCATGGCATTTTTTATTTGATGAATTAGAGATGAATAAAATGCAAACTTTTGATTCAAATTTTTTATTATTAAAAAAATAAAAATACTTAGATATTTTAATAGTAAGAAATGTTTTTGGGTGTATGGCGGGCGCGTCAACGAAAGTTATATAAAATACATACATGGTAAAAAATAACAAGAGGGTAATTATTTATTGCAACATGATTCACTGTTGTGACATTTGCTGTTACATGTGTACCCCAAAGAAATGCATTTACATTTTTTGTTCATGCAGCGTTTTTTTACATTGACACCTTACATACCCTTGTGTTGCACCTGAGACTGAAAGTTTTCCCACAGCACTCCTAATACTTATTTCTGTGTCTTTTTTCACATCATCAAGAGACAAAAAATTTTGCTTGCATAAATCAAATTGATTTCGTGAAAATAATTGTTTCAGCACTCCATGAACAGTACCAAGTCGATAAAAATTATCTTCAATACTCATGATTATCGCCAGAATATTTCTGTGATCAGAACGGCTTCTATCGACGTCTGGAATTGGGACACGTACTGTCATGCCAACATCTCCAGGCTTGAATTTTTTAGAAGAAACCTGTAGCATTTTTTCAGCTTGCCTTTTTTGAGCTTCGCGGCACTCATTTCTTATATTTTCTGTATTTTGTCTGTTAGTACAATGTAAACATAAATCACCTTCGTTGCACATTGAGCAGCTCCGCAAATTTTCATTGTTTTCTACAATTTCAATTATTGCATTTGGAGTTTTCTCTGGAATGTCACGTCTTTCAAATATTGATGAAGAGTTAGGTGTATCTTGCAATGTGAGCATAATAATGTCATTAGAAGGGCTGGTAGTAGTATTATTGGTAGGTTCATTATCAGTTTTCTCTAATCCATTATTTACTATAATATAAGTTGATTCCTCTGTTTCTACAATGTCATATTTTCATAAATAATAAATTATAATGTTTTCTAATTTTACCACTTACCTATTTCTACTTCGCTTTCTTCAGTTTCATTTATTTCTTGATCTATCATATCGACTTCTATATTTTCTGATTGTTCAGCAATTTCAAACATTGTGGAAGAGATATCCTGGTTTGTTCCAGAGGGATTTTCATCACGTGAGTTTTGAAGAAGCAGTTCTAAATCTTCCTCGCTCTTTAACATACTTATTTTTTCTGAGGAAACAGGAAGGTCGTTTAAACCATCCCTGCATGGGACGCCAAATAGTGCTTCATAAGGACTTCTTCCAATTCCAGCGTGAAAGCACCTATGAAATAAAAATATTATTGTATGTTTGATTTCTGGCACTTAAACCAATAATAATTATGAAGAGCAAAAGTTTCCACAACTTCCCAGGTGACCTCTTTAAATAATCACTATGTATTTGGGCATAGTGTTTTAAATATATAGATGATGTGTAACACTAACCTATTTTTATAGAACTGCACAAATCGAAGACCTTCACTCCATTTAGTTGAATTATTATCTTTCATCCAGGATGCCAGTTTATTTTCTATGTCCTGGTTTGCCCTCTCCACTGAACCTTGACACTGCGAATGCCGTGGTTTGCAATGTACTATTCGACAATTTGGCCAAAGTTCAATCTGAACCTGAAAAAGCAAAAATTACACTTTTGTCTTTGTTTTCCAAATTTGCATATTAGCCGTAACATAACTATCAGAGCCTTTAATAACCAAACCGAGCATATTATATATTATTGTAATCAAAATAAGTAATTCGAGTAAGATTACTAAAGAAATGATTTTTAACTTACTTGATTCGCAAATTCTCTCCCATTATCACTTTGCAATACACATGGACTACCCAAATCTGTAAACACCTCCAGAAGATTGTAAGCCGTTTCTTTAGCTGTTTTTGTTTTCATTGGGCGTAACCGGACATATTTGGTTAAGTGATCTTGATATACAAAAATGAATTTGAAATCTTGATCAGGTCGTGTTTGAAGATCAATTAAATCCACCTGGCAACGCGAATTCAGATTATTTGAACAAATCGGTTTTACTACAATTCCTTTCCTTGCTTTGTTCTTTTTTAACTGGCAATTCTCACATCCATCAATGAACAAAGTTACAATTTCTTGGGTAATATTTGAATATTTTTGATTTATTTGCTTTGTTGTAATTTGTCTTCCGCCGTGCCCAGTTGACTTATGAGATTCTTTGATAATATCAAACAAATCGTCCATGCAAGCTAATATTTTGACAGATTTTTTACTTAGAAGAATATATTGTGCATCAACTCGTTGTAAATCAAAATGCTTAATGAAATAATAATCAGATTTTTGGGCACTTGATGGTCCATTGGCACGTAAGGTTATTAACCTCTCCACAACACTTTTATAGCTACTTTTACTGTAAAGTTTGGAATTATTTGCTTTCTTATTATAAAGATCTAATAAAGAGGCGTTAAATTTTTCTTTGTGATTCATTTTATTAACAATAACTGTTGCTGTTCGTGTGAAATATAAAAACAAATCCGACCAGGACAGCACAAAGAAAAAAATAATTCATATTCATAACCTAACTTTATTGTTTAATTAACCAGAAATTTCGTTGGTTAGTTTATAAACTAGCCAAAGCTTTGGCTATTTTGTGTTACTAGATATTATGGATTTTATATTAGCCAGGTTGCCTTGGATAGTTCATAAACTAACCAGCTATTTTGGTTTTCTTAATAATTTCAAGTAAATTAGCCAATGCTGTTGGTTAGTTTGCAAAATAGCTGCTATTTTAGTGGAAATTGCGTTTTCTATCAAAATAGCCAATGGTTTGCTTAGTTTATAAACTATCCAGCTAGTTTATAAACTATCCAAATTTGCATATTAGCCGTAACACACACATATATATATATATATATATATATATATATATATATATATATATATATATATATATATATATATATATATATATATATATATATATATACACGTTTTAATATCAAGTGGAGATCCAACTATATTAAAGGCAACCCGAGATCCATCACTGCGAAACATTTTTTAGGAGTATATTTTTACCATTACATTTCCTAGTACGGTCCATAATACAAAATCTTAGAGAGGGGTAAAGATTTTATGTCATAAATTTATTTATATAAAATTTTAACCAATCGAGATCTGGTATATGAAGTACACAAGGTCTTTTATGAAAACCGTCAATCACAGATCCGGAAATGTATATGTGGGTATAAATAGTCTAAGATGAGATCCTGCAGTGTTGTCATATTATGTTGAACTTAAATGCAAGAGAACAACATAAGTCACAGAGGTACAAGATTTTGCTTAGTTGCGAAATCTTTTTATATCTTTTTATGGTGTAATATTATCCTCAGTTATTTAAATATTTTTAATGTCTTAGACTCAATTTGGCGATACCTAAGTAAAATAATAAGTCATCTTGTAGTTATTTTAATAATTAGGCTGTGCCATAATGCAAGTATTTTTCGTGTTTTCTGCAGTGAAATATGTCCAAGAGGAATAATTAATATTTATTAACAGAAAAATATGTATTTAAATCAAAATGTAATCACCATAAATCTCTATCACTTGGTATCTGTATCAGCACAATTATTTAATTAAACATACATCTTTAAAATAAAATAGTTCTTATCATCCGTTATTATACAGGGTGATTACAAACTCGAACTCGAAAAAGAGCATAATTTTTCTCATAAGTCTTAATATTAAATCCGTTATTTTTCAACATCCTGTATAACCATGTTCAAAATAATTTATTATTATCTTTCTAGATATCTCCTCTAATCATTTAAAATACTAGAACACGAATTTACCCGATCAGAGTGGTATTTTATAAACCGCAAGTTAAATAGGTCCTAATTTTTAAAAATTACACGTACGCCTATGAGTCCTTGTAGCGCAGAAACCATCCAATCGACCCCTCATTTTTTTCTTGAAAATCAAACTAGGAATCAAGAGGTACAATATACCAAAAATTCGGGCAATTTCGCCGAATGTATTTTGTGCGTGGTCCTTTATAAACTCACTAGTTTCAAAATCTTACTAAAACACAATCCCCATAAGAATATAATACAAGCCCACATAATTCTGCTTTATTATATTATTTTTCTGTATTTATTAATTTTTATTTGTATTTTTGTTGTTTCTTATATAAGATTACATGTTAGTGCCTCAATTCTCAGTATAAAAATATTTTTCTGGAAATTAGAAAACGATTTATATTTTCACTTCATTTGATTGTATTATTACCTAAAAATGATGTCATAATATTTAATATATTTTATTTAATATAAATGAATATGTTTATTCAAAGAACTCATCACCTACAGCTCAGCGGGCAGAACCCTATCCCCTATCCCACCATCCCTCCTAAATCCTGCAACTCGAGGAGTGCTCACTCTAATTCAGTTTTCTGTACACGCATGTGTATACACGAAAAATGGATCTATGTTCAGTTTTTTAGTATTTTTAGTTACGAATTTTTCAAGTTTAACAATAGGTCATCATTT
This sequence comes from Philopedon plagiatum, assembly GCA_963971165.1. Classification (NCBI taxonomy): domain Eukaryota; kingdom Metazoa; phylum Arthropoda; class Insecta; order Coleoptera; family Curculionidae; genus Philopedon; species Philopedon plagiatum. The sequence goes on along the minus strand of OZ020192.1, from coordinate 64,406,457 downwards.
GGTTAATGGTTGGCTTATAATCAAATAATTTGTATTTTATGATAAAAATGCAAAATAAGCAATAGTAACATATAAAACATTTTTATTAATATTTCTTGGTATCATTTTGTTACTCATACCTTACGGTTTATAGGTATACAGGAGACGCTTAAAAATATTTAAGTTATTATTAACTAACATATTATTATTTTAAAACAATGATTTATTTCAACAACTGAGCTAAGCAGAAAGTGGCATATAATAGGTTTAGGTAGAAATAATATTTTAGTGAATATTAACTTAAATATTTTTGATCGCACCTGTATATATCACTTTCCGGCTGCCAGTTTTTTATTTTTTGATCGGTCGTAATGAAACTCTGCAAGCTTTATATACCCATAAAATGACACGTTTTAACATCCCAGTCGAATTTTAGTGACTTTCGGTTTAACCAGAAGTGACACTAACTTTTGATTTTTAAATGCAACACCCTGTATATTTTTTATGTTTACAATTTAGACATCATTCGACTTAGGATTGTGACATTTTTGTCAGTTTTGAAGTAAATTTGTCAATTTTACCGTCAATTTTATTTACAGTGCCATGAAAACAACTATATCGTGGGTATCAAAAAATGTACAAAAACTGCCTGAAAAAATAATTGAGTAAGGACATCTCAAGCTAATAACATCACTGATAATTAATTAGTTATTATTATTATTATATATTAATTGTTTTTGATTTCTTTAAAAATTTTATGATTTTCACATCTTGCAATAGAAAAACGGCAATTTTAAAGTATAAATTGTGATAAAATGTGTGTTGTGATATTTACATCGTTGTGTTCGTTATGAAAAACTACATCTCATTTTGTTATGAAAGCGAGGTAGTGCTCTTTGAAATTTTCGAGAAATTTCCAAAAAAACTGATTTAGGGAACTTTAAAAGCCTCTGGAAAACAAATGATCCACTAAGAAATCATGTACGTAGATATTTTTCTGCAGTCCTGAACATCGCTTAGAACGATTTTAGCTGTCATGGCACTCTAGATTGCAAAATAAAATAGGCTTGAAAATTGACAGATTGACTTAAAAACTGACAAAAATGTCACAGTCGTATGTAGAATGATGTCTAAATTGCAAAAATAAATATACAGGATGTTGCATTTAAAAATTAAAAGTTAGTGTCACTTCCGGTTAAACCGGAAGTCACTAAAATTCGACTAGGATGTTAAAAAGTGTCATTTTATGAGTATATAAGGCTTGCCGAGTTTCATTACGATCAATCAAAAGCGATCTCGTTCACCCGGTATAATAAAGTTTTTCGATATGTCATTTTTGTTTATTTTGCATTTTGTGCAATAAAACATGTTATTTAACTACAAGTCACCCTTACTCATTCTCATTAACTATATGATGGCATATCATAAATTAATTGTGACATGCCTCAAGTGCTGCTCAAGAAGGTCTTAGTTCGTGGTTTAGATCCTTACATTGATTATACACAGAAAAATCAAGGTTCCTACTGATCCGAGAAATTAGAAAAATAAACTGCTGGCCACTCGAACTTACACATAGAGCTTTTTAGGCAAAATTTAAAGTTCAATATTTTCAACAGGAATGCAAATTTTTGAACGCGTCTTGCATATTTTAAGAGCTAGTTTTTTTCGGACTCAGCTGCATCACGTATATTTATCGTAGGACCTTAGGTTTATTATATACGGGGTAATCAATGAAGTCATGCAAAAAATCAAAAAGTTTGTATGAGTGAAATTTCCGCAAAAAATTTTTTTAGTCGTTGCAATATGGTTCGTTACTAAGGTAACATCAATATCTCTAGACGTTTTTGTCACTTTTTGGATTAAGGCCCTTAGGTCTTGTACATGCTACTAAACATAAAATTTGGGTAGCAAAATTTTTAAAATGCTGTAACTTGACATTGGATTGACGGTTCTTGATGATTTTTACGGATTTGGAATCCTTATTTCACGTAGATTTTCTATCATCTAGGCATTTTATTTGGGGGTTGAAATATACAGGTTGAAATTTACACATTATACCGGGTCGATAATAGACAAAAACGTAGCGACAAGAACAAGTTTATTACATTATATTCTACAATATACAAGATTGGTTAACAACGGCCAAAAGTCAATTCTTATAAAATTTCTAATTCTAAACCTAATTTAAAGGTTCCTGCAATCCCTAAAAAGGCCGTCAATGCAATGTCAAGTTATAGCATTTTAAAAATTTTGCTACCCCAATTTTATGTTTAGTAGTGTGTACAAGACCTAAGGGCCTTAATCCAAAAAGTGACAAAAACGTCTAGAGATATTGATGTTACCTTAGTAACGAACCATATTGCAACTACCAAAAAAAAATTTTTGCGGAAATTTCACTAATACAAACTTTTTGATTTTCTGCATGACTTCATTGATCACCCCGTATATAATACACCTGTGGTCCTACGATAAATATACGTCATGCAGCTTAATCCGAAAAAAACTAGCTCTTAAAATCTGCAAGACGCGTTCAAAAATTTGCATTCGTGTTGAAAATATTGAACTTTAAATTTTGCCTAAAAATCTCTATGTGTAAGTTCGAGTGGCCAGCAGTTTATATTTTCGAATGGAAGTACCTTTATTGCCAATTTAACCTAAATATAATGCCCAAAATTTTTAAATTTTTATTATAGCAGTTGAAAAGATTTTTAAAATTGAATGCATATTTTACTATACTATAAGGGCAGTATTTTAAGCAATAATAAATTACTTAATATAATATATATTTTTATATTAATTTCGAAAAAAAAAACATTTTGTTATTCATTCAAATATAATTATTATCAACGATAATTAACTTGTATACAATAGTATCATGTTACAACTAACAAATAATAAAAAGAC
>OZ020192.1:63987204-64403374 GCA_963971165.1 Philopedon plagiatum | reverse complement strand
ATATATAAAATTGCTAGAAACTAGCGCGGATTGATCCATAAAAAACAGATGAGAATTATTGTGGGCATGTCCGCCCTACATGAACAGAACAAAATAAAAGTTAGAATGGTAACCCGTACGACACGTGTTTCTGCTCATTGGCTTCATCAGGCCACAATTTTTTTCTTTTACTTGGGCTTATAGGATACCACGGCGGGCGGCTATAGTCCTCTGCCTCCAGTCGGCGACGCTAATTGTTGCCCCCAAATAAGGGGTCTTTTGGCTGAAGCCACAAATTGGTGCACTGGCTCCTGTTTGTGGTCCTTGTTAAAAATCATTTTTTTTTTCTTTTTGTAAGGTTACACCCGTAACTGCGTATGTGACGTTGTGTGTCTCGACTACTATGTTGAGAGGCACGGTCACATACGTGGGCCTGATGAAGCCAATGAGCAGAAACACGTGTCGTACGGGTTACCATTCTAACTTTATGCCCACAATAATTCTCATCTGTTTTATATATACATATATATATATATATATATATATATATATATATATATATATATATATATATATATATATATATATATATATATATATATATATATTCCGTTTAGAAACTGGGAAATACATGAACTGCCTGCTTTGAGAAAGACAAAGCGTGATATTTGGACCGTTAAGACCATGTCTGAGAGAACCCGATATGTTATTATATTTTTTATGAAGAAGCGAAAAGATAACTTTGAAGCTGATTGTACCTACTTTGATAATTTGGACATCACCGACGTTAAGTTGCATTTAAATTCTGAAGTTTACCCCTATGAGTCGTTAAACCTAAACTTTGCCAATAGACAGTTTACAGAAGCCTATGAGATGTATACGAACTTTCAAAAAACATATTTGGGAAAACAACGGTGTGAGCCGCTTTTGGATTTTCTCGCTTTCGCTAGTAGAACCCTCTTTATTATTGACTGTTCCAAACAAAATGAAGCCCTGAAGAGTAACACTATTGACGTTAAGTTGAAGTTTCAAAGTTCCGAAAACTTCTCAGATGAGTCGCGTGCCTTTTCTATAATTATTCATGATCGTGTGCTTGAGTATCAGGCTTTAACAGGTCAAGTACGTGATCTGTTGTAGTCAGTTACCATTCAACCCAGACACGATGAAGTTTGTTGTGGTTGACGTTCAAGGATTCAGCGTTCCAGAATTTCAAGCTAAAGAATTGGCTATTTACGATGGAAAGCAAATAAAGAACTATCTTTTTAAACCAGTTAAACCGTTTTATGAGCTGTCCTATGATTATCAGAAGCAAGCAATGTTTCTATATGGGATCCGACATGGTTTATACTAAAATTCTTGCGAAACCGATTACAATGAACTTTGCCGCATTATCTACAACGATCTACGAGATGTTGATATCATCTATGTGAAGGGGCATGTAAAGAAGACCTTTTTACTTGAAACTTTTTCCACGATGAAATATCTTAAGAATATACCCGATATTGTTATTTTAGAATTTACTAGCGACAATGTTAATGTACCGAAATTATCTCTAAGTAAAACCACTTGTTCTTATCATGGTTTAGAATATAATGCTTGTAGTGCTGAGAATTCGAAAATCTTGTATGAATATATTTATGATTTTTTACCTAAATAAAGAAGTTAAATTGTATGACATGTTTAATTTTATCCTATATTACTAGAACCCCTTGAGCAATTTAGGCATTTAGTCTCGAGAACATGACAAAGACAGTCGACTTGTTGGTTAAATTAGACGAGCATTTGAAAAAAAATACGCAAGCTGAAAAGAGACATTAAGTTTTACAAAGAAAATAAATCTTTGGTTAGAGTATTTTTGAAACTTACCATTTAAACTTACTAATGGCTACCTCCTTTTCCAGCTAGGATAAGGTGTTTGAATCTCCTTCTAGATGTCCTGATGTTACAGCGATAGTTCTTAAGACTAAGCCTAACCGAGTTTACGAGATTGACGACTTTATAACTGTCATTTTTACTACAACAAGTAATTTTGGATATTATTGGTTATGGCAAAATTTCTTTCTCTAGTGATGAATTTGAAGAATTTTTAAGCACTTTTGATTGTTTCAATACCCATTGGGTAGATATATTTATGATAACTGGACAGTACACGCTAGTGTTTCATCGCAATGGTGATAAGAGAAGTCTCAAGTTTGAAGATGCCACAACAGACAAGTATCTATTTCGATGGACGGAGAAGCTAATACACCTATTTGCAAAGCATGTTTATGGATTGTATAAGCTTACTATTGAATATTATACTGTTACTAAATAAATAGTCTAACGTCAATTTGTTTTTTCTTTGTTCTAACTAAGGAAATAAGACGCCACTATAAATACAAAAACAAGCATTTATTAACGTGTAAAAAATTTAAAAAGTCAAAAAAATGACCGAACAGTGGTCTGTAAATAGTAAATAGAGTAAAATAAACAAATAATATAAAAATAAAAAAATAGGGTAAACTTGGGTAAAATATACATATAAAGTAAATAGGTAAATACATTAAATAGGGTAGACTCAGATGAAATAAATGAATACAATAAATAATTAAATACCTAAAATAAATTACTAACCTAATATCACAGCCTCTAAAGTCACACATTTAGCTACCAAAGGTGATTGGCGTAAAGTTAGCTGTCGGTGATCAGTCTTAGCTCATGGAATTTCCGATGATTCCTTATACTTTACGATATCTCGATGACCCCAAGCAAGCGTGTTCTCCAAGTCACCGGGATTAAGTTAACGCTTATCGTCCGCGTGTGATAACGCTACGTTATTTTTAAGTTCGACATACATATCGTGTAAATGTGAACGGAAAGTGTTCATCTGTCGATGAATGTCCTTCTACGTCAACCGCTTCTCTGTAATCATCCAGAGTTAGTTCTTTCTGGGTGACGTAGTCAGGAACTCCCTTAGCTTTTTTCGTTAACTCTCCCTCCACATTTACACAATATGCCTTCGCCCCGGTGCCGTAGAAATCCCAAATGATTTTTCTTGCATACTCGTCTTTCATTTTCTCCAAAATTGAGTGGTTTACAGGAACATCATGTGGGTTATCTTGTGAGTAATTGGACGTATCGAATCTATCTAAATTTTGTTTCATGTCATTATAGAAATTTTCGGTTGTAATTTTTAAAACAAGGGAATCGGTGTCAGTGTAGAGTAATACCGCGTTGTTGCCGTATTTTGGTTTGATATACCCGTACAGAAAGTCATACATAATTGTCTTGGATATTTCCAAGATGCTAAAACCTACGTAAATAGGCTTATTATATTTGACTTTTTGTTTTTTCATTTGGATAGCTACCAGGTTCTCGTTGAAAATAGTGCGGTCTTTAAAATGAGGTTTCGAGAGTAACGCTTCGGCTCCCAACCTTCTACCAATATTTTGCCAATGAGAAGCAAATTTAACATCTACCCGTTTCTCCACCTTTTCCATTGTTTTACCAAACACAGCGTTGTTCATAAGTTTAAAGAAATCTTTCTCAAACTTATTTTTCGCTTTATTGCGCATCGCTGTGTTCAGATCGATATATTTCTTAAGCCACGGTGATTGTTCGAAACTTAATACGCGATAAATTTTTGTGAGCTTAAGCCCATGATCTAAAGCCTGACGCAAATTTTGATAATGAATTATAAATTTACTTTTAGACTTAAAATTTGGAATTAATTTTTTAATGTCTTGGAATTTTGATTCTGGTGGGGCTATGGATTGTGGACTTTGTATAAATAATGCAGCTGTTCGGGATATTCTAAATCTGTCTCTAGTACGTAGCCAGTTTTAGAATCATTCGCGACATTCATGTAATCTAAACTTTGAATTTCGGTCTCATCCAACCACTTAAAATTACCCGTTGGTAAATATTGTGACATAGCTGCACAATATAGGTTGGTAGCATCCAAATACATGATGTAGGAAGTAGGTTTGGAAGCATCGTAATGAGGTATAAATTTATTGTTCGCAAAAATTTTTCTAACGCTACACTGACTGACATCACCGCGAATATCGTATTTAAAGAAGTGTACCATGTCTAGATCTGTCAGTAATTCCAAGTTAATTGATGTGGCCTTGAGTGCCGAGTCCATTGAAAGGGATGGCGCTGTGAAGTACTGCGCAGGGTCTAGACCGTAAGTGCTATGGCACACGTCTCTAAAACTTTCAAAAACATCTGTTAATAATAAAACGTCGGACTTTAAATAAATATCTGAATAATTCAAATAAATTCCACACAGCCCAAGCACGCTTGTAATCCTCTTTGCTAATGTCTTCTTTCTTTAGCTGGTTGTAGAAGTCTTTATGTGATTTCAGCTTCGTATCGTTCAATTTTTCGAAACTATCCACGTAATTATATGGGAAGACGCCCTTCTGTCGAATAAGCTGAAATTTATTTTCTGCCGCGAAATAATTTCTAACTTCTCGACATTGTTCTGGTTTTAAATTTTGACTAAGTTTATCTAGACTGCTGGCCATGAATCGAAAACTGTCGAGAAAGCGTAATTTTAAAAATACCTGTCGTTGTTTACCATCCTTGTTTTCGATGTTATCCACCAAAACATGTTTAGTAAATGAGATATACTTGTCCTTGTTTTGGGGGATAACATTAACCTTTTCTTCGTTGGAAGCCAATTCCTTAACAAACAGGTGGGAATCAAAGTTGGACATATTATGGAGAAAGATGGATATAAATTGAGGGATTTTGTAATTTAGGTTACATACAGAGTGCGCAGCCGCACGATATAAGCCATTTGTGTGGTTGTGGTCGTGCACGCGATCGTTTAATGCTACATCTAATGGCTTTTCGCAGATATTACACACCGTAGCATTTTGATGCTCAATCTCTTGTTCCGCAGAAAATGCATGGGTACTACTTCCTTCATAAAGCGATTATAGATTTATTTACAATCAGTCTCTAAACGTTTTACGAATTCTTTGTGAGCATCCGGACCCCTATAGCTTTGGTAAATCGAATGAGTATCATCAAAGTCACATTTGATGTAGTAACCGAAAGAGTAAGGGACATGCTTGTGCGTTCTCACAGTGTATGACGTATCGGGATCCTGAGCATTTTCCTCTGTATCGATAGGTTCAAGGATAGTTTCCAAATCGGCATAAACAACGAAAGGCACTTTTAATTTCTTTTCAAAGTTTGTAAATTTCAAAATATTCTCGGGAATCTCTTCGCCATATTTATTTTTTTTTAATTTGTCGTTGGGACTTTAGCTAAAACGTGCCCGCAATCATGTTATTGATGAGTCATTAATTTTTGCTCTGAATAAAAATAAGATAACCAACCATCACATAAATACTTTGTACCGCAACGGGAGGATAATTGCCTTGAGATCAGGTGAGATAAACTTCTTATTAAGCAGTAATGACTGTTACCATAATCATCACTGATTACTAACAAATTTACATGTCGCTCCCTATTACGAGAATTTGTAAAGTATAAGGGCCCCACGACTTCAATACTATTTTTACCATCTTCGAACAGTTTCTCCAGTCCGTATACGTTGATAGAAATATTACTGAGTCGCTCAAACTTCGTGATGTCAATAAGTTTAATCGGAAATTCCATACCTGTAAAGTCCAGCTCGTTTTCAAAAGGCAAATAGTTCGCGACTCTATTCGCATTTTGACTTCGATCCAAAGGATGTAAGGCGGCTAGGACTGACCACATGAAACATTTTTGATCCGTGTTCTGGATGTTTAAGACAGCTTTCTTTGCTTCAATCTCCTTTGGGAGCGGGATGTAGGAAGATGGCTTTAGAGGCTTGATCTTATTGATACCTAATTCTAAGTGGAGAAGTTGTTGGAGCGCCCACCCTGCAACAATAGAAATATTTATTAGTAAGAAATATTAAACAGTTTTTCAAATTTGTTTTTTTTACAATAGTTTTACACTCACCAGTATCCTTTTCCCTAAATTCGGAATACTTTCGGTCTAGGATGGCGATGAACTGCTCGAACAGCTCCTCCAGATCTGTCCCTTCCTTTACCAGCTGGTATCAGGTGTTAAAGGACTTGATCTCTTCGGAGTCACTCGTCTGCAGGAGGAAGCGGCCGAAAAGCTCAACACCGACCTTGAAATGATTAAAGTTTTGCCTGGTTTCCTCTACCAACTTGAATAATGAACGCAGATGTTGGAGATAGTTTTTCACGTTGGTAGTCCCGACCTGATGATGATAGTCGGTATGTCACAATTCGGCCTCTAAAAGATGTTTTCACAATCTCTACACCTTCCTCCTGCACCACGCAGCACTGTTCTCGATGACGTTGGGTTCTTAAATGCCCAACCCAGCGATTGGTAGAGACATCGATTCGGCACGTCGAACAATACTTTGTGGCTGACGTAGATGGCTATGGAAATAAGAACAAATTTTTTATAAATCAAGCCCGTAATGAAACACTGAAGAATTTAACTTACTATCTTGAAGGTCAAGTCTAGCCCTTTTTACTTGGTGAGCCTGTAGGGAAGGTGTTGGTCTTTTTAGAGCTCTATGTTTTTCACGCTGGTGTCGATGTAACACTCACGCTGACTGAAAAGATTCGCACGTTTGGTCCACCCGCCGACAGTCCCCACGGCGCGTGAGGCTGCTCTTCCATGCAAACGAACGATCACAATATTGGCAAACAAACATTTTATATAAAAAAATAAAATATAGTTGAGCAGGGTGGTGGTTAGCAACGATTAATACTTTTTTAGTTGTTTCATAATATTGCGCAATATTATTTTTTAACCTTACAGAACTATTGGCTTATGTGGGAGATAAACGAGCAAATTATTGTTTTGTAGAAATAATAAAATCGTTTTTTACAAGTAACAGTTAAAAAGACACAACTATATTTTTTTACTAATAGGTCTGTGTTGCATACAGACAGACTTGTAATATTTTTAACACTACTTTAAACACAGATTACTAATTTTCGCTAAATCATAATAAGACAATAAATTTCCACGGCAGAATTCCTACTATCACTAATTTTTATTTATTTCTTGATATACATAGAAATAAATGTACTTACCAATAATATTACACACACTTTACAACACACAATAAAACAAAGCAGGCGTATATTTTTCACGAACAGGCTGTTCTGAAAGAAAGCTTAAGAACGACTGTTGAATCGACTGACGATTTCCCAATTAAGAACACGTCTAAACAATTAAAACGATGGTTGTACTGACCTTGCCTCGTGCCGAGTAACTAAGCGCGGAAAAGCGCGTCTAAACGTGTCTAAACGACTGTTGTATAATAATACAATATTCCCACTTGGTCTGTGTAGTGTTGTTGTATGAAATATTAAATACTACTCGGCTGTTTCTATTTTAAAACCATTTTAACATCAAAATGTTGTGGCGTACTTTTTGGGGAAAACTTAGTTTTCCTCAGAAATGGACCCACTTACGTACGGCAGCTCTTCGTCGGTAGAACAGATGGTCATCGGCTAGGAACACTTACGCTTTTTAAAGGCGCCACTCAGTTTTTCATTTAAATGATTCGTTTTCAGAGCTTCTGAACTGAGAAACCAAGCTCTTTTAATCTAAGATTACTAGTTGTTAATAAATAAATAGACTGCCTGAGATTAGCTTCAATCAATTTAATTAGCGAATTGTGCCAAAGGAGGAACAAAAAAATATGTTTATAAATACCAAATAACATAGTTTAAAAATGCATTTGTTCTGATAAAAATAAATATAATGCAGTGAAGCCAAAATTCCCGAGTTATAGTAATATATACATAACCCCTATCTTTGGCCAAAGATTACCCCAATGTTATGTACATTTATGTACAAAAATATATTTAAAAGTGGCATGTGAATTTAATTTTAAAATAATCAGAAGGCTAGCTTACACATGTAATAATGTAAATAATGAATTTAAGAAATTATGATGATATCCAGAAAGTTATAGTATGAAAAATTACGCAATTAAGAGAAAATGAAATAGACTGGCCTTAGGTCCTGGTGGGAGCTTCTAGAGTGTCCCATGCATCATGTGAAACAGACACTTGTTGGTGGCTAAATGTTAGGCCGCCAATCCTGGTTACTACGGACAGCTACTACTTCCCTGAAGTAAATGAGAAAAGTGGAGAAAAACGTGCTATGAAACGCCTCTCTAGCGCCTCTCTAGCACCCTATCTAACGCCTCTCTAAAACCCTGTAAATAATATTTACAATAACCAAAACGTTCGAAATCATTAAAGAAATTTAACGGCTTACCTCTAGGTTGAGGGGATCCGCCTTACTATGCACATGGCGAATAAGAAATTAAAACGGGACTTCTCCCAGGAAGAATAATCATGAATCGGCAAAAAGACATAATAATATGTATGTAGGTAATCAGACACTACTTCACATTACAATAATTGGTGCATAAAATAGCACTATAAAGGCAAAAAAACTTCAGTCAGAAAAATCATGACTCCTCACACGATTTAGCAAAATCAGAGTGTCTAGAAAAACGCTGGTACGACAAGCTACGAGTACCACGCATCGGTACTAGACGACATCTCGTCTGCTTGGATGCAACCGGTAAAGATATTTTGGAAGTTGGCGAATGCGCTGGATCATGGAAATTTTAGTATTGATAACTCTCGCGTATCACTCGCCCCCAGGGGAGATCACAGTCGGTAGGTCACTATCGGTAGGTCACAAATCAGGTAAGGTCACTAAATTGGTAAGTCCGCTAACATCTGACAACTATTTGGCTAGCACTATTATTACTAATACTCACTAATAATAACGTATCAGCTAATTCAATCTATTTACAACTAAATCTATTTACAGCCTATAAGAATGTAGAAACATCACTTATAGTAGAAAAACCACCGGTTATAAGAAACTGAAATAACCTAAAATGCTTTAGTATTTTACTTCAAAATTTCTCACGGTATGTAAACCAAACTATTTAAGTTAATTACTAGAAAAATAGTACCGATAATTTTTAAGTGTCAAGCAAGGTCTAATGAAACTGAAGTTGCGGCAAGGTGCCCGCGTGCATCAGCCTATTACACTTACACAAAATTTTGACACTGAACCACGCCAAGCCGAGGTGAGTTACGCTAAGGTATGCTTAACGGAGATTTGCCCTAGGCAAATACCTAAGCCAAAACGCAAAAGAAAAAAAGATAAGGCAAGTAAATTGAAGATAAGGCACGGTAATTTTGACCAAGTTATAACTTCAATCAAAATTTACCTTAGAAATTTTTAGGTAGAAAATAAAGGTAAGAACTTATGAGGAAAGAGATCTTTGGGTATCTTCTATATCCTCAGAATGTCCATGGTAAGGCAATAAATCTTTAACGTGCCACTTGCCTACTTTAGAACCGTCTAAGTTTTTTAATTCATAGACCAAGGGAGATAATTTTTTAGAGATAAGATATGTTTAGGACTAAGTTTTGCAGCAAATTTGTTCGCAGCATTAGATAACATCTTGTTCGGACGCCATACTTTTTCACCTACATTAAAACAGACATCCCGTTTCCGGAGATTATAGCACTTAGAATTCCTTTCATATGCAGAATGCAGTTTCTGGCGTATTTCTACGAACAGATGACGACACTCAGTTAAATTTTCGGCGTAGGTATTCCTATCACCAGGCAAAATTTCAGAAGATTGGTCTTGGGAGGATGATCATAATAATCACCTAATAAAGGAACATGTCGCCCAAACATTAAATATGAAGGAGGAAAACCAGTTACTTCGTGAACTGCAGTATTAATAGCCTGCCTAATTTCAGCAATATGTAGATCCCAATCTCCATGTTTATCCACGTAACATCTGATAGCAGTAGTTATAGTTTTGTTGTTTCTTTCCACAAAATTGCATTGTGGTGAGGAAAACGGAGTAAACCACTGTTTGACGTGATATTTTTCACAGAGATTTTTAAGGTTATGACTAGAAAAATTGGTTGCGTTGTCACAGATAAGGATCTGAGGCACACCAAATACAAGAAAAATCTGATTTTCTAAGAGATCTACAATAACATTAGACTTAGAATGTTTAAGAGGAAAAGTAAAAGTGTATTCAACCATTTATTGCCTCTTTTTGAGCGTGGAAAGGGACCAATAAAATCTAAAGAAATAATCTGACCAGGTAAGTCAACAATTTTTTCCTTTCCCATGGTACCAATCTTAGGTAAGTTTGAATGTTTCTGCGCACCGCACACCAAACATTTACGAATAAACTTTAAAATTTGTGACCTCATCTGAGGCCAATAGTACAATTCTTGAACACGAAACAAACTCTTCCGAAAACCAAAATGTCCACTGGTTGGAGGATTATGACAATTTTCGATGACCTTATCCCTCTGAGGTTTTGGAATCAAGAGTTTCCATTCCTGTTTATTAAAAGAATAAGAGGAACGACAAGGAATAAATTTTTGGACTAAATCTCCTTCAATCCGCCATTGAGGATACTTTTGAGGCCTTTTACGAATATTGTCACGAAGAGAGATATAACAGGGATCAAGAGATGAGAAATCAACAGATAAGGAAGATACTTGTAAAGGCAGTGTTTGTGAGGTAGATGGACTGTCCAGGTCCATATTATCTGGCAGAGAATAAGGTATACGACTTAAGGCATCTGGAATAATGTGCATTGAGCCTTTTCTATGCTGTAAATCAAAAGTGTGCTGCCTTAATCTAAGCAACCAGCCACTAAGTTTACCAGAGGGAGTTTTAAGATTATGAAGCCAAAGTAAACTGAAATGATCGGTGATTACGGTAAAACGCGTACCTTCTACCCAAGGTCTAAATTGTTCTATGCAGAATATAACTGCCAAACATTCCCGTTCGGTCACCGAATAATTTCTTTCTGCTCTAGACAAAGAACGGCTTGCATAAGCTATGACTTTTTCTTCTCCGTCTATAACCTGAGTCAACATTCCTCCAATACCAACATCGGAAGCGTCTGACTGAACATAGAATTTTTGACTGAAATCTGGTTGAGCTAGAATAGGTGCACTTACTAATTTTTGCTTGATACACAAAAACGCGACTTCAGCTTCGTCGTTCCAACTGATAACTTCTTTTTTCTTTTTGCCTTTAAGAAGTGAATTTAATGCACTTACAAGGGACGACAAATCTTTGATAAACCTGCGATACCATTAACACATTCCTATGAAACGCTTAACTTCAGTCGAAGTGCGGGGACGAGGATAATTCAACATACAATCAACCTTACAAGAGTCAGTGGCTAAAGAATTATTCCAACAATAAAATCTAGGTACTTTAAAGATGTCTTAAAAAATTGACATTTTTCAAGGTTAATAGTAGGGCCTGCATCCTTTAGTAATTTTTTTGCAGTTATCAGTAACTCAATATGGTGTTCCCAAGTAGGTGAACAAAGTAAAATATCGTCTAGATAAGAGAATATATACGGTTCGTACTTAGGTCCAAAAATTGAATCTACCAACCTTTGTTGAGTTTGCGCAGCATTGCACAAGCCAAAAGAAACTACCCTAAATTGAAAGTGTAATCGACCAATTATAGAAAAAGCAGTTTTTTTTTTAGATGCGTCATCGTCATCCAAAGGAATTTGCCAAAATGCTTTTCGCAAATCTATAGAGGAAATAAACTTGGCATTACGCAAGTTATTTAAGATACGATCTACGTGAGCCAAAGGAAAACTATCATGTTTAGTCAAATTATTCAAAAAACGTCCATCAAAACAAAATCTATATTCACCGTTTGGTTTTTTAACTAATAAGGTTGGAGAACTCCAAGGACTTTGAGATTCTTCAATTACACCTAATTTAATCATATAGTCTAACTCTTTGTTTAGAATTTCTTGCATGTACGGAGAAAGTAGATAAGGTTTCTTTTTAAAAGGGGGGTTATCACCGGTATCTATATTTAGTTTAATTTTATTTGTTCTCCCTAACTTATCGTTATTATCAATTTCTTTAAAGGAATCTAAACCTTTTTGAGCTTCTATTTTTTGAGTTGGAGATAAATCATCTACAGTGCAAAGTTTAGGAATACAAAATTTATTTGTTATTGTAGAAGTAGTACTTATTTCTATTTCATTACTATGAATAAACCAACTATTATTTTTGAAGTCCATTACTAAATTAAACTGTTTTGCAAAATCAATCCCAAAAACAAATGCATGCGTTACAGAAGGTGCAATTAAAACTTTGATTATTTTACAACAATCATTAATAAAAATAGGCAAATCAGAAACACCAACAACTTTTTGCTGTGTACCGTCTGCTGTGCGAACATTAGAATCTACTACTGACTGAATCTTATTTTTTAATTTTTTCAAAATTTTTATTCCACTTGATCCAACAATAGAAGAGTTAGCTCCAGAATCTAATAAAACTGTGATAACTTGATCATAAAGACTAACTGAGATATAAGGTCTGTTATCATTAACTTTGTTAATAAATAGAGGTAGAATTTCGTTACTTGTTTTAGGTGTTTTAAAAAAATTAGAGACATATATAAGCCGTTTGTTCCAATCAGATTTATCAAAACAGGACTTTGTGGTTAACTTTCCATCAAAGTACCGACCACGGGCAGTGCTTGATGGACTGTTTAGTTTTTTGAACAATTTTTACAAGAATTAGTCTTGACATTGGGCTCGCCGCAGCGATAACAAAATATTTTTCTTTTTTCCGTACACGAATTATAGGTATGATTAGGTAAACGACAATTGAAACAAATAATTTTATTTTTAGATATAGATTGAGATTCCTTGTTATCCAAAGCATCAGAAGGTTTATCTACATTTTCTGATTTTTTATGTTTCCTATCAGCATTAGAGGTATTTTGGTTATCAAAACGAGAAGATTTTTTATTAAAATTTTTATAGTTACTTCGAGTGTCACGTGTCACGTTGTCGTGAACCACTTTGTTGATCCGAGTCCGATAAATAAAATAATTGAGGCAGTTTTTTAGAAGTAGTCTTGGAAGCTTCTTCCAATCTTTTACACAAAATAGATAATTCATTGACAGTATCAATAAAGGCAAGTTGATTGATATATTCAGGTAATAAATTTTTTCGAATGTATTTCACCTTAGTGACCTCCGCTGGAGACGTAGATAAGCGACAAAATAAGTTTTCTAAATGAGCCATAAAAATAGTTACTGATTCATTTCTCTTCTGCTTTATCTGTCTTATTTGTTCCCAGACATCGTCGTCTGCATAAGGAGGTAAAAAATCTTTCTTTAAACGAGATACTAAAGAAGGCCAATCTGTAATACTAGATTTAATGCTACGGTACCATATAAACGCATCACCAACAAAAAAATTCAACAGCTGAGTTAACTAATTCATTTTCTGAAACATTACGAGCCTGAGCAAGATCAGAGAGTCTTTCTAAGAAGTAAAAAACACTTTTTGTATCCCCATTAAATTTAATTCCCCAAGAAGATATTGGTTGTTTACTGGCTGTACATGTGACAACAGGATTAACATTAACAATCGGTGGAGAGGTCTGAGTAAGATTATTTAAATTAGGAATGGATGAGAGCGACTCCTGAAACTTTTTCATCTAAATCTGACTCTACTTTAAGACACGTTGCATAAGATTCGTTACGAAATTTAATTGCATCGCCATCATCGGCTTCCGGAATTTTGATTCTTTTTATTCGGCCGCATAAATGAGCTAGTCTTGACTTAACGCGGAGGTAAGTACTATCGGTAGCACTTCCTTCAAAATCTGAAATAACATTTTCAATAGATGCAATACTTTTGTTTATTTCTGCTTGTTCGGTTCTAAAATCGGGTATATACGCTTCCATACAAATCTGACTTCCTGGTATCTGAATTTCTTTTTGTAAAAGTCTAGACAAAATTTTTCTTTTTTCTACCACGCTACGGTCGGTATAAACAGCCCTTGAAAAGAGTTACCATTGATTTGGTATCTTTTGAGTAGTTGTGAAGCCCTTGTAGAATTGACTTCTAGTAGATAATTAGTTTGTTTTTTTTTTATTGAGATGCAGCCTCACATCTCTAGGTTTAGGCTTGGTTTTAGAGTTTAGTACTGAGTACTATCTTGTGGTTTGAATAATACTGATTTATTATCTCTAGGAAACAGGTATTTATACATTAGCAGTAATACATGTTACTATAAACTATTTGCAATATTTAAACAAAAAGTGCTGACATGTCCGTGACCCAGTGATCCCCGTAGCGTCGATGTTTATATCACCCAATTATGTTTAATAATAACATTTTGTTAATAAAGCATATTTGAATAATAGAAATTAAAATATGATTTAGGATGATTTTTGAGATAAATCATGGCTAATTATTGGTAATTAGACATTCTGGCCACTCGACGGAAGTGGTTCTTCTGTGGTTGGTACGCTGCTGTACAGGTGGATAGGTTCTAATGGAATGCCAGTTATGGTTTGATCTTCTCGTTGGGTAGGACGTCTGTGGTTTATCTTGAACTTGTGGACATAGTAAAGGGCAGCTGTTAATAGAATACTTACAACAATTAGAATTGATGTAACGGTACTATTCGCTATCATGTGGCGATGAATTTCAGCGAAATTGGTGTCATGAATTTGGTTTTTGATTTCTGTTTGTTCTTGGACTAGATCGTCCAGGGCATCGGATGCATCTAATACTGGCTCTATCTGCAGCTTATCTATAGTTTCTGGTGCTGATATAAACTTGGTTATGTTAATTTTTGCTGGTTGAATGGCGGTGCCCAAAACAGTTACTGACTCTCGCCTTTTGGGTGTTAAGATGTTCCTTTTTGTTTTAATTAGGCAGTTTGAAGAGATATTTATAATGCCAGTTTGGTTAAGAATGATGTCTTCTCTGGTTCCATCGCAGATAAGCGCAATTCTTAATTTGTTAGGTGTGATAAACATCCATGTATTGGGGGAATGAAGCTGCTTCCATATAGTTGACTGAAATGTCCTTTTTTCGATAGGACATGTCGTGTTCTCTGTTCGTTGATAAATTTCATCTATCACACATCAGGGCTGGAGTCTATATTCTTGATTGTGGTTGGTGAACAGATATAGGAGTTTGGATTAATAGTAAAACATGTATTGTTTCTTCTTCAGCTAATTGAAAATATAATTGGTTGTTGTAGTCAATGGCTATTAGTCCATTAAATATATTGAAGATCCAATAGGCTTCTTTACTTATTTTAATTGGAATTGGAGTTGCCTTCAGTAGAATGAAGTCGGTAATCTCTGTCATTATGAAATATCCGCTTATATGGATGTGTTCTTTGCTGTGCCATACTTCAGTTCGTAATATGGGATATGATATAATTTTAATATTTGTTGGTAGTTTTCTTGATATATTTGAAATTGTGTCTTCAATATGGATCGGTGATATAAATTCAAATAATTGGCCTCGGTGGTAGTGAAAATCTAATAACCTTCTGTGATATCCTATTACTTCTTCAATGTAATTTGATACTATTTGGTAAGCTCCAAAGAAGTGTAAATTTATTTTGTTTTCGTCTATACTTCTAAACCATGCTTGCATTTTATTGATAGCTTCTATCCCTTCATTAAGTTTTTGTTGAAAACGTGTAAGATGATTATTGATACGTATTTCTGTTTCGTTGAAGGTAGCTATAGCCCTTAACATAAACTTGGTTTGATGATTTGATGTTTTTATAATTTCTTTTTGATTCTTGTCTAATTCATTTATGTCCATATAAATTTCATCATTTACTCCAAATAATGAAGTCAGGATGTTTCCAACCAGTCCTCTTTTAGGTCGATGATTTGCTATGACTAGGTTCATTCCATTATTCATCCATTCAATTTCTTTTTGTTTTTCTTTTAGATGTTGAATTAGCGAAAAACATTGCGTGTTTTGTGCTAGTTCCTTGGCCCTCTCACAAAGAGCAACCAATTGCATTACAGAGGTATTTACATTGACCGTGTCATTTGTTAACTTGAATTTATCTAACTTTAGTTCCAGTCTAAACGTACCTCTATCGATTCTCGCATGACCACTGTGTTCGATATAAAGTCCAGGTTGTGGGTATTGGATAAGATAGTTCATTGCAGTAGCTTTTGTCAAAGTTGTTAGGAATAATATAGCTGTTATTGCTACTTTCCAACGATTTAGGTTTTTTCGACGAGTTGGTTTGGTCTTCTCCCTAGGTTTTTTAGGTGACTCGATCGGTAATGGAATCAGTTTGTGTATTGGTCGTTTCAGGGACTGCCCATCTGCTTTTATCAATGTTACTACTCTGACCTCATTGCTTCCTGTTGCTGGGTGTGTTTCGACAATTTTAGCTAGCGGCCACTTGCTTGGGTTGATATCTTGCTCTTTTATTAGAACAAGGTCTCCTGTTTGGAGCGATACTTCTTTGTATTGCCATTTGTATCGCTGCTGCAGTCGATGTAGATAGTCAGAGGTCCAGTATTTCCAAAGTTCCTTCTTTATTTTTTGGATTAGTTTCCATCTCTCTGATAGACTTGAATTAACACATGTCTCAATTGGATCTGGAGGTTCAACGATAGGTCTGCCAATAAGAAAATGACCAGGAGTCAGTACGGAGAAGTCGTTTGGATCATCCGACAACGTGCAGAGTGGTCTGGAATTCAGACATGCCTCAATTTGGTGGATTAGAGTGTTCATTTATTCATACGTAAGACGTGTGTCTCCAATAATTCGCCGTAGATGGTGCTTCATCGATTTGACACCGGCTTCCCATAAGCCTCCAAAATGGGGTGCTGATGGAGGAATGAAGTGCCATTGAGTTCCAATTGATACTAGTTGATTTTGAGTTTTGGCCTCGGTGATGATAGCTCGAATTTCATTGTGGAGAATTTTGCTAGCACCTACAAAATTGGTCCCGTTATCTCTGTACATGTGACTACAGTGGCCTCTTCTTGGGATAAACCTTTTAAAGGATGCCAAGAACGTATCTGCTGACATATCACTAACAACTTCTAAGTGTATGGCTTTGGTTGCTAGACAAACAAATAACGCTATGTATCCCTTGTAAGCTTTGTAGCCTCTTCCTTTTGTGGTCTTAATGTGAAAGGGGCCGGCATAGTCGACACCCGTGTGTGTAAAAGGATACGAGGGGGTGATTCGAGCTGTCGGTAAGTGTCCCATTAATTGTTTAGCTGTGCATGCCTTATATCTAATACATTTTATGCATGTTCTAATTATGAATTTTACTGCCTTTTTTCCGTTGATGATCCAGTATCGTTTTCTTGTATATGATAATGTTAGCTGGTTGCCTCCATGTAGAGTGTTTGTGTGGGCATCCAGGATAATTAGCCTTGTTAGATGTCCCTTGTACGGTAGAATTATAGGATGTTTATTGTCGTATGATAGATGAGATTTTTCCAATCTTCCTCCCACATGAAGGATTCCAGAGTTATCACAAAAAGGATTGAGGTTAAGTAATTTACTATTTCTGTTTAGTGGTTTTCCCTCTACCAATGTTGCGATTTCTTCTTGGAAATGCATATTTTGTTCTATTTTCACCATTTTTTCCATCGATTTTCGAAGCTCGTCCACACACAATGGATTCGTGTTTTTTATCTTTGATCTGCAGTTGTCTATGAACTTCTGGCAATACGATGTTAGTCGTAGCAGTCTTGTTAGTGAAGAAAATCTCTTCAATATTTGTTCATCTATGGCCTTATGTTTAATTGTGATGGTGTGACATGACTTAGCTTCTTCGTCTGTGGTTGGTATATTGCTGTCGAATGCTAGTTGTGTAGTGCTATGTAGCCATGTTAGTCCGTACCACCAATTCTCGTGAGTTTTTAATTTAGAGGGGTCTAGCCCTCTTGATATGATATCTGCTGGGTTTTCTTTGGTTCTCACATGATACCAATGTTGACTTGGTATTATTGAGTTGATTTCAGATACTCGGTTCGCTACGAATGTTTTCCATCTAGTTATGTCTCCTTTTATCCAGGACAAAGTGATCATGGAATCTGTCCAGGCATGTATCTTCATATTTGTTATTTCCAGCGCTTTTAATGTTTTCTTCATTAGCCTTGAAAGTAGTAGAGCTGAACACAGCTCTAATCTTGGTAGCGTCGTTTTGTTCTTTGTTGGTGCTACTTTTGACTTTGCGGTTAGCATTGTTATTTTTGCTTCGTTGGAATTCTGTTTTATTTTCATATATATCACTGCGCCGTATGCTTTTTCGGATGCATCACAGAATCCATGAATTTCGGTATCTTCTCCTTGGATGTAGTGCGTCCATCTTGGAATGATCAGACTTTCTACATTTGAAAGTTCAGTCTGGAAGCTTTTCCATTTGGCTTTGATTAAATCAGGTACTGCATCGTCCCATTTTAGGTTTTCTAGCCAAAGTTCTTGGATTAGCGGTTTTGCTTTTATGATTACTGGGGCCAGTCATCCCAGTGGATCGAATAACTTGGATATCTCCGATAGAATTATTCTTTTTGTAATTTTCTCGGAGTTGTTTGTTTCAGTTTTAAATCGAAATGTGTCATCATATGGTGCCCAGTGGATACCCAGTGACTTCCTTGTTCCATTATGATCTATTTCGTGTAATGATTGATCACGGTATTCTGGGTCTACTGAATCAATTAGTTCACGGCGATTACTTGACCATTTTCTTAACGTAAACCCACCCGATTTGAACATATTGACTAATTCTTGCTGTAGCGTTTGTGCTTCTTGGATGCTATCTGCTCCAGATAATAGATCGTCAACGTAGAAATCTCGATGGGCAATTCTTGATGCTTTGGGAAAACTGGTTTCTTCGTCTTCTGCCAGTCGTTGAATGGTTTTGATTGCCAGGTACGGGGCTGATGTAGTGCCATATGTTACCGTGGTAAGTCTGTATTCTTTGATAGACGACGTCGAGTTCGATCTCCAAAGAATAGTTTGGTATTTTTGATCGTCTTGGTGTATCTTGATTTGTCGATACATTTTCTCAATATCTGCTGTGATCACAACTTTATGGGACCTCCATCTTAATAATATGTCAAATAAGTCTTGCTGTAGTCTGGGACCGTTGTACATTGTTTGATTGAGGCTAATTCCAGTTGATGTTTTGCTGGAAGCGTCAAACACGACTCTTAGCTTAGTTGTCGTGCTGGATTCCTTGATTACTTGCTGATGAGGTATGAAGTATTTGTTTATGTTATCTTCCATGCTGATTTCCATGTGCCCTAACTTGACATATTCTTGCATGCACTGTCGATAGGCGGTTTTTAGATTATTTTCTCTGCAGAATCTCTTTTCAAGTTGTAATAATCTTGCAACTGCTCTAGGTCGAGATGCTCCAAGTTCATTGATTTTGTTGCTAAATGGAATTCGGACAGTGTATGTACCATCTTCGTTTCTTGACGTGTTTTCGTTATAATGCTTCTCGCAAATTTCTTCTTCCTCGGAGGCCACTTGTTCTTGGTTTACTTCTTCTAACTGCCAGAATTTTGTAAGTTGTTCATCTTCCTCGATAGATGTTGTTAAGCTAAGTAGTTTGAGATCAGGTTTGGGTCGTCTTGAAATATTTCCTGATAAAATCCATCCTAGCTCAGTGTTTTGACCTAGTAGCCCGTCATTAGTTTTCCTTAGACCTTCTAGGACAATATCTCCATATTCTTTAGCACCTAGGATCAGATCAATAGGGCCAGGTTGATAGAAGATGGGATCGGCTAGCATATCGTTTTTCCATTGTTTGATATCGACGTCCAGTGGTTCGTTTGGTAGGGTGCGAGTCAACCTGGGCAGTACTACGCATGGTACTGTTGCTTCAAAACTACTGGAAAATCGTGGTTTGATAGTTGCTTGTATCATCCATTTGGCCGTTTGTGTATTCTCTCCTCCTAACCCTGATACCTCGGCCGATATTCTTTGACGTGGGAGGCTCAGAAGACTTGCAGCTTCTTCAGTGATAAATGTTGATTGAGATCCAGGGTCGATCAAGACACGCAGGAATTCGTATCCTCCGTATAGATTTTGGACTTTTATTATTGCTGTTGCTAAGAATACCATCTCATTTTGTCTTCCAACGTGGCTTGTTGTTTGATTGCGAGAGTTTTGACTTTGTAGTTGCCCATATCTTCCAATGCTTGATGATTGATTGTTTCTGTTATTTGTTTGATGTAGGCTTGAATCTACGTGTAATAGTGTGTGGTGAAATTTCTTGCATTTCAGGCATCGGTAAGTCGATGTACATCTAATATGGCAAGCATGGTTTAGACAGTTTGCGCATATTCTTTCATCCTTGACAAACTTTGACCTTGCTTGTGGATGTATTGATTGAAATTTAGTACAGGTTTGCAGTGAATGTGATTCTTTGCAGTACTTGCAAGTTGGTTTTGTATTGAGTTGTTCTGGTTTTTTCTTGTTTTGTCCCTGTGCTTCAAGTGACTGGAATCTTGTTTGCAAAAATCTCATCAGTCTATCTATCTTTTGAATCTTATTGGGCTCTTCAAGTGACTGCTCATATAGTCTGTTAGTTTCAGAGTCCCATTTGTTGCATATAATTACGATTATAACGTATCGATTTTTAAGTTATTAAGGGCCTTTAGGCATTCGGTGACGGTATCATGTAACTGTTTCAGTTTATAGGCTGATTCTTGTTGAAATGCAGGGCATTCTAATATTTTATTTATTAGGTTTGTTGCCGTAAGATGCTCGTTATTGAATCTGTTGTTTAATAGTTCCCAACAGGTTGTATAATTGTTTTCTGTGATTTGAAGATGCTGGATTAGTCGACTTGCCTCTCCCTTGAGATGAGTCTTGAGATATTGCATCTTTTCAGTGTTGCTCACAGTTGGATTTTCGTGTACGACCTTGACAAAGATATCTCTGAACGTAGACCATTCTTCATAACGACCATCGTATATTGGTAGTTTGATTTGTGGTAGGCGAATGTTACATAATTTTGATTCATTTTCTTGCCTTGATGATAACTGTAATAGGATTTTCTCGTGGCGAGTTTCCAAGTGTTTGTATAATTCTTCAATTGTTTGTTGTTGATCTTGAATAGCCAGATCGATGTATATTTGAGATAATGCTTCCCATTTCTTCTTAATTTTTTCTTGTAGCTGTATTCGGCGGTCAATATGAATCTCAATGTCCATCTCTTCTTCGGTGGTATCTAGGAGTTCTTCAAATTGGTTCAGTAATATTTGGCCACCTTTCTGGAGTTTAAGTAGGGCTTCATCTCGTCGATCTTTTTCTTGTACTGTCGATAGCATCTTTTGTCTATTCTCGTTGATGCTTTTGATTGCATCATCATAGAGTGTGTTTAGTTGTAAATGATATTTTTGTTTGAAATAGCTGTGGTCGGGGCACTTTAGCTCTTCAATTTTTTGATGGGTTTCTTTTATCGTTTTCCATATTTCCTTAACTGTAGTGATTTTTTCGTCAAAATATTGTTCATTTTTGCGACTTGATGAGTCTTTTTTCATATTGGTTAGTTGTCGTTGTATTTCTTTGCCATTCGCTTCTTGTTGTTGTGCTAATTCATCCATCTTCTCCAGTGCTTGTGCCATTTTATACATATATATATATATATATATATATATATATATATATATATATATATATATATATATATATATATATATATATATATATATATATATATATATATATATACATCACCCTATCATTTTTGCTTCCGAAAGGGGTCTAATCCCTATCATTTCTGCTACCGCTGCAAACTTGCTGCCGTATATCGGACGCAAGATTAACTTAGGCGTTTTTCTCGAACATGGCTATAAATTTTAAGTCCCACATTGTCGCAATGGCTGGTCCACAGTACCATACCTTACGTAAAGAAATTGTTCTTTGACAGTTTAAAGCATAAACTATTGGCGGGGAATAATAGCGGTACGAAATGGAAGTAAAAATGATCGAAAAATAAATGAAGACGTATAAATCTTAGTTGTAAAAATTTCCGATAGAGGCGCAAAATTATACATGCGTATATTAAAAGTTGTACTGGCCGGTGGATTTTGCTACCAGAAAGTTGGCAACGCTAAAGTATGATAAAATTGTATTTAAATATTAGTTCTATAATTATGAAGTGTCCGTGACGCAGTGAACAGCATTTTCGCTAAGTGTTGTGCTTTTTAACCGTCTTCTCAAGAGGAGGTTATCAATTATTCGGCCCGCATGTGAGATTCTTTACATGTTCACGCATAATTCTTCAACGGACTTCTTCAACTTGGTTTGTCGATGAGTTTTTCCGAATGGTCTCGTTTTAAGTTTTTTTTTTGCTGAAGTTATGTGTTTTTTTTTCATTAAAAAAATATACAGCATGTCTTCGAAATGGAAAAAAAATTATTATTGATTTTACGAAAAAAGTGCCTGTTTATAAAAAGTTCCGCATCGTGAGAAAATAGCATAGCTATTCAAAAATTTGATCTAGTACATACAGGGTGGCTCAAAAATAAAAAAGTCCTGATCTACGTGAAGCTAAGAAGACAAAATCGTTATTTCAAGGTAAACTGCCACTGCAAATGTACAATTCAATAATATGTTTTTTCATTAAAAAAATATACAGTATGTCTTCAAAATGGAAAAAATTTTGTTATTGATTTTACGAAAAAAGTGTCTGATTATAAAAAGTTCTGCATCGTAAAAAAACAGCATTGCCATTCAAAAATTTGATACGTACAGGGTGGCTCAAAAATGCCAGTCATAATCCACGTGAAGCTAAAAAGACAAAATCGTTATTTAAAGGAAAACTGCCACTACAAATGTACAATTCAATAATGTGTTTTTTTTTCATTAAAAAAATATACAGCATGTCTTCGAAATGGAAAAAAATTATTATTGATTTTACGAAAAAAGAGTCTGTTTATAAAAGGTTCTGCATCGTGAGAAAATACCGATTGCCATTCAAAAATTTCATCTAGTACATACAGGGTGGTTCAAAAATAAAAAAGTCCTGATCCACATGAAGCTAAGAAGACAAAATCGTTACTTAAAGGTAAACTGCCACTGCAAATGTACAATTCAATAATATGTTTTTTCATTAAAAAATATACAGTACGTCTTCAAAATGGAAAAAATTTTATTATTGATTTTACGAAAAAAGTGTCTGATTATAAAAAGTTCTGCATCGTAAAAAACAGCATTGCCATTCAAAAATTTGATCTAGTAGGTACGTACAGGGTGGTTCAAAAATGAAATATTCATAATCCAAGTGAAGCTAAAAAGACAAAATCGTGATTTAAAGGAAAACTGCCACTGCAAATGTACAATTCAATAATATTTTTTTCATTAAAAAATGTACAGCATGTCTTCAAAATGGAAAAAAAATATTATTTATTTTACGAAAGAAGTGTCTGTTTATAAAAAGTTCTGCATCGTAAAAAAACAGCATTGCGATCCAAAAATTTGATGTAGTATGTACAGGGTGGCTCAAAAATGACAGTCATAACCATAACCCACGTGAAGCTAAAAAGACAAAATAATTATTTAAAGGAAAACTGCCACTGCATATGTACAATTCAATAATATGGTTTTTTCTCCTTAAAAAAATATACAGCATGTCTTCGAAATGGAAAAAAAATATTATTGATTTTACGAAAAAAGTGTCTCTTTGTAAAAAATTCTGCATCGTTAGAAAATAGCATTGCTATTCAAAAATTTGATCTCGTATAAACAGGGTGACCCAAAAATAAAAGTCCTAATCCATGTGAAGTTAAGAAGACAAAATCGTTATTTGAAGGTAAACTGCCACTGCAAATGTACAATTCAATAATATGTTATTTCATTAAAAAATATACAGTATGTCTTCAAAATGGAAAAAAGTTTGTTATTGATTTTACGAAAAAAGTGTCTGATTATAAAAAGTTCTGCATCGTAAAAAAACAGAATTGCCATTCAAAAATTTGATACGTACTGGGTGGCTCAAAAATGACAGTCATAATCCACGTGAAGCTAAAAAGACAAAATCGTTATTTAAAGGAAAACTGCCACTACAAATGTACAATTCAATAATGTGTTTTTTTTTCATTAAAAAAATATACAGCATGTCTTCGAAATGGAAAAAAATTATTATTGATTTTACGAAAAAAGTGTCTGTTTATAAAAGGTTCTGCATCGTGAGAAAATACCATTGCCATTCAAAAATTTGATCTAGTACATACAGGGTGGCTCAAAAATAAAAGAGTCCTGATCCACATGAAGCTAAGAAGACAAAATCGTTACTTAAAGGTAAACTGCCACTGCAAATGTACAATTCAATATGTTTTTTTCATTAAAAAAATATACATTACGTCTTCAAAATGGAAAAAATTTTATTATTGATTTTACGAAAAAAGTGTCTGATTATAAAAGTTCTGCATCGTAAAAAACAGCATTGCCATTCAAAAATTTGATCTAGTACGTGCAGGGTGGCTCAAAAATGCAATATTCATAATCCAAGTGAAGCTAAAGAGACAAAATCGTGATTTAAAGGAAAACTGCCACTGCAAATGTACAATTCAATAATATTTTTTTCATTAAAAAATGTACAGCATGTCTTCAAAATGGAAAAAAAATATTTATTTTACGAAAGAAGTGTCTGTTTATAAAAAGTTCTGCATCGTAAAAAAACAGCATTGCGATTCAAAACTTTGATCTAGTATGTGCAGGGTGGCTCAAAAATGACAGTCATAATCCACGTGAAGCTAAAAAGACAAAATCATTATTTAAAGGAAAACTGCCACTGCATATGTACAATTCAATAATATGCTTTTTTCTCCTTAAAAAAATATACCGCATGTCTTCGAAATGGAAAAAAATATTATTGATTTTACGAAAAAAGTGTCTCTTTATAAAAAATTCTGCATCGTTAGAAAATAGCATTGCTATTCAAAAATTTGATCTCGTATAAACAGGGTGACCCAAAAATAAAAAGTCCTAATCCATGTGAAGTTAAGAAGACAAAATCGTTATTTAAAGGTAAACTGCCACTGCAAATGTACAATTCAATAATATGTATTTTTCATTCAAAAAATATACAGCATGTCTACGAAAAGGAGAAATTTTTATTATTGATTTTACGAAAAAAGTGTCTGATTATAAAAAGTTCTGCATCGTAAAAAAATAGCATTGCCATTCAAAAATTTGATCTAGTACGTACAGGGTGGCTGAACAATGAAATATTCATAATCCAAGTGAAGCTAAAAAGACAAAATCGTGATTTAAAGGAAAACTGCCACTGCAAATGTACAATTCAATAATATTTTTTTTCATTAAAAAATATACAGCATGTTTTCGAAATGGAAAAAATGTATTATTGATTTTAAGAATAAAGTACCTATCTGTTTATAAAAAGTTCTGCATCGTAAAAAACTAGCATTGCCATTCAAAACTTTGATCTAGTAAGTACAGGGTGGATCAAAAATGAAATAGTCATAATCCAAGTAAAGCTAAAAAGACAAAGTCGTTATTTAAAGGAAAACTGCCACTGCGAATGTACAATTCAATATGTTTTTTTCATTAAAAAATATACAGCATGTCTTCTGCATCGTGAGGAAATAACATTGCTATTCAAAAATTTGATCTTGTATAAACAGGGTGGCTCAAAAATAAAAAAAGTCCTAATCCACGTGAAGCTAAGAAGACAAAATCGTTATTTAAAGGTAAACTGCCACTGTAAATGTACAATTCAATAATATGTTTTCTTCATTAAAAAATATACAACATATCTTCGAAATGGAAAATTTTTTATTATTGATTTAACGAAAAAAGTGTATCTTTATAAAAAGTTCTGCATCGTGAGAAAATAGTATTGCTATTCAAAAATTTGATCTTATACTTACCGGGTGGCTCAAAAATGAAAATGTCATAATCCACGTGAAACGATTTAGCTTTAAGAAATAATAAAGGGGAGGAGGTGAGAGGGGATAAAACCGGAGCGACTGAGAATTTTTAAAAACTGTTGTGTAATATGTCATTTTCGGGGTTATTGAGGTCAGAATTTTTTTTCTAGCAGGTGTTAAAAATTACCGTAGGGAGGGGGGGGGGCTGTGGTGAATAAAAAGGGGCGGCTGGGAATTTGTCCAAAAATGTTAACTAATGGGCCATTTTCGGGATTACTGAGGTCAGAAAATCTGACTTTGTGTAACAGATGCTAAATAAAATTTACGGAGAAGGGAGGGGAGAGGGGATAAAAGGGCGGCTGAGAATTTCTCCAAAAATGTTAGCTTAGTATTTTCAGAGTTATTGAGGTCAGAAAATCTAATTTTGTTGGAACTGATTTTTAAAAAATTAACGGGAGGGGGAGATATAAAGGAGCGAATGGGAATTTACCTAAAAATGTTAAGTAATATGTAAGGCTGCCCACTTGAATGCCACACCAGGGGCGCCCTTGGAAATAATATGCGTCCGGTGAGCGGGCGTCCTTAAGAAAAATACGCGCCTAGGGAGCGGAAGACCTAAGGAATAACCCGCGTCGGGGGAGGGAACGACCTTGAGGGAAATAAGCTTCTTTAAAACGGACGACCTTAGAAAAATACGCGTCTGGGGAGCGGACGACCTTGGGGAAATACGCATCTAGGGAAGCGGACGACCTTGTAAAAATACGCGTCTGGGGAGCGGGCGATCTTGGGAATAATACGCACCTGGGAAGTGGACGACCTTGATGAAAAGTCGCGTTTGAGGAACGGAGGACCCTGGGGAATAGACGCGTCTGGGGAACAAACGATCTTGGAAAAAAGTACGCGCTTAAGGAAAATACGCATCTAGGGAGCGGATGGCCATGGAAAGAATTACGCGTTTGGGAACCGGAGGACCTTAGAGAAATGCGCGCCTGGGAAACTGACGACCTTGGGAAAATACGCGTCTGGGGAGCGGACGCCCTTTAAGAAAATACGCATCTAGGTTCCGGACGACCTTGGAAAAAGTACGCGTCTGGGGAACGGACGACTTTGGGGAAAAGGAGCTGGTGGGAATTTCTTCAAAAATGTTAACTAATATGTTATTTTCGAGGTTATTGAGGTCAGAAAATCTAATTTTGTGTAATGGATGTTAAGAATAACGTGATATTAGGGCGCAACTGGGAACTTCTCCAAAAATGTTAACTAATCTGTCATTTACGGGGATATTTAGGACATTAATCTAATTTTGTTGAAACCTATATTTAAAAAATTAACGGCGGGGAGATAAGAAGGAGCGACTGAAAAAAATGTTAACTAATTTGTCATTTTCGGGGTTATTACGGTCAAAAAATGTACTTTGGTCTAACATATTTAAAAAAATATAACGAGGGAGAATAAAAACAGGCAACTGATCATTTTTCAAAAAAAGTTAATATATCATTTTCAAGGTTATTGAGGTCAGCAAATCTAATTTTGTTTAACGAATGTAAACAAAATTAACGGTAGGGCAGAGGGAATAAAAAGGCGCGGGGTTTGGAATTTCTCCAAAAATGTTAACTAATTTTGGGGGTTACTGAGAACAGAAAATCTAATTTTGTTGAAACTCATTTTTAAAACATTAACGCCGGGGGGGGGGGTACAAAGGAGCAACTGGGAAATTATCTAAAAATGTGAATGTTGTTTTCGGGGTTATTGGGGTCAAAATATTTAATTTTGTCTAACATTTAAAAAAACTAACGGGGGGGGGGGGGGAGGGGATAAAAACGAGCGAATGGCAATTTCCCCAAAAATGTTAACTAATAAGTATGTCAATTGAGGTCAGAAAATCTAATTTTGTCTAATGAATGTGAAGAAAATGAACGGCACGGAACGGAATATTTCATAAGTTTTTAACGAAGACTTATTAACTATGACAGGAAAAAACCTGTCAAAACATAGGTACCTGATCAACTAGAAGATCCTAATTTAAACCATGCAGTACTAAATCTTAAACCTTCTTAGTGTATCTGAGCGTTAATGTTTAAACACGTGTTTTTTTCAGTTTTTAATAAATCAACCCCTAAGGGGGTATTACAATGGTATTTAAAGTTTGTAATGGAGTAAAATTGTTATACCGTGGAAGAAGTTGCGGGCGAAAGCTAGTTATTAAATAAAACAGCGATGCGTGCCTGCATATCTTATTTGAATAGGTATACTGCAATTGCTGCAATACAAATTTACCGTTAAAGTGTCAAAAATCAATGGTGTTGTAAGTGGAGTGTAAAGTAGAAATAGAACAGTTGTACTGTACAGGGTGGAAGTTAGGAACAATGAAATTTTATTTTCTATTAGATACAACAGCCGCGTAAAATTTTCTTTTCTTGTTGGAGCTTTAAAAGTTTTAGTACTTTTAATTTTAAGGCTTTTTTATGACAAAAAAAACTATACCATTTTATATTTGTTTCTAAAATATAACAAGTAATCGATTTGGGATATAGTTTGTACCAGCCCATTTTAAAGGTATAATATCAAGAAATAATCGCACTTTCTTATGGAAATTACCACTTCATTATAACTGGAGGTTATTAATTTTAATTTGACATTTCTACACATCCTAAATTTATCTTTTCACGGAATATTTTTGCATTTTTAAAAATCATTTCTAATTTTAGTAATTTCAACTTTTTACTTCTCTCGCTAGAAAAAAATCACTTCCCGGGATTTTTTCAGATCTTTACGTGTTGAGGTCCCTATATCAGATGGTCTCCCATTTCCGTCAGTTTGTCTGTCCGTCGGATTGTCTGTTGGAGCAAACGCTTAAAACTGCTTGACCAAAAAGAAAAGGAAAAATTTTGCATATGGACTACTTTTCAACCTGGCTTGGAACAGGCTGTATTTCCGGTGAAATATATACAGAGCAGCTTCAAAATTAGTTTCTATTTTTTGTTGCTCAAACTCGAAAACGATTTATGTTACAGAAACTGTATTTTGTACATATAGTTGACATATAAATTGCAAAACTTTTTGAAGCTTAAGTTTATCAAAATGATTAAGTTTTATAGACGTTTTAGATACGTTTCCTGTGTAGCATTTTCACCTATTTCGATTGATGCGGTTTTTCGAAAAAATAAAACTTAAAAAGTTATTTAACAAAAACTACATTTTGGAATTTATTTGTTAAATAAAAAAACTAGCTCGCCAGTTACTGTGGTCGACATTTTACATTATCTTTGTAGTGTATTAAAAAGGTTTATTTCGGTTGGTAAATTTAACTGTACTTAACTGTTATTTAAATCGCTCTTTTCTTTATAAGTTGGCGAGAAAAATTAAAAAGAAACTAGCAGTATAAAATTTGGTTGTCTTATCTTAACACTTGCCAATTTAAACCCTTAATTATATAAACCTGAGCACTGAGCAATGAGCAAGACCTTAATTGCCAAATTACACCTGTCTTATCAATAGTGATTCCAGCCAAAAAGCATTAAGAAGAAACTTGCTTGTGTCTGTCGACATTAAATATATCTGTTTTAGTTTTATTAGGTGGATAATTTTTGTTGGACGCCTTGTCATATTTTGAGCTAATCTGGTGACTTAACCCAAATAAAATAAACGAAAGTTATAATAAAAATAGGTTTTTATTATAATTCGCAATCTTATTTCCAGGTTCCAGCAAAACAACTCAAAATAAACTTAAATCATGGAATGAGGTAAGGAGAGTCCATGGCTCAAAACTCCTCTTTATAGCGATCTCATATGTAAAGAATGCGGAGAACTCTTGGTAAAAAAGCGCCATTCTGTGATAGCAATGTGTACAGGGTCTTCCAACGAGGACTGAACAGGGGCTCATTTTTGAGCTTCCTTGTATTTAAAGAAAAATGTAAAATAGCCAATCGATGTACTTTTTCCCGCAGAA
The DNA here is from genome assembly GCA_963971165.1 of Philopedon plagiatum. NCBI lineage: Eukaryota > Metazoa > Arthropoda > Insecta > Coleoptera > Curculionidae > Philopedon > Philopedon plagiatum. The sequence goes on along the minus strand of OZ020192.1, from coordinate 64,373,695 downwards.
TTCAAAAATGAAACCAAAAATTTATTTGAACCAGAAACAAAAGAGTTACGCTATGGATAAGGTGTTTTTTAAATGGAACATAGATTTTTTTATACGATTTTCGGAACGAGTGATTTTTTTTATGTCCGTTCTGATTAAAATATTTAATATTGTGACAGCTATTTTTATTAAACTTTAATGTTTTATCCAGTATAATTTCACTTCAACCTGTTTGAAACATACACTAGGTAATAAAGGTAAAATCACCTTGAAATCCTTCAAAGTCAAAAAATTTGACAAATTTACTATAATATTGCCGAAATGAAATATTCATTAGATGAGAGATTTCAGATTGTTATCTTGTTCTACAAATGCCAAGAAAATGCAAGAGAAGCAAGGAGAAGATTTATTGCAAATTTTCAAAATTTATTATATTTATTATATATTTATTCAAAATTTCAAGGTGATTTTACCTTTATTACCTAGTGTATGTTTCAAACAGGTTGAAGTGAAATTATACTGGATAAAACATTAAAATTTAATAAAAATAGCTGTCACAATATTAAATATTTTAATCAGAACGAACATAAAAAAAATCACTCGTTCCGAAAATCGTATAAAAAAAGCTATGTTCCATTTAAAAAACACCTTATCCATAACGTAACTCTTTTGTTTCTGGTTCAAATAAATTTTTGGTTTCATTTTTGAATTCTGCAGGAAAAAGTACATCGATTGGCTATTTTAGATTTTTCTTTAAATACAAGGAAGCTCAAAAATGAGCCCCTGTTCAGTCCTCGTTGGAAGACCCTGTACATGTCAGTAAATTAAAATAAAAATTGTCAGCCTTGATCTATCACCTATATATTAATTATCACTTTTACCAAAAGGAGGGCAAATGTCTGACACCGTTACTGTTATGAATAATTGAAATTTATCGACGGCTAAGCATTCCTAATTTCACATAAAAATAAACTAAAAATAATATTATATTATATAAGCATGGAAAATACTTACAATATTGTTATTCATATTACTATTGTTATCAATCTTTTTATTCTTCAATAAATTTTACAAATTAAGAAATAAGCAGTAAAAATGTTTATAATATTAATATTATTTAAACTTATATTTTCAACTTGCATTTTAGGTTAAAAAAATAAATTATAATTTAAAAATCTAAAAAAACCGCTTTTATGAGTAGCGCACTAAAAAGTTCAAAATAATTATTTTCCTTTTATAGTTACCTAACAGTAAACCGTAAAGTGTTTTTAGTTTTTTAAACTATACCTAATTTATTTTTAACTTTTTAGTGCGCTACTCATAAAAACGTGTTTTTAGTATTTTAAACTATAATTTATCTTTAACTTTTTAGTGCGCTACTCATAAAAGCGTGTTCTTTTAGTTTTTTAGTGAATTAGTTTTGGAACATACACGAGGTCTCAAAAATAAAATTAATTTTTTTATTACCGATTTTACAAAAAAAGTACCTATATCTTTATAAAAAGTTCTACATTGTAAAAGAAGCATGGTTATTCAAAAACTTGATGAAGGACAATACAGGGTGGCTCATAAAGCTGAAAGTCCCAATTTTAATTTAAATCTTTAGCCACCCTCTATGCCCTATAAAAATATTGAAACCATGCTCTTTTTTCAAAATGTAGAATTTTTTATGAAGATATACTTTTTTTGTAACGGCGATTTTAAAAAATTAATTTTACTTTTGGGACCTCCTGTGTGTTCCAAACATATCATAAAAATAACTCTTGTATGTACATTTGCAGTGGCAGTTTACCTTTAAATAACGATTTTGCCTTTTTAGCTTCACGTGGATTATGACTTTTTCATTTTTGAACCACCCTGTACGTACTGGATCAAATTTCTGAATGGCAATGCTATTTTTTCACGATGCAGAACTTTTTATAAAAATACACTTTTGTCGTAAAATCAATAATACATTTTTTTCCATTTCGAAGACATGCTGTATATTTTTTTAATGAAAAAAACATATTATTAAATTGTACATTTGCAGTGGCAGTGTACCTTTAAATAAAGATTTTGTCTTTTTAGCTTCACGTGGATTATGACTTTTTCATTTTTGAGCCACCCTGTACGTACTGGATCAAATTTCTGAATGGCAATGCTATTTTTTTACGATGCAGAACTTTTTATAAAAATACATAATTTCGTAAAATCAATAATACATTTTTTCCATTTCGAAGACATGCTGTATATTTTTTAATGAAAAAAACATATTATTAAATTGTACATTTGCAGTGGCAGTGTAATTTCAAATAAAGATTTTGTCTTTTTAGCTTCACGTGGATTATGACTTTTTCATTTTTGAGCCACCCTGTATGTACCTACTGGATCAAATTTCTGAATGGCAATGCTATTTTTTCACGATGCAGAACTTTTTATAAAAATACACTTTTTTCGTAAAATCAATAACAAAAATTTTTCAATTTCGAATATATACTGTATATATCTTTTAATGAAATGTCCCATTACAATGTTATAAGTCAAGCTAATAAAAGCATGTTAATAAAAGATCGATGGTTTTGTAATAGACTCATAGCACCTTGGTTATCTCATCCTGCTCTTGGCGTAAAGATTTACATGTCTTCATCATATTATGAGGAAACAATTAATTATACCTTTAAGTTATAAACAGCCCAGTCCCTCAAGCTGTTTCTGGTGACAGATTAGTCATACCCATCATTGGTTCAAAAGCGCTGTGTAATCTTTCCCATCTTTCGGACTTTTCAAAATTCTGGCAACAGGGCAGTAGTAAAAATGATAGAGAAGTGTCCAAATATTATACGGCTCGGAAGCAAAATGCGTCGACAAATGTACAAAATTATACGCCGGACGCAAATTTGATTATAATATGAAAGGAGTTGAAAATGCTGCATTATAAAATAAAAGGTATATTTTAGCTTTAAGAGATATTTAAAAGAAAAATTAGGGGCAATACAAAAAAAGGAAAAAAATCGATATACACTTGAAATACAAAGCCTAAAGCCTCTATTTCTAGGGGACGCAAAAATGATGGATTATGAAAGGACGCAGAAATGATGAAAGATGTATATATATATATATATATATATATATATATATATATATATATATATATATATATATATATATATATATATATATATATATATATATATATATATATATATATATTACTCTTGCTCAAGTCTTCGCCAAATAATTCAATATATTTCGCCTTAAGACTTTCACTTAGCTTCTGAGGTTCGGTTGTTATTTTTTGGTTTTGATTTGAAAACTCGAATTTTTTGTTTTCGAATGTTGGAGTAATTGGTAGTCCTGATTCGTGAGTTCTTATTTGGATAGTATCAACTGATAATTTTTGAATTAGTTTTATTTTTTGATCTCTTTTGCTTTTTCTTTGATTTCTATTTAACTTTTTTCGGACCATAAATCAGTGTGTAGGTGGTCAAGAAAATGTTGTATTATTTTTTGTGTATTTGAAACTAATTTTATATACCAGCCAGCGGTTAACTGGCACTGATATACGAATTAAATTCCTGTCTATATTTTTCTCGCCAGCGTTAACTGGTCAACAAGAACAATACAGCTTTTTGTGTGTGTGCGTATTTTTCGAACTCAATTTTATATACCAGCCAGCGGTGACCTGGCACTGATATACAAATTAAATTCCTGTCTATATTTTTCTCGCCAGCGTTAACTGGTCAACAAGAAAAATACAGCTTCTGGTGATTTATGGCCTTATGTTACTGATGTTGCTATTATTATTTTTTGATAAAACTTCACTAAATTATAAGAGCTTAGCCTTAAGAGATCAGGTATTCTTTTTCGGGGTGCCTCTTGACGTTACCCTACTCAGTTCAGATAACGACACCCTGATCGTAGTTGAATATTTCGGAGTTTTGAGATGGCGTTGTTGCAGCTGATTGGTTTCGATTTGACGTTGAAGTTGAATTGAGTATTGTTTGACGTTGGAGTTGAAGTTGGCTTCGGTAGCCGTTGAAGTTTGCTTCGGTTGACGTCGGAGTTGAAGTTGGTATTGATTTGTAGTTGAATTTGCTTTGACTGGATTAAGCGCCCAATTTTCTCTTTGCTCGAAGGACCATGAAAAGATTTACCAATGATTTGGTATCTTTTAAATAGTTGCCGAAGCCCTTGTAGAATTGACTTCTAGTAGATAATTAGTTTGGTTTTTTAGTGATTGAGATGCAGCCTCACATCTCTAGGTTTAGACTTGGTTTTAGAGTTTAGTAATGAGTACTATCTTGTGGTTTGAATAATACTGATTTATTATCTCTAGGAAACAGGTATTTATACATTAGCAGTAATACATGTTACTATAAACTATTTATAATATTTAAACAAAAAGTGCTGACTTGTCCGTGACCCAGTGATCCTCGTAGCGTCGATGTTTATATCACCCAATTATGTTTAATAATAACATTTTGTTAATAAAGCATATTTGAATAATAGAAATTAAAATATGATTTAGGATGATTTTTGAGATAAATCATGGCTAATTATTGGTAATTAGACAGCCCTAATATTTAGTTCATAATCGAGTTCATAATCTAATAGGTGATTAATTTGAAATTTATCAACTGTGGCAGCCATATTTAAAAAATTTTCTTTTCAGATAAGTATTGAAAAAAACTTCTTAAAAATTTTAAATTAACGTTAGGAATTAAATAATTCAAATATTTGTTATAAAAGACCACAAAAAAAACAAATTACAAATATTTGGACAACCGGTATATAATTTTTAAAGCCAACCTGTATAGTTGCTTATGTAAGGATCACGTTTGAGACAACCTGTACGTAAATTAAAATTTGGTCAGGCAAAAGCAAGTTTTTTTTTCTTAGGTAACAATTGAAATCTGAAATAACCGGTAACTGCTTAAAACTTTATAATTATAAATCTTAAATACTGGTTTTAATTTTGAAATAATGTTTTATTCTATTCAAAAAAGATGCATTCGGTAAATAGTATAAAATATTATTTTACTACAGTGTTCGTCACGACGTATACATTTTCAACAAATATGCTTTTTTGTATCGGTAAAGGAATGCAAGAAAAAATGGTTTAGCCAAACAACTCAAGGACGCGACGTTCGCAATTATCAATTCAGCAAATATCTAAATTTATTTGAAAATTAGGGGAATCAAAATTTTATTAATAAATAATTGGCCAAAATATTAATCAATATCAAAATCTCTATAATTAATAAATGATATACACCATTGTTTGTGTGTAGTAGGTATGAGTATTTTTATAAGACAGAAAAAGACAGAAATAGAACCCGTAAAAATACATATTGCGAATAGTCAGTTTTTGGGGAAATATAAAAATTTATGGATAAACAAGCCTGAAAGAAAATTTGAAAATTAAGAAAAAATGTTTTGGGGTTTTGAAACTCATCTCAGTAGAAAAAATACAAAAAATAAAATCAAAGCGTAAGCACTCAAGCCCCACGCCTATGGGCGCTATTTTATGTGGCGTACTTTTTGGGGAAAACTTAGTTTTCCTCAGAAAGGTACCCACTTGCGTACGGCAGCTCTTCGTCGGTAGAACAGATGGTCATCGGCTAGGAACACTTACGCTTTTTAAAGGCGCCACTCTGGTTTTCATTTAAATGATTCGTTTTCAGAGCTTCTGAACTGAGAAACCAAGCTCTTTTAATCTAAGATTACTAGTTGTTAATAAATAAATAGACAGCCTGAGAGTACCTTCAATCAATTTAATTAGCGAATTGTGCCAAAGGAGGAACAAAAAAATATGTTTATAAATACCAAATATCATAGTTTAAAAATGCATTTGTTGTGATAAAAATAAATATAATGCAGTGAAGCCAAACTTCCCGAGTTATAGTAATATATACATAACCCCTATCTTTGGCCAAAGATTACCCCAATGTTATGTACATTTATGTACAAAAATATATTTAAAAGTGGCATGTGAATTTAATTTTAAAATAATCAGAAGGCTAGCTTACACATGTAATAATGTAAAGAATGAATTTAAGAAATTATGATGATATCCAGAAAGTTATAGTATGAAAAATTACGCAATTAAGAGAAAATGAAATAGACTGGCCTTAGGTCCTGGTGGGAGCTTCTAGAGTGTCCCATGCATCCTTTGAAACAGACACTTGTTGGTGGCTAAATGTTAGGCCGCCAATCCTGGTTACTACGGACAGCTACTACTTCCCTGAAGTAAATGAGAAAAGTGGAGAAAAACGTGCTATGAAACGCCTCTCTAGCGCCTCTCTAGCACCCTATCTAACGCCTCTCTAAAACCCTGTAAATAATATTTACAATAACCAAAACGTTCGAAATCATTAAAGAAATTTAACGGCTTACCTCTAGGTTGAGGGGATCCGCCTTACTATGCACATGGCGAATAAGAAATTAAAACGGGACTTCTCCCAGGAAGAATAATCATGAATCGGCAAAAAGACATAATAATATGTATGTAGGTAATCAGACACTACTTCACATTACAATAATTGGTGCATAAAATAGCACTATAAAGGCAAAAAAACTTCAGTCAGAAAAATCATGACTCCTCACACGATTTAGCAAAATCAGAGTGTCTATAAAAACGCTGGTACGACAAGCTACGAGTACCACGCATGGGTACCCGGTAAAGATATTTTGGAAGTTGGCGAATGCGCTGGATCATGGAAGTTTACAAAAATATTAAGAACTAATAAGGGTAGTAGTGGTTAAAGATTTAACCGCTACAATGTGCAAGAAAAATCCTTTTCCTTCGGGAATAAATTTTAGGTTAAATAGAGTGTTCCTTTATGTTGTTGTATTAAATATCAAATACCACAGAGTTGTTTCTATTTCAAAACCATTTTAACATCAAAATATATGTGTGGTGGAATTTTGTTCATGCTTAGTTATGGGGTAATTATCATGATCGCTTTTTCGACAACAACATATTCAAATGACTTGTTCGTGCTTAATTATGGGATAATTACTCGCTTTTTAGTTGTACATTTTTGTAAATGGGTACTATTAGTTTTGCATTTTGCGCTCATTATTATTATTCTGAAACAGATAAGAAAGCACTTTGCGTTTACTGCACTATATTTTTGTTTTTATTGTTCTAGCGTTTCTTTTTAAACAGACACTTTATTTTGGTGAAATAGCTTAACGTTTTAAAGTTAATTACTACTGCAATATAATAATATCGTTTGCGTTGACCTTGCCTCGTGCTTATCATTTAGCTCGCTTTGCCTAGTAATTTTCCAATGATGATGCAATCTTTCTGGCATATTACCAATATTGTGGTATACGAGGTATAAAAATATTAGAATATACGGTGTGATTTATATCTTACTACGCAAAGATCATTGACAATGGCCACTGCATTGCAGGCAGTGTTGTGGGGCTTTAGCAGTAATCTGAGGGATGTTTAAAACAGTTTAACTAATAGAAAGATTGACTGATTCTTGTCAGCCATTAAGACATTGGACTTAATAAGCGATAGCTCACGAACGACTTGATCGATTGACTTCGGGTTTTTTCCGAACGCTTTGTTACATCACGTTGAACACGTGATGTATGTAAAATATTAATTTTGACGTTTAACAAGTGACAAGTGACAGTTGACATATCTTAAATGACCGGTGACAGCTAACATACTTTTATACATGACTTATTTGACTTACATGACTGTTTTGAACACGTTACGTATATTAAATTTCTAATTGAAAACGAGGGCTCTTATAGCTGCAAGTCTATATCTCATCAGCACAATATTTTAGTGGAGCTCGATGGCGAGATTGGTTAGAGCGCTGATATTCCAGCATACAGGTCTCCGGTTCTAATCCTAGCATGGGTAAAAATAAAGAAAAAAGTTTTTGACGTCATATTCGTGAAATAATATTTTAAGGAGTAGTACTAATGCCCGATGTAGTTAGGCCCCAAATAGATAGTGCCCAAGTAGTTGATGCCTAAGTTGTTAATGTCCAAGTAGTTTAAGCCCCAAGTAGTTAAGGCCGAAGTAAATAACGCCCAAGAGTATGACAATTGGCAGATGATGTATGACGTATGACAGAAGACAGTTGACGGATAACGTATGACAGATGACAGTTGACAGATGCGCGCGCAGGAGATGCGCGCGCAGGAGATGCGCGCGCAGGAGATGCGCGCGCAGGAGATGCGCGCGCAGGTGCGCATGCGGTTGATGCACAACATATCATCTCCTACTCCTGTGGGAAATTTATTTCCCAAACTATAGACACCTGTAGTCATAACAGAATAGAAAAGGTCTGCACAAAGAAGCATGTCAATTTTGATGAGAAGTACGATTTTGAGTACTTGGTGCAAGAGTTTGTGAGTTTGGAGGGTTATAAACGTTTCGTAAATAATTTTGATCGTTTAATGAAGTGGACGATAAATTATATTGAATTTTGCATTTTGATGTAAAAAAGTATGTTTTTTATAACAAATTTTACACTTGAAAGCGGAGCTACAGTCCCGAATTTTGTAATAAGCTAGAATATATTTTTTTTAAAATTTGCAATAAAATCTCGTAACGTTACAGAAGTACACTTTGTAACTAGTACGGATAGACCGCCTAATCGCCCCCCGAGGGGGCTCTATAAGGTCGGTAATATCATCATTGTCATGCCCTGAAAATTTCGTGTTTCTAGGCCAAGTATTAAGGAAGATATCACACTCCTTCGGACTGATGATGGAGAATAGACCGCCCTTCGTGACCCCATCGCTACATACATACAAACACCTACACGTAGAAACTATTTTTGCCAACAAAAATACTTTTCGGACACCCTGTATACATACATACAAACATAAACACATATTAATACAAATATATTTGATTTGCTTGAAATTAGACCTAATAAAGTTTATCTAAGTACTAATAGGAGTATTTGCCCATTCCAAGAATTTTTGGACACCCTGTATACATTCAATCTAACACTCACACGTTTAAATAGGAATATAGACGATTTTCTTGAAATCTGCCTTAATTACGTTTATTTTGGTCGTATTAAAATGAGTTGCAAATACTAAGACTTTTCGGACACCCTGTATACACACGTACAAGCATAAACACATAGTAATACAAATATAGACGATTTTCTTGAAATCCGCCTTAATTAAGTTTATTTAGGTCCTAATAAAAGGAGTTGCACCCTGTATACACACGTACAATCATAAACACATAGTAATACAAATATAGACGATTTTCTTGAAATCCGCCTTAATTAAGTTTATTTTGGTCCTAATAAAAGGAGTTGCAAATAATAAGACTTTTCGGACACCCTGTATACACACGCACAAGCATAAACACATAGTAATACAAATATAGACAATTTTCTTGAAATCCGCCTTAATTAAGTTTATTTTGGTCCTAATAAAAGGAGTTGCAAATAATAAGACTTTTCGGACACCCTGTATACACACGTACAAGCATAAACACATATTAATACAAATATATTCGATTTACTTGAAATTCGACCTAATAATGCTAAGTACTAATAGGAGTATTTGCCCATTCCAAGAATTTTTGGACACCCTGTATACATTCAATCTAACACTCACACGTTTAAATAGGAATATAGACGATTTTCTTGAAATCCGCCTTAATTACGTTTATTTTGGTCGTATTAAAATGAGTTGCAAATACTAAGACTTTTCGGACACCCTGTATACACACGTACAAGCATAAACACATAGTAATACAAATATAGACGATTTTCTTGTAATCCGCCTTAATTAAGTTTATTTAGGTCCTAATAAAAGGAGTTGCACCCTGTATACACACGTACAATCATAAACACATAGTAATACAAATATAGACGATTTTCTTGAAATCCGCCTTAATTAAGTTTATTTTGGTCCTAATAAAAGGAGTTGCAAATAATAAGACTTTTCGGACACCCTGTATACACACGTACAAGCATAAACACATATTAATACAAATATATTCGATTTACTTGAAATTCGACCTAATAATGTTTATCTAAGTACTAATAGGAGTATTTGCCCATTCCAAACTAAGACTTTTCCAACACCCTGTATACAAACATATAAATCCGTACACATAGAAATGCAAATATATACCTACGATTTGCTTTAAATCCGACCATCGAGTTACTATTTGTACGAAAGGCAAAGGTATTTGCCCATTCAAAGACTTTTCGGACACCCTGTATACATACATAAAAACACAACACAACACGACACATGGTAATTTAAATATTTTCGATTTTCTTGAAAACCGACCCTATTAATTTTATCTTCGTACTTATGACAAAGTTATTTGCGCATATAAAGACTTTTCGGACACCCTGTAGGCATATACAGAATCACCCACATGCCGAAAGGTATAAAATGTACTTTCGAATCGTTCTGGTTACTTTAAAAGGGAGTCAATTCATTTCCCTAAAATTAAATTTGGCAAAGATATTTCCCCATACAAAGACTTTTTGGACATTCTGTTGTGTACCAACATATAAACATCCACACAAAGGAATGAAAAATTTACGATTTCCTTGAAATAAGACTCATTTAAGTTTTTCTTCGCTCTAATGACAAAGATATTTGCGCATACAAAGACTTTTCGGACACCCTGTAGACATATATACAATCATGCACATGCCGGAAGGTATAAAATGTATTTTAGAATCGTTCTGGTTACTTTAAAACGATCCGAATCAAGTCATTTCCCTAAAATTAAATTAAAATTATTCAATAATAATTAATATATTGCCCCAAAAGTATACACGCTCATGGTTAGAAAATAAAATGCATATTTTGGGATTTTTTCGATGCCACTGAGCTTCATATTAGAATCTTCAATGATGCTTTGTAGCGTCATAGGAAAATCGATTAAAATGGTATTTAATCGGTATAATATGAAATGAAATGTCTTTCTACCGAAAGTATAAGGTCCCTAAATGCATTGCCCGGTAAATTCGAGGCCGAAGTTGGTCCGGACTCCTTCCAATCTCGCATCAAAATGCTGACATTTTAGCCAAATTGTGACATTTCATACATTATAATTAAATGAATAAATTTCCCCGTATAGAAATTGATTTTTAAATGCCTTTGCAGGACCTCAGCAAAATTAATGAAATTGGTATTTAATGCTCAAATCGTCCAATGAAATGTACCGCTATTAAAAATATAAAGACCATTTTACCTTTGCCATGTATATTTCAAGCCGAAATCGGTTCAGGAAGCTTCCAATATCGCTACAAAAACTGTTATTTTCATGACATTTTGACAGGTCATATTTTAATTTCGATGTAAAGAGGGTCAGTTTCATTTGTTTTTTTTTCAAGGCACGGCTTTTATATATGTGCTTTTTAAAATTTTTCCTGCAGCGATGCAAAAAAAGGTATTTATTTATAACTTTAACGAAAAAATATGGAGTTTTAATTAGTTAGGAGTGTTCTTAGATGATCAGGGAAGAAAATAAACCAAAAAAGAATCGTTAAATAAGAGAAATAATATATAATAATGCCTTTTAAAGATGAATTTTGGTTGAAAAAAACCGAAAAAATGAGTTTTTACCCCCTAAATGCGGCCCTGGATCACCCATTCGGGATTCGTTTTAAAGCCTGATTATATCCCCAAGGAAATGTAGAGATGTCATGAAAAAAAATCGTAAAAAATCGAAATTTAATTATCAATTGCTCCTTTCCTATTAGGAATAAAGGAACTAAAAAATACGTTTCTAACGTATTTCGGCGAGCTCTTTCCGATTCATGGGATTTCGATTTGGATCCATTTTGACCCCCAAAAAAATTGACAACCGTCAAAAATTTGCATGAAAATTCGTACTTTCCACTTTTTCCCAAATTTTTCCAATTTCCAGTCGTTTTAGGTATAGGTAAATGTATTGCAAAAAGAAAGTATTTGAGATTCCTTAGTTTTAAGTTCAAATACGTTTTTCTGTCCGATGTTCCGGTTTCGACTTATTCGGTGCCAAATTGGGGTCTACAAAGGGCATTTTTCGACATAAAAAAATTCAAAAAAATTACTTCCCATTTTCCGAATACCGCCAGTTTCAATAGGGTTCGGAACCCCCCGGTCTTCTACAACCTCTGAAAATTTAAATCGATTTAATTCACTTTTGCGACCTGTAATCGATGTCAACGGAAATCGCTGAAATTTCGACTTTGACGTTTAATAACTCCGAAACGGAACACCCTGTATAACTGAATTTTTTACCGAAGCTAGCCGCACTATCCCTCTATTAACCCAGAAAATTTGGTTGCCCTCCCTCTAACCGTTTTCGAGAAAAAAAATTGAAAAGGTGAAAATGTCGAAACGGACGACAACATACGGTCATACACACACACATTTTTCTGACCAAGGGCTCGGTATATAGACCGAGCCTGAAAGGCGGTCTATAACTAGGGTGCATAGACCGCCTAATCGCCCCCGAGGGGTCTCTATAAGGTCGGTAATATCATCATTGTCACGCCCTGAAAATTTCGTGTTGCTAGGCCATGTATTAAGGAAGATATCACACTCCTTCGGACTGATGATGGAGAATAGACCGCCCTTCGTAACCGTATCGCTACATACATAAAAACGCCTACACGTAGAAACTATTTTTGCCAACGAAAAACGTTTCGGACCCCCTGTATACATACATACAAACATAAACACATATTAATACAAATGTATTCGATTTGCGTGAAATCCGACCCAATAAAGTTTATTTAAGTAATAATAGGAATCCCATACCAAGACTTTTCGGACACCTTGTATACATTCAAACTAACACCCACACGTTTAAATAGGAATATAGTCGATTTGCTTAAAATCCGAATTAATTAGGATTATTTCAGAACTAGTAGAAGTATTTGCCCATACCAAGACTTTTCGAACACCCTGTATACGTATATACAACACATATAAAAACAAATATAATCGATTTTGCATGAAATCCGGATTAATTACATTTATCCTGGTACTACTAGGAGTATTTGCTCCAACAATGACTTTTTGGACAGCTTGTATACAGACATATACCTCCGTACACATAGAAATGCAAATGTATACGATTTGCTTTAAATCTGACAATTAAGTTTATATTTGTACAAATAGCAAAGGTATTTGTCCATATAAAGACTTTTCGGACACCCTGTACTATACATACATACAAACACAACAAACACGACACATAGTACACAACTATCCAAATCAATACATTACGGAAATAGCAAATTATTCGTCGTCACGGCAGCGGAAAATCAAAATTATTTTCACATAAAAAGTAGCTTACTTCCTTCCCTTTCGATTGCCACTTCAGTCGTTTCAATCAGATAAGCCGGGCGTGAGTTAGAAATTGTCAACTTTATCCTTAATCGTTGCTATAGAAACCATGGGAATCGATTTTTACAGATACATTTTTGAATGATTGACTGAATTCTTCCCAGATATCAAATTTCAACTATCCAACTCAATACATTACGGAAATAGCAAATTATTCGTCGTCACGGCAACGGAAAATCAAAATTATTTTCACATAAAAAAGTAGCTTACTTCCTTCCCTTTCGATTGCCACTTCAGTCGTTTCAATCAGATAAGCCGTGCGTGAGTTAGAAATTGTCAACTTTATCCTTAATCGTTGCTATGCCAACCATGGGAATCGATTTTTACAGATATATTTTTGAATGAGTGCCCGAATTATTCCCAGATATCAAATTTCAACTATCCAACTCAATACATTACGGAAATCGCAAATTATTCGTCGTCACGGCAACGGAAAATCAAAATTATTTTCACATAAAAAAGTAGCTTACTTCCTTCCCTTTCGATTGCCACTTCAGTCGTTTCAATCAGATAAGCCGCGCGTGAGTTAAAAATTGTCAACTTTATCCTTAATCGTTGCTATGCCAACCATGGGAATCGATTTTTACAGATATGTTTTTGAATGAGTGCCCCCCCAAAGATATTTGCGCATACAAAGACTTTTCGGACACCCTGTAGACATATATACAATCATGCACATGCCGGAAGGTATAAAATGTATTTTAGAATCGTTCTGGTTACTTTAAAACGATCCGAATCAAGTCATTTCCCTAAAATTAAATTAAAATTATTCAATAATAATTAATATATTGCCCCAAAAGTATACACGCTCATGGTTAGAAAATAAAATGCATATTTTGGGATTTTTTCGATGCCACTGAGCTTCATATTAGAATCTTCAATGATGCTTTGTAGCGTCATAGGAAAATCGATTAAAATGGTATTTAATCGGTATAATATGAAATGAAATGTCTTTCTACCGAAAGTATAAGGTCCCTAAATGCATTGCCCGGTAAATTCGAGGCCGAAGTTGGTCCGGACTCCTTCCAATCTCGCATCAAAATGCTGACATTTTAGCCAAATTGTGACATTTCATACATTATAATTAAATGAATAAATTTCCCCGTATAGAAATTGATTTTTAAATGCCTTTGCAGGACCTCAGCAAAATTAATGAAATTGGTATTTAATGCTCAAATCGTCCAATGAAATGTACCGCTATTAAAAATATAAAGACCATTTTACCTTTGCCATGTATATTTCAAGCCGAAATCGGTTCAGGAAGCTTCCAATATCGCTACAAAAACTGTTATTTTCATGACATTTTGACAGGTCATATTTTAATTTCGATGTAAAGAGGGTCAGTTTCATTTGTTTTTTTTTCAAGGCACGGCTTTTATATATGTGCTTTTTAAAATTTTTCCTGCAGCGATGCAAAAAAAGGTATTTATTTATAACTTTAACGAAAAAATATGGAGTTTTAATTAGTTAGGAGTGTTCTTAGATGATCAGGGAAGAAAATAAACCAAAAAAGAATCGTTAAATAAGAGAAATAATATATAATAATGCCTTTTAAAGATGAATTTTGGTTGAAAAAAACCGAAAAAATGAGTTTTTACCCCCTAAATGCGGCCCTGGATCACCCATTCGGGATTCGTTTTAAAGCCTGATTATATCCCCAAGGAAATGTAGAGATGTCATGAAAAAAAATCGTAAAAAATCGAAATTTAATTATCAATTGCTCCTTTCCTATTAGGAATAAAGGAACTAAAAAATACGTTTCTAACGTATTTCGGCGAGCTCTTTCCGATTCATGGGATTTCGATTTGGATCCATTTTGACCCCCAAAAAAATTGACAACCGTCAAAAATTTGCATGAAAATTCGTACTTTCCACTTTTTCCCAAATTTTTCCAATTTCCAGTCGTTTTAGGTATAGGTAAATGTATTGCAAAAAGAAAGTATTTGAGATTCCTTAGTTTTAAGTTCAAATACGTTTTTCTGTCCGATGTTCCGGTTTCGACTTATTCGGTGCCAAATTGGGGTCTACAAAGGGCATTTTTCGACATAAAAAAATTCAAAAAAATTACTTCCCATTTTCCGAATACCGCCAGTTTCAATAGGGTTCGGAACCCCCCGGTCTTCTACAACCTCTGAAAATTTAAATCGATTTAATTCACTTTTGCGACCTGTAATCGATGTCAACGGAAATCGCTGAAATTTCGACTTTGACGTTTAATAACTCCGAAACGGAACACCCTGTATAACTGAATTTTTTACCGAAGCTAGCCGCACTATCCCTCTATTAACCCAGAAAATTTGGTTGCCCTCCCTCTAACCGTTTTCGAGAAAAAAAATTGAAAAGGTGAAAATGTCGAAACGGACGACAACATACGGTCATACACACACACATTTTTCTGACCAAGGGCTCGGTATATAGACCGAGCCTGAAAGGCGGTCTATAACTAGGGTGCATAGACCGCCTAATCGCCCCCGAGGGGTCTCTATAAGGTCGGTAATATCATCATTGTCACGCCCTGAAAATTTCGTGTTGCTAGGCCATGTATTAAGGAAGATATCACACTCCTTCGGACTGATGATGGAGAATAGACCGCCCTTCGTAACCGTATCGCTACATACATAAAAACGCCTACACGTAGAAACTATTTTTGCCAACGAAAAACGTTTCGGACCCCCTGTATACATACATACAAACATAAACACATATTAATACAAATGTATTCGATTTGCGTGAAATCCGACCCAATAAAGTTTATTTAAGTAATAATAGGAATCCCATACCAAGACTTTTCGGACACCTTGTATACATTCAAACTAACACCCACACGTTTAAATAGGAATATAGTCGATTTGCTTAAAATCCGAATTAATTAGGATTATTTCAGAACTAGTAGAAGTATTTGCCCATACCAAGACTTTTCGAACACCCTGTATACGTATATACAACACATATAAAAACAAATATAATCGATTTTGCATGAAATCCGGATTAATTACATTTATCCTGGTACTACTAGGAGTATTTGCTCCAACAATGACTTTTTGGACAGCTTGTATACAGACATATACCTCCGTACACATAGAAATGCAAATGTATACGATTTGCTTTAAATCCGACAATTAAGTTTATATTTGTACAAATAGCAAAGGTATTTGTCCATATAAAGACTTTTCGGACACCCTGTACTATACATACATACAAACACAACAAACACGACACATAGTACACAACTATCCAAATCAATACATTACGGAAATAGCAAATTATTCGTCGTCACGGCAGCGGAAAATCAAAATTATTTTCACATAAAAAGTAGCTTACTTCCTTCCCTTTCGATTGCCACTTCAGTCGTTTCAATCAGATAAGCCGGGCGTGAGTTAGAAATTGTCAACTTTATCCTTAATCGTTGCTATAGAAACCATGGGAATCGATTTTTACAGATACATTTTTGAATGATTGACTGAATTCTTCCCAGATATCAAATTTCAACTATCCAACTCAATACATTACGGAAATAGCAAATTATTCGTCGTCACGGCAACGGAAAATCAAAATTATTTTCACATAAAAAAGTAGCTTACTTCCTTCCCTTTCGATTGCCACTTCAGTCGTTTCAATCAGATAAGCCGCGCGTGAGTTAGAAATTGTCAACTTTATCCTTAATCGTTGCTATGCCAACCATGGGAATCGATTTTTACAGATATATTTTTGAATGAGTGCCCGAATTATTCCCAGATATCAAATTTCAACTATCCAACTCAATACATTACGGAAATCGCAAATTATTCGTCGTCACGGCAACGGAAAATCAAAATTATTTTCACATAAAAAAGTAGCTTACTTCCTTCCCTTTCGATTGCCACTTCAGTCGTTTCAATCAGATAAGCCGCGCGTGAGTTAAAAATTGTCAACTTTATCCTTAATCGTTGCTATGCCAACCATGGGAATCGATTTTTACAGATATGTTTTTGAATGAGTGCCCGAATTATTCCCAGATATCAAATTTCAACTATCCAACTCAATACATTACGGAAATCGCAAATTATTCGTCGTCACGGCAACGGAAAATCAAAATTATTTTCACATAAAAAAGTAGCTTACTTCCTTCCCTTTCGATTTCCACTTCAGCCGTTTCAATCAGATAAGCCGTGCGTGAGTTAGAAATCGTCAACTTTATCCTTAATCGTTGCTATGCCAACCATGGGAATCAATTTTTACAGATATATTTTTGAATGAGTGCCCGAATTCTTCCCAGACATCAAATTTCAACTATCCAACTCAATACATTACGGAAATAGCAAATTATTCGTCGTCACGGCAACGGAAAATCAAAATTATTTTCACATAAAAAAGTAGCTTACTTCCTTCCCTTTTGCTTGCCACTTCAGTCGTTTCAATCAGATAAGCCGTGCGTGAGTTAGAAATTGTCAACTTTATCATTAATTGTTGCTATAGAAACCACGCGAATCAAAATTTACACATATAATTTTAAATGATTGACCGAATTCTTCCCATATATCAAATTTCCAATCTCCAACTCAATAAATACCGGGAATAGCAAATTGTTCGTCGTCACGGCAACGAAATACCAAAATTATTTTCACATAAAAAAGTAGCTTACTCCGTTCCCTTTCGATTGCCACCTCACTAGTTTCAATCAGATCAGCCGTGCGTGAGTTAGAAATTGGAAACTTTATCCTTAATCGTTGCTATAGAAACCATGCGAATCAAAATTTTACATATAGAATTTTGAATAATTGACCGAATTCTTCCCATATATCAACTTTCAACTGTCCAACTCAAAAATTAACGAAAATAGCTAGTTGTTCGTCGTCATGCCAACGAAATATCGAAATTATTTTGAAATTAGAAAATTGCTTACTTCCTTCCCTTTCGATTGCCACCTCACTCGATTTAATCGAATAAGCCGTTCTCAAATAATATCAAACCTAAGCAAATTTTTAATCAGACCCGTCATTGTGATTTACCCCATATACTACCTAATGGGATAAAACCATTCTATGATGCCTTGCAGCGTCACCTATATATTGTTAAAAATGGTACTGAATGCCCAATTCTTCAAGTTATATGTTCCGTAATCCACACCGGAAGGTCTGTAGAGGCGTTGCCCGGTATTTTTCAAGCCCAAAACGGTTCAGAAGCCCTAAAATCTCACAAGAAAAACTGGCAATTTTGCGACATTTCGACCCTTCATATTATAATACATTTCTCCGTATAAACTGATTTTAAAATCCATTTGCAGGGTCTCAGATAGATAAAAAAAAATTGGTATTTAGTGCTTAAATCGCCCAATGAAATGCACCATAATTAAAAATATAAAGTCCATTCTGTCTTTTCCCTGTATATTCCAAGCCGAAATGGGCCCCAGGATCTCTCCAAAATCACTAAAAAATACTGACATTTTTGCATAATTCTGACAGGTCATATTTTTTAATTTCGACGTAAAGATAGGCTGCTTCAACTGATTTTCCAAGGCAGACAATTAATATATGCATTTTTTAAAATTTTTCCTGCACCGATGCTAAAAGAGCTTTTTATTTATAACTTTAACGAAAATATATGTAATTTTAATTAGTGTGGAGTGTTCTCAGATGATGTAGGAAGAAAATAAACCAAAAAAGAGCTGTTAAATAAGAGAAATAATACATAATAATGCCATTTAAAGATGAATTTTGATGGAAAGAAACAGAAAAAATGAGTTTTTACCCCCTAAATCAGACCCTGGATCACCCATTCGGGATTCATGTTAAAGCCTGATTATATCCCCAAGGGATAGCGTTGAAAAAGTTGGAAGAAATTAGATAGGAAAAGATACAGAGTGATTCAAATGTAGAGATGTCATGAAAAAAAATCGTAAAAAATCTAAATTTAATTATCGATTGCTCCTTTCCTATTAAGAATGAAGGAACAAAAATATACGTTTATAACGTAGTTCGGCGAGGTCTTTCCGATGAGGTACATGGGATTTCGATTTGAATCCATTTTGACCCCCAAAAAAATTGACAACCGTCAAAAATTTTGCATGAAAAATCGTAATTTCCACTTTTTCCCAAATTTTTCCAATTTCCAGTCGTTTTAGGTATAGGTAAATGTATTGCAAAAAGAAAGTATTTGAGATTCTTTAGTTTTAAGTTCAAATACGTTTTTCTGTCCGAGGTTCCGGCGACCGAGTTATTTGGTGCCAAAGAGGGGTCTGCAAACGGCATTTTTCGACATAAAATAATTCAAAAGAATTACTTCCCATTTTCCGAATATCGCCAGTTTCAATAGGGTTTTGAACCTCCCGGTCCTCTACAACCTCTGAAAATTTAAATCGATTTAATTAAGTTTTGCGACCTGTAATCGATTTCATACGAATTCGCGGAAATTTCGACTTTGACGGTTAATAACTCCGAAACGGTACGCCTTCTATAACTGAATTTTTTACCGAAGCTAGACGCACTATCCCTCTATTAACCCAGAAAATTTGAACGTTCCACCTGTAACCGTCTCGGAGAAAAAAATTTGAGATTGCCGAAAAACACGATTTGTCAACCAACATACATTTTCCTGAGTGACGGGTCGGTATATAGAGCGCTGTTGGCGCTCTATAACTAGGGTGCATAGACCGCCTAATCGCCCCCCGAGGGGGCTCTATAAGGTCGGTAATATCATCACTGTCATGCCCTGAAAATTTCGTGTTGCTAGGCCATATATTAAGGAAGATATCACACTCCTTCGGACTGATGATGGAGAATAGACCGCCCTTCGTAACCGTATCGCTACATACATAAAAACGCCTACACGTAGAAACTATTTTTGCCAACGAAAAACTTTTCGGACACCCTGTATACATACATACAAACATAAACACATATTAATACAAATGTATTCGATTTGCGTGAAATTCGACCTAATAAACTTTATCTAAGTAATAATAGGAATCCCATACCAAGACTTTTCGGACACCCTGTATACATTCAAACTAACACCCACACGTTTAAATAGGAATATAATCGATTTACTTAAAATCCGAATTAATTAGGTTTATTTCAGTGCTAGTAGAAGTATTTGCCCATACCAAGACTTTTCGAACACCCTGTATACGTATATACAACACATAAAAACAAATATAATCGATTTTGCATGAAATCCGGTTTAATTACATTTATCCTGGTACTACTAGGAGTATTTGCTCCAACAATGACTTTTTGGACAGCTTGTATACAGACATATACCTCCGTACACATAGAAATGCTAATGTATACGATTTGCTTTAAATCCGACAATTAAGTTTATATTTGTACAAATAGCAAAGGTATTTGTCGATACAAAGACTTTTCGGACACCCTGTAGTATACATACATACAAACACAACAAACACGACACATAGTACACAACTATCCAAATCAATACATTACGGAAATAGCAAATTATTCGTCGTCACGGCAGCGGAAAATCAAAATTATTTTCAAATTAAAAATTAGCTTACTTCCTTCCCTTTCGATTGTCACTTCAGTCGTTTCAATCAGATAAGCCGTGCGTGAGTTAGAAATTGTCAACTTTATCCTTAATCGTTGCTATAGAAACCATGGGAATCGATTTTTACAGATATATTTTTGAATCATTGACCGAATTCTTCCCAGATATCAAATTTCAACTATCCACCTCAATACATTACGGAAATAGCAAATTATTCGTCGTCACAGCAACGGAAAATCAAAATTATTTTCACATAAAAAAGTAGCTTACTTCCGTCCCTTTCGATTGCCACTTCAGTCGTTTCAATCAGATAAGCCGTGCGTGAGTTAGAAATTGTCAATTTTATCCTTAATCGTTGCTATAGAAACCATGGGAATCGATTTTTACACATATATTTTTGAATGATTGACCGAATTCTTCCCAGATAACAAATTTCAACTATCCAACTCAATACTTTACGGAAATCGCAAATTATTCGTCGTCACGGCAACGGAAAATCAAAATTATTTTCACATAAAAAAGTAGCTTACTTCCTTCCCTTTCGATTGCCACTTCAGTCGTTTCAATCAGATAAGCCGTGCGTGAGTTAAAAATTCTCAACTTTATCCTTAATCGTTGCTATGCCAACCATGGGATTCGATTTTTACAGATATATTTTTGAATGAGTGCCCGAATTATTATCAGATATCAAATTTCAACTATCCAACTCAATACATTACGGAAATCGCAAATTATTCATCGTCACGGCAACGGAAAATCAAAATTATTTTCACATAAAAAAGTAGCTTACTTCCTTCCCTTTCGATTGCCACTTCAGTCGTTTCAATCAGATAAGCCGTGCGTGAGTTAAAATTTGTCAACTTTATCCTTAATCGTTGCTATGCCAACCATGGGAATCGATTTTTTCAGATATGTTTTTGAATGAGTGCCCGAATTATTCGCAGATATCAAATTTCAACTATCCAACTCAATACATTACGGAAATCGCAAATTATTCGTCGTCACGGCAACGGAAAATCAAAATTATTTTCACATAAAAAAGTAGCTTACTTCCTTCCCTTTCGATTGCCACTTCAGTCGTTTCAATCAGATAAGCCGTGCGTGAGTTAGAAATTGTTAACTTTATCATTAATTGTTGCTATAGAAACCACGCGAATCAAAATTTACACATATAATTTTAAATGATTGACCGAATTCTTTCCAGATATCAAATTTCAGCTCTCCAACTCAATAAATATCGGAAATCGCAAATTATTCGTCGTCACGGCAACGAAATATTAAAATTATTTTCACATAATAAAGGAGCTTACTCCATTCCCTTTCGATTGCCACCTCACTCGTTTCAATCAGATAAGCCGTTCGCGAGTTAAAAATGATCAACTTTATACTAAATCGTTGCTATGGTAATCATCAGAATCAAAATTTATAAAAAATATTTTTGAATGATTGACCGAATTCTGCCCATATATCAACTTTCAACTGTCCAACTCAAAAATTAACGAAAATAGCTAGTTGTTCGTCGTCATGCCAACGAAATGTCGAAATTATTTTGAAATAAGAAAATTGCTTAATTCCTTCCCTTTCGATTGCCACCTCACTCGATTTAATCAGATAAGCCGTTCTCAAATAATAACAAACCTAAGCAAATTTTAAATCAGACCATTCATTGTGATTTACCCCGTACACTGACTAATGGGATAAAACCATTCTATGCAGCTTTGCACCGTCATCGAAAAATAGTGAAAAATGGTTCTGAATGCCCAATTCTTCAAGTTATATGTTCCGTAATCCACACGGGAAGGTCTATAGACGCGTTTCCCGGTACTTTTCAAGCCCAAAACGGTTCAGAGGCCCTAAAATCTCACAAGGCAAACTGGCATTTTTGCGACATTTCGACCCTTCATATTATAATACACTTCTCCGTATAAAATGATTTTTAAATCCATTTGCAGGGTCTCAGAAAGATAAAAAAATTTGGTATTTAGTGCTTAAATCGCCCAATGAAATGCACCATAATTAAAAATATAAAGTCCATTCTGTCTTTTCCATGTATATTCCAAGCCGAAATGGGCCCAGGATCTCTCCAAAATCACTAAAAAATACTGACATTTTTGCATAATTCTGACAGGTCATATTTTTTTAATTTCGACGTAAAGAGAGGCTGCTTCAACTGATTTTCCAAGGCAGACTATGCATTTTTTAAAATTTTTCCTGCACCGATGCTAAAAGAGCTTTTTATTTATAACTTTAACGAAAAAATATGTAATTTTAATTAGTGTGGAGTGTTCTCAGATGATGTAGGAAGAAAATAAACCAAAACAGAGCTGTTAAATAAGAGAAATAATACATAATAATGCCATTTAAAGATGAATTTTGATGGAAAAAAACAGAAAAAATGAGTTTTTACCCCCTAAATCAGGCCCTGGATCACCCATTCGGGATTAATGTTAAAGCCTGATTATATCCCCAAGGGATAGCGTTGAAAAAGTTGGAAGAAATTAGATAGGAAAAGATACAGAGTGATTCAAATGTAGAGATGTCATGAAAAAAAATCGTAAAAAATCGAAATTTAATTATCAATTGCTCCTTTCCTATTAGGAATAAAAGAACTAAAAAATACGTTTGTAACGTATTTCGGCGAGCTCTTTCCGATAAGGCTCATGGGATTTCGATTTGGATCCATTTTGACCCCCAAAAAAATTGCCAACCGTCAAAGATTCGCATGAAAAATCGTAATTTCCACTTTTTCCCAAATTTTTCCAATTTCCAGTCGTTTTAGGTATAGGTAAATGTATTGCAAAAAGAAAGTATTTGAGATTCTTTAGTTTTAAGTTCAAATACGTTTTTCTGTCCGATGTTCCGGTTTCGACTTATTCGGTGCCAAATTGGGGTCTACAAAGGGCATTTTTCGACATAAAAAAATTCAAATAAAATTACTTCCCATTTTCCGAATACCGCCAGTTTCAATAGGGTTCGGAACACCCCGGTCCTCCACAACCTCCAAAAATTTAAATCGATTTAATTCACTTTTGCGACCTGTAATCGATGTCAACGGAAATCGCTGAAATTTCGACTTTGGCGTTTAATAACTCCGAAACGGAACACCCTGTATAACTGAATTTTTTACCGAAGCTAGCCGCACTATCCCTCTATTAACCCAGAAAATTTGGTTGCCGCCTCTATAACCGTTTTCGAGAAAAAAAATTGAAAAGGTGAAAATGTCGAAACGGACGACAACACACGGCCATACACACACACATTTTTCTGACCAAGGGCTCGGTATATAGACCGAGCCTGAAAGGCGGTCTATAACTAGATTGCGTAGACCGCCTAATCGCCCCCCGCGGGGGCTCTATAAGGTCGGTAATATCATCATTGTCATGCCCTGAAAATTTCGTGTTTCTAGGCCAAGTATTAAGGAAGATATCACACTCCTTCGGACTGATGATAAAGAATAGACCGCCCTTCGTGACCCCATCGCTACATACATACAAACACCTACACGTAGAAACTATTTTTGCCAACAAAAATACTTTTCGGACACCCTGTATACATACACACAAACATAAACACATATTAATACAAATATATTTGATTTGCTTGAAATTCGACCTAATAAAGTTTATCTAAGTACTAATAGGAGTATTTGCCCATTCCAAGAATTTTTGGACACCCTGTATACATTCAATCTAACACTCACACGTTTAAATAGGAATATAGACGATTTTCTTGAAATCCGCCTTAATTACGTTTATTTTGGTCGTATTAAAATGAGTTGCAAATACTAAGACTTTTCGGACACCCTGTATACACACGTACAAGCATAAACACATAGTAATACAAATATAGACGATTTTCTTGAAATCCGCCTTAATTAAGTTTATTTAGGTCCTAATAAAAGGAGTTGCACCCTGTATACACACGTACAATCATAAACACATAGTAATACAAATATAGACGATTTTCTTGAAATCCGCCTTAATTAAGTTTATTTTGGTCCTAATAAAAGGAGTTGCAAATAATAAGACTTTTCGGACACCCTGTATACACACGCACAAGCATAAACACATAGTAATACAAATATAGACAATTTTCTTGAAATCCGCCTTAATTAAGTTTATTTTGATCCTAATAAAAGGAGTTGCAAATAATAAGACTTTTCGGACACCCTGTATACACACGTACAAGCATAAACACATATTAATACAAATATATTCGATTTACTTGTAATTCGACCTAATAATGCTAAGTACTAATAGGAGTATTTGCCCATTCCAAACTAAGACTTTTCCAACACCCTGTATACAAACATATAAATCCGTACACATAGAAATGCAAATATATACCTACGATTTGCTTTAAATCCGACCATCGAGTTACAATATGTACGAAAGGCAAAGGTATTTGCCCATTCAAAGACTTTTCGGACACCCTGTATACATACATAAAAACACAACACAACACGACACATGGTAATTTAAATATTTTCGATTTTCTTGAAAACCGACCCTATTAATTTTATCTTCGTACTTATGACAAAGTTATTTGCGCATATAAAGACTTTTCGGACACCCTGTAGGCATATACAGAATCACCCACATGCCGAAAGGTATAAAATGTACTTTCGAATCGTTCAGGTTACTTTAAAAGGGAGTCAATTCATTTCCCTAAAATTAAATTTGGCAAAGATATTTCCCCATACAAAGACTTTTTGGACATTCTGTTGTGTACCAACATATAAACAACCACACAAAGGAATGAAAAATTTACGATTTCCTTGAAATAAGACTCATTTAAGTTTTTCTTCGCTCTAATGACAAAGATATTTGCGCATACAAAGACTTTTCGGACACCCTGTAGACATATATACAATCATGCACATGTCGGAAGGTATAAAATGTATTTTAGAATCGTTCTGGTTACTTTAAAACGATCCGAATCAAGTCATTTCCCTAAAATTAAATTAAAATTATTCAATAATAATTAATATATTGCCCCAAAAGTATACACGCTCATGGTTAGAAAATAAAATGCATATTTTGGGATTTTTTCGATGCCACTGAGCTTCATATTAGAATCTTCAATGATGCTTTGTAGCGTCATAGGAAAATCGATTAAAATGGTATTTAATCGGTATAATATGAAATGAAATGTCTTTCTACCGAAAGTATAAGGTCCCTAAATGCATTGCCCGGTAAATTCGAGGCCGAAGTTGGTTGGACTCCTTCCAATCTCGCATCAAAATGCTGACATTTTAGCCAAATTGTGACATTTCATACATTATAATTAAATGAATAAATTTCCCCGTATAGAAATTGATTTTGACATGCATTTGCGTGGTCTGAGAAAAATTAAAAAAATTCGTATTTAATGCTTAAATCGTCCAATGAAACGTATTTTAACTAAAAATATAAAGTCCGTTTTACCTTTGCCATGTATATTTCAAGCCGAAATCGGTTCAGGAAGCTTCCAATATCGCTACGAAAACTGTTATTTTCATGACATTTTGACAGGTCATATTTTAATTTCGATGTAAAGAGGGTCCGTTCAATTGTTTTGTCAAGGCACGGCTTTTATATATGCACTTTTTAAAATTTTTCCAGCAGCGATGCAAAAAAAGGTATTTATTTATAACTTTAACGAAAAAATATGGAGTTTTAATTAGTTAGGAGTGTTCTTAGATGATCAGGGAAGAAAATAAACCAAAAAAGAATCGTTAAATAAGAGAAATAATATAATAATGCCTTTTAAATATGAATTTTGATGGAAAAAAACAGAAAAAATGAGTTTTTACCCCCTAAATCAGGCCCTGGATCACCCATTCGGGATTCATTTTAAAGCCTGATTATATCCCCAACGGATAGCGTTGAAAAAGTTAGAAGAAATTAGATAGGAAAAGATACAGAGTGATTCAAATGTAGAGATGTCATGAAAAAAAATCGTAAAAAATCGAAATTTAATTATCGATTTCTCCTTTCCTATTAGAAATAAAAGAACTAAAAAATACGTTTCTAACGTATTTCGGCGAGCTCTTTCCGATAGGGCACATGGAATTTCGATTTGGATCCATTTTGACCCCCCAAAAAATTCAAAACCGTCAAAAATTTGCATGAAAATTCGTAATTTCCACTTTTTCCCAAATTTTTCCAATTTCCAGTCATTTTAGGTATAGGTAAATGTATTGCAAAAAGAAAGTATTTGAGATTCTTTAGTTTTAAGTTCAAATACGTTTTTCTGTCCGATGTTCCGGTTTCGACTTATTCGGTGCCAAATTGGGGTCTACAAAGGGCATTTTTCGACATAAAAAAATTCAAAAAAATTACTTCCCATTTTCCGAATACCGCCAGTTTCAATAGGGTTCGGAACACCCCGGTCCTCCACAACCTCCAAAAATTTAAATCGATTTAATTCACTTTTGCGACCTGTAATCGATCCCATAGGAAATCGCTGAAATTTCGACTTTAACGTTTAATAACGCCGAAACGGAACACCCTGTATAGCTGAATTTTTTATCGAAGCTAGTCGCACTATCCCTCTATTAACCCAGAAAATCTGGTTGCTGTCCCTCTAACTGTTTTCGAGAAAAAAAATTGAAAAGGTGAAAATGTCGAAACGGACGACAACACACGCACATACACACATTTTTCTGACCAAGGGCTCGGTATATAGACCGAGCCTGAAAGGCGGTCTATAAACTAGTACGGGTAGACCGCCTAATCGCCCCCCCGAGGGGGCTCTATAAGGTCGGTAATATCATCATTGTCATGCCCTGAAAATTTCGTGTTTCTAGGCCATGTATTAAGGAAGATATCACACTCCTACGGACTGATGATGCAGAATAGACCGCCCTTCGTAACCATGTCGCTACACACATACAAACACCACACACAGAATCTACTTTTGCCAAAAGAAACTTTTCGGACACCCTGTATACATACATACAAACTAATCGTCGGACAGCGTCGGGGTTTTGCACACATAACGTAGCTATAAATTACTACTTTTTCCCAAATTTTGAGCCATCTGCGTTAAAAAATGGCCGATTTATGAATTTAAAACAAAAACTCTTAATTTTCCGGATTTTCTCCGTTGCTGCTTATCCTCTCGGGACGCTCGACCTCTCATTTTGTTCGTATTTTTATTCTCTATAGATCGTCCATTGACATCATTAAGATTGCTTCATTACTTTCCATTTTATAAGCAAAAAACTAAAAAAATCACGTGTTTTTGCTTAAAAATGTTTATAACAAATTAATGGCAAAAATTTCAGAGTTGGATTTATAACAGGAATCATCTACGGATCGTCTTTCAGATGATGGCACAAGCGGTTTTCCAATAAGATTAATGTCACGACAAATCGCTCTATTGCTTGGCCTAGTTGGGTACTCTACAATCATCTTAGTGATGAAATATTCAGGTTTGAAATTAGCGAAAAAAAGTTAATTTTTTGGGCCGCTTCACCTGAGATGTGAAAAATTATACATAAAGAGCATGGTTATTAAAACTTGATGTAAAAGAATATAGGGTGGCTCAAGAATCTAAAAGTCACAATTTAAAATTAAATTTTTAAGCCACCCTGTATGCCCTAGACAAAATTTTTGAATAATCGTGCTCTTTTTTACAATGTAAAACTTTCTATGACGATACTTTTTTGCTTGCTATGGTATGTTTGCTATGGCATGTAGAATATTGTTCTCAGATTCGCGATTTTTTTTATCCTATATAATTAATAGCGAAACTCCTACACTTCTTCATTTTGAAGAGGAATAATGGAAGAAGCTTTAGCAAAAAATTAACATGTACAGGATGTTCCGTTAAAAAAATATACGTCAAAGTCGAAATTTTCGCGATTTCGGTTGAAATTGGATAAAAGTCACAATAGTGGATTAAACCGTTTTAAATTTTCGAAGGTGTTAGAAGACCTAAGGTTACAAAATTTTGTTAATATTGGTTAGGATAGAAAAATTGGAAGTAATTTTTTGTTTTAATTTTTTAAAGTTGAAAATGTCATTTGCAGACACCTCTTTGGTACTAAATAACTCGAAAACGAAACGTCGTACAGAAAAACGGATTCAAATACCTTAACATTATCGATAAAAAAAAGCTTCATAATTTCACAGGGAAACTAAGCATTTCAGAAACATTGTCAATAAAATCTTCAGAAATTAGATGTCAACTTTTGGTGCAAAAACGTGTCAATAAATGTGTATATTCAGTTTTTTTTATGTCAACTATTGGGTATTTTACACCTGTCACGAAATTGTATTACATTACCTAAAAACACTAAGTATATAAAATACGATTTTTATCATTGTAGGTGATAATATAAATCATACTGCCAATATTCAATATATTACCATTCTTTCAAAACCGAATAAAACCAATGCAAATATATGTAATTATCAAAATGTCCCTTAAAGTGTCAGCTATTGGGTATTTTACCTTATATATTTCATTAATATTAGACGGATTTGGATGATCAAAAATCCAAACGAAAGGTTTTTTCAATATCTACAACTTTTCTGTTAAACACTTTTAACTGCAGCGCAAAGGAAAAAAGCTACGGACGAAATAATAGTTTCAATATATTGAAATAATAATTAAAAATCACAGCAGCAATTTTAGTTGTTACTAGGATAGCAGATATCCTCAGGCATGTCCCTCTCACAACGTAGAGCAATCAAGGTGCTTCTAACAATTTTTGCTCAAAGTCAACCTTTTTGAAAGAGCCAACCTGAGCTAAATGTCCATATTTTATATATAAAATACACTTACTTATTTCATATGTAAATATTTTTACTATAAAAAAAAATTGTACATGAACATGACAAGTATCTGTAGTTCGGTCTGTAGGTTGTCCGAGAGGTTGTCATTTTGGTAATTATTCGGATTAATGCAAACAGCAAATTTTTTCATGAAATTTTGCACAGACCCTAATTTTGGGTCGTAGAACACGAATCTGAAGTCAGTTTTTGGCGGTCTCGCATGGTTTTTCCAAAAAAAAAATTTTACTTTTAGGTTAGCTTTTCCAATTAATTTCTTTAAATTTCGACACTTTTACTTAAACACATGTATACAAGTCATTACACACTATTTTTCTGAACCATATTTAGGCAAATTTATGTAAAAACACATTTAAAAAACAGAGAAAATATCAAAAACTGGAAGAAAATAAACACACAGCCCATGGTACACATTCTCGAAATTTCTGATGGAAAGACGCATTGTTGCCAAATTTACAAATCGTTTTTCCCACAAATTTTATCAGTTTCCGGCCATAAATAAATCCAAAAAAGAGATGGCAATATTAGCATTTTATTTTCCCTAATAACAGTAATTTAGTTTAGTATTTAGCCAGCAATAGTGACAGACAGCCCCAAGCAAACCCAGTCAAACCCAAGCAAACCCAACCAAACCTGAGCAAAAAGGTGGTCAGGTTTGCTCAGTTTTGATTGATATAGATACATATATATCTACATATATCAATCAAAACTGAGCAACCCTGACCACCTTTTTGCTCACCCAACCTGAGCAAAAAGGTGGTCAGGTTTGCTCAGTTTTCATTGATATAGATATATATGTATCTATATCAATCAAAACTGAGCAAACCTGACCACCTTTTTGCTGAGGTTTGCTTGGGTTGGGTATACACGTTTTTGTTCAGATATGGTTGCATGCATCAGCATGCAGGTGTTGGATTACTGATCAATAGGATTTTGGTTAGGTCTGATGTAGGTTAAAATTTTAAAATGTTGTTGCCTAAGTTGGACAGAATAGTAACTTTAGTTTGTTATGGTTAGTTTTTTATTATTCCTAATTTACAACTTTTTATAAGTAAACCTGGCAACGCTGGACACTTGACAGCTGGGAAAATAATCCAAAATGAAAGGTTTTTGCAATATCTACAACTTTTCTGTTAAACACTTTTAACTGCAGCGCAAAGGAAAAAAGCTACGGACGAAATAATAGTTTCAATATATTGAAATAATAATTAAAAATCACAGCAGCAATTTTAGTTGTTACTAGGATAGCAGATATCCTCAGGCATGCCCCTCTCACAACGTAGAGCAATCAAGGTGCTTCTAACAATTTTTGCTAAAAGTCAACCTTTTTGAAAGAGCCAACCTGAGCTAAATGTCCATATTTTATATATAAAATACACCTACTTATTTCATATGTAAATATTTTTACTATAAAAAAAAATTGTACATGAATATGACAAGTATCTGTAGTTCGGTCTGTAGGTTGTCCGAGAGGTTGTCATTTTGGTAATTATTCGGATTAATGCAAACAGCAAATTTTTTCATGAAATTTTGCACAGACCCTAATTTTGGGTCGTAGAACACGAATCTGAAGTCAGTTTTTGGCGGTCTCGCAAACCCGGTCAAACCCAAGCAAACCTGAGCAAAAAGGTGGTCAGGTTTGCTCAGTTTTGATTGATATAGATACATATATATCTACATATATCAATCAAAACTGAGCAACCCTGACCACCTTTTTGCTCACCCAACCTGAGCCAAGCCTCCTCGGTTGGTTTAAGTAACACAGTTTGATTAAAACAATCCCAAATTGCATTCCATATTTCTTTAATTATTATCTTTGATACGGTATTGGGAGCAATTCGGAATGCATAGCTAACCGAAATCATACTATCACTAGCAAGATACCTAAAACATGGATAATACACCCTATAAGTTTTTATCGCACACTTAACGAGTACTTGCACATTTATATTGCTAGATTTACCTTAATATCAAAGCAAGTCTTTCTCCAGGAGATATTGGCTCACGTACACAATATACCTTTTCTATTTTTGGCCCAATCCATTCTCAGTAAATTCTGAAATGTATTACTTAACATTCGTAAATAATTAAAGTATTTTTCCTGGTCAGTCAGTCTCATTTTTTCTTTTAAAATGTTTCCCATCCAAAATCTTCTCGGTTTTTGCTTATTTATGTTTATGTTTATTTCTTTGGTAAATTAACAAAAGCGAAAAAAGTAGTACATTAGTGACACTAAAAATGTATTTTTTACAATGTCTTAGATATAATTCATTATTAAATATTCAGAAAGCACCCAAAGCAAATCAAAATAACAAAATGTCAAAAAATGCAGACAGCAGGCAGAGTGACAGATAAGTGAGGTTAAAAATCATCCGGACAAAAGTTAAAAACTAAATTTAACTCGTACGACGTGGATTGTTAAAAAATATCAATAACTAATCCAAGCAAAATTTAAATCAAACCCGTCATTGTGATTTACCCCGTATACTTACTACCTAATGGAATAATATGTGTCTATGATGCATTGCCGCGTCATCGAAAAATTGTTAAAATTGGTATTTAATGACTAATTCTTCAAATTATATGTTCCGAAATCCACACGGGAAGGTCTACAGAGGCATTGCCCGGTCTTTTTCAAGTCGAAAACGGTTCAGAAACCCTAAAATCTCGCAAGGAAAACTGACATTTTTGCGACATTTCGACCCTTCATATTTTAATACATTTCTCCGTATGAAACTGATTTTGACATGCATTTGCGTGGTCTGAGAAAAATTAAAAAAATTCGTATTTAATGCTTAAATCGTCCAATGAAACGTATTTTAACTAAAAATATAAAGTCCGTTTTACCTTTGCCATGTATATTTCAAGCCGAAATCGGTTCAGGAAGCTTCCAATATCGCTACGAAAACTGTTATTTTCATGACATTTTGACAAGTCATATTTTAATTTCGATGTAAAGAGGGTCCGTTCAATTGTTTTGTCAAGGCACGGCTTTTATATATGCACTTTTTAAAATTTTTCCCGCAGCGATGCAAAAAAAGGTATTTATTTATAACTTTAACGAAAAAATATGGAGTTTTAATTAGTTAGGAGTGTTCTTAGATGATCAGGGAAGAAAATAAACCAAAAAAGAATCGTTAAATAAGAGAAATAATATATAATAATGCCTTTTAAATATGAATTTTGATGGAAAAAAACAGAAAAAATGAGTTTTTACCCCCTAAATCAGGCCCTGGATCACCCATTCGGGATTCATTTTAAAGCCTGATTATATCCCCAAGGGATAGCGTTGAAAAAGTTGGAAGAAATTAGATAGGAAAAGATACAGAGTGATTCAAATGTAGAGATGTCATGAAAAAAAATTGTAAAAAATCGAAATTTAATTATCAATTGCTCCTTTCCTATTAGGAATAAAAGAACTAAAAAATACGTTTGTAACGTATTTCGGCGAGCTCTTTCCGATAGGGCACATGGAATTTCGATTTGGATCCATTTTGACCCCCCAAAAAATTCAAAACCGTCAAAAATTTGCATGAAAATTCGTAATTTCCACTTTTTCCCAAATTTTTCCAATTTCCAGTCGTTTTAGGTATAGGTAAATGTATTGCAAAAAGAAAGTATTTGAGATTCTTTAGTTTTAAGTTCAAATACGTTTTTCTGTCCGATGTTCCGGTTTCGACTTATTCGGTGCCAAATTGGGGTCTACAAAGGGCATTTTTCGACATAAAAAAATTCAAAAAAATTACTTCCCATTTTCCGAATACCGCCAGTTTCAATAGGGTTCGGAACACCCCGGTCCTCCACAACCTCCAAAAATTTAAATCGATTTAATTCACTTTTGCGACCTGTAATCGATGTCAACGGAAATCGCTGAAATTTCGACTTTGGCGTTTAATAACTCCGAAACGGAACACCCTGTATAACTGAATTTTTTACCGAAGCTAGCCGCACTATCCCTCTATTAACCCAGAAAATTTGGTTGCCGCCTCTATAACCGTTTTCGAGAAAAAAAATTGAAAAGGTGAAAATGTCGAAACGGACGACAACATACACACATTTTCTGACCAAGGGCTCGGTATATAGACCGAGCCTGAAAGGCGGTCTATAACTAGTACGGGTAGACCGCCTAATCGCCCCCTGAGGGGGCTCTATAAGGTCGGTAATATCATCATTGTCATGCCCTGAAAATTTCGTGTTGCTAGGCCATGTATTAAGGAAGATATCACACTCCTTCGGACTGATGATGGAGAATAGACCGCCCTGATGTCTCTATGGAAAAAAATTGTGCATACTTATTATGAACGTCGCTTCTTTCAATCTAAGAAGCCGTTCGCGAGTTGTAAGTTGTTAACTTTACCCCTAATCGTTGCTATGGCAATCATTAAAATTGAAAATTGCAAAAATATTTTTCAATGATTGACCGAATTCTACTTAGATGCGAAATTTCTATTCTGCAACTCAATAAATAACGGAGAAATCAAATTGATCGTCGTCATGACTACCCAAAATCGAAATTATTTTGAAATAAAAAAGTAGTTTACTTCCATCCCTTTCGATAGCCACCTCACTCGTTCCAATCGCAGAAGGCGTCCGCGAGTTATAAATTGTCAACTTTATCCTTAATCGTTGCTATGCCAACCATGGGAATCGATTTTTCCAGATATATTTTTGAATGAGTGACCGAATTCTTCCGAGATATCAGTTTTCAACTTTCCAACTCAATAAATAACGAAAATAGCAAATTGTTCATCGTCCCGGCAACGAAAAGTCAAAATTATTTTCACATAAAAAAGTAGTGAACTTTCTAACATTTCGATCGTCACTTTACTGGTTTCAATCAGATAAGCCGTTCGCGAGTTAAAAATGATCAACTTTATGCTCAATCGTTGCTATGGTAATCATCGGAATCAAAATTTATAAAAATATTTTTGAATGATTGACCGAATTCTACTCAGATATCAAATTTCAACTCTAAAACTCAATAAATAATGGAAATAGCAAACTGTTCGTCGTCATGGCAACGAAATGTCAAAATTATTTTCACATAAAAAAGTAGCTTACTTCGTTCCCTTTCGATTGCCACCTCACTCGTTTCAATCAGATCAGCCGTACGTGAGTTAGAAATTGTCAACTCTATCCTTAATCGTTGCTATAGAAACCATGCGAATCAAAATTTACACATATAATTTTGAATGATTGACCGAATTCTTCCCATATATCAAATTTCAGCTCTCTAACTCAATAAATATCGGAAATAGCAAATTTTTCGTCGTCATGCCAACGAAATGTCGAAATTATTTTCAAATAAAATAGCTTACTTCCTCCCCTTTCGATTGCCACATCACTCTTTTCAATCGAATAATCCGTTCTCAATTAATAACAAATCTAAGCAAAATTTAAATCAGACCCGTCATTGTGATTTACCCCGTATACTACCTCATGGAATAGCCTTTCTATGATGCTTCGCCGCGTCATCGAAAAATTGTTAAAATTGGTATTTAATGACTAATTCTTCAAATTATATGTTCCGAAATCCACACGGGAAGGTCTATAGAGGCGTTGCCCGGTATTATACAAGTCGAAAACGGTTCAGAAACCCTAAAATCTCGCAAGGAAAACTGGCATTTTTGCGACATTTCGACCCTTCATATTTTAATACATTTCTCCGTATGAAACTGATTTTGACATGCATTTGCATGGTCTGAGAAAAATTTAAAAAATTCGTATTTAATGCTTAAATCGTCCAATGAAACGTATTTTAACTAAAAATATAAAGTCCGTTTTACCTTTGCCATGTATATTTCAAGCCGAAATCGGTCCAGGAAGCTTCCAATATCGCTACAAAAACTGTTATTTTCATGACATTTTGACAGGTCATATTTTAATTTCGATGTAAAGAGGGTCAGTTTCATTTGTTTTTTTTCAAGGCACGGCTTTTATATATGTACTTTTTAAAATTTTTCCTGCAGCGATGCAAAAAAAGGTATTTATTTATAACTTTAACGAAAAAATATTGAGTTTTAATTAGTTAGGAGTGTTCTCAGATGATGTAGGAAGAAAATAAACCAAAAAAGAGCTGTTAAATAAGAGAAATAATACATAATAATGCCATTTAAAGATGAATTTTGATGGAAAAAAACAGAAAAAATGAGTTTTTACCCCCTAAATCAGGCCCTGGATCACCCATTCGGGATTCATTTTAAAGCCTGATTATATCCCCAACGGATAGCGTTGAAAAAGTTAGAAGAAATTAGATAGGAAAAATTACAGAGTGATTCGAATGTAGAGATGTCATGAAAAAAAATGGTCAAAAATCGAAATTTAATTATCAATTGCTCCTTTCCTATTACGAATGAAGGAACCAAAAAATACGTTTATAACGTAGTTCGGCGAGGTCTTTCCGATAAGGTACATGGGATTTCGATTTGAATCCATTTTGACCCCCAAAAAAATTGACAACCGTCAAAAATTTGCATGAAAAATCGTAATTTCCACTTTTTCTCAAATTTTTCCAATTTCCAGTCGTTTCAGGTATAGGTAAATGTATTGCAAAAAGAAAGTATTTGAGATTCTTTAGTTTTATGTTCAAATACGTTTTTCTGTACGACGTTTCGTTTTCGAGTTATTCAGTGCCAAATTGGGGTCTGCAAACGGCTTTTTTCGACATAAAAAAATTCAAAAGAATTACTTCCCTTTTTCCGAATACCGCCAATTTCAATAGGGTTCTGAAGCTCCCGGTCCTCCACAACCTCCGAAAATTTAAATCAATTTAATTACGTTTTGCGACCTGTAATCGATCCCATAGGAAATCGCTGAAATTTCGACTTTAACGTTTTATATCTCCGAAACGGAACACCCGGTATAACTGAATTTTTTACCGAAGCTAGCCGCACTATCCCTCTATTAACCCAGAAAATTTGGTTGCCCTCATTCTAACCGTTTTCGAGAAAAAAAATTGAAAAGGTGAAAATGTCGAAACGGACGACAACATACGGCCATACATACACACATTTTTCTGACCAAGGGCTCGGTATATAGACC
Source organism: Philopedon plagiatum (assembly GCA_963971165.1). Taxonomy (NCBI): domain Eukaryota; kingdom Metazoa; phylum Arthropoda; class Insecta; order Coleoptera; family Curculionidae; genus Philopedon; species Philopedon plagiatum. Next base: position 64,337,066 of record OZ020192.1, on the reverse strand, counting down.
GAGCCTGAAAGGCGGTCTATAACTAGATTGCATAGACCGCCTAATCGCCCCCCGAGGGGTCTCTATAAGGTCGGTAATATCATCATTGTCACGCCCTGAAAATTTCGTGTTGCTAGGCCATGTATTAAGGAAGATATCACACTCCTACGGACTGATGATGGAGAATAGACCGCCCTTCGTAACCCCATCGCTACATACATACAAACACCTACACGTAGAAACTATTTTTGCCAACAAAAATACTTTTCGGACACCCTGTATACATACATTCAAACATAAACACATATTAATACAAATATATTCGATTTGCTTGAAATTCGACCTAATAAAGTTTATCTAAGTACTAATAGGAGTATTTGCTCATTCCAAGACTTTTTGGACACCCTGTATACATTCAATCTAACACTCACACGTTTAAATAGGAATATAGACGATTTTCTTGAAATCCGCCTTAATTACGTTTATTGTGGTCGTATTAAAAGGAGTTGCAAATGCTAAGACTTTTCGGACACCCTGTATACACACGTACAAGCATAAACACATAGTAATACAAATATAGACGATTTTCTTGAAATCCGCCTTAATTAAGTTTATTTAGGTCCTAATAAAAGGAGTTGCAAATAATAAGACTTTTCGGACACCCTGTATACACACGTACAATCATAAACACATAGTAATACAAATATAGACGATTTTCTTGAAATCCGCCTTAATTAAGTTTATTTTGGTCCTAATAAAAGGAGTTGCAAATAAGAAGACTTTTCGGACACCCTGTATACACACGTACAAGCATAAACACATAGTAATACAAATATAGACAATTTTCTTGAAATCCGCCTTAATTAAGTTTATTTTGGTCGTAATAAAAGGAGTTGCAAATAATAAGACTTTTCGGACACCCTGTATACACACGTACAAGCATAAACACATAGTAATACAAATATATTCGATTTGCTTGAAATTCGACCTAATAAAGTTTATCTAAGTACTAATAGGAGTATTTACCCATTCCAAGACTTTTTGGACACCCTGTATACATTCACACTAACACTCACACGTTTAAATAGGAGTATAGCCGATTTCCTTAAAATCCTAATTAGTTAAGTTTATCTTGGTACTAGTAGAAGTATTTACCCATACTAAGGCTTTTCGAACACCCTGTATACAAACATATAAATCCGTACACATAGAAATGCAAATATATACCTACGATTTGCTTTAAATCCGACAATTGAGTTACTATTTGTACAAAAGGCAAAGGTATTTGCCCATTCAAAGACTTTTCGGACACCCTGTATACATACATAAAAACACAACACAACACGACACGTGGTAATTTAAATATTTTCGATTTTCTTGAAAACCGACCCTATTAATTTTATCTTCGTACTTATGACAAAGATATTTGCGCATATAAAGACTTTTCGGACACCCTGTAGGCATATACAGAATCACCCACATGCCGAAAGGTCTAAAATGTACTTTCGAATCGTTCAGGTTACTTTAAAAGGATCCGAGTCAATTCATTTCCCTAAAATTAAATTTGGCAAAGATATTTCCGCATACAAAGACTTTTTGGACATTCTGTATAAATACCAACATAATAATATAAACAACCACACAACGGAATAAAAACTTTACGATTTCCTTGAAATAAAACTCGTTTAAGTTTTTCTTCGTGCCAATGACAAATATGTTTGCGCATACAAAGTTTTCGGACACCCTGTACTATACATACATACAAACACAACAACCACGACACAGTAATTTAAATATTTTCGATGTTCTTGAAAACCGGCTCAATTAATTTTATCTTCGTACTAACGGCAAAGATATTTCCGCATACAAAGACTTTTTGGACATTCTGTATACATACCAACATATAAACAACCACACAAAGGAATGAAAAATTTACGATTTCGTTGAAATAAGACTCATTAAGTTTTTCTTCGTGCCAATGACAAAGATATTTGCGCATACAAAGACTTTTCGGCCACCCTGTAGACATATATACAATCATGCACATGCCGGAAGGTATAAAATGTATTTTCGAATCGTTCTGGTTACTTTAAAACGATCCGAATCAAGTCATTTCCCTAAAATTAAATTAAAATTGTTCAATAATAATTAATATATTGCCCCAAAGGTATACACGCTCATGGTTAGAAAATAAAATGCATATTTTGAATTTTTTCGATGCCACTGAGCTTCATATTAGAATCTTCAATGATGCTTTGTAGCGTCATAGGAAAATCGATTAAAATGGTATTTAATCTGTATAATATGAAATGAAATGTCTTTCTACCGAAAGTATAAGGTCCCTAAATCCCTTGCCTGGTAAATTTGAAGCCGAAGTTGGTCCACACTCCTTCCAATCTCGCATCAAAATGCTGACATTTAAGCCAAATTGTGACATTTTATACATTATAATTAAATTAATACATTTCCCCGTATAGAAATTGATTTTTATAATGCAATGCAGGGCCTCAGCAGACACCCTGTATACATACATACAAACATAAACACATATTAATACAAATATATTCGATTTGCTTGAAATTCGACCTAATAAAGTTTATCTAAGTACTAATAGGAGTATTTGCCCATTCCAAGAATTTTTGGACACCCTGTATACATTCAATCTAACACTCACACGTTTAAATAGGAATATAGACGATTTTCTTGAAATCCGCCTTAATTACGTTTATTTTGGTCGTATTAAAATGAGTTGCAAATACTAAGACTTTTCGGACACCCTGTATACACACGTACAAGCATAAACACATAGTAATACAAATATAGACGATTTTCTTGAAATCCGCCTTAATTAAGTTTATTTAGGTCCTAATAAAAGGAGTTGCACCCTGTATACACACGTACAATCATAAACACATAGTAATACAAATATAGACGATTTTCTTGAAATCCGCCTTAATTAAGTTTATTTTGGTCCTAATAAAAGGAGTTGCAAATAATAAGACTTTTCGGACACCCTGTATACACACGCACAAGCATAAACACATAGTAATACAAATATAGACAATTTTCTTGAAATCCGCCTTAATTAAGTTTATTTTGGTCCTAATAAAAGGAGTTGCAAATAATAAGACTTTTCGGACACCCTGTATACACACGTACAAGCATAAACACATATTAATACAAATATATTCGATTTACTTGAAATTCGACCTAATAATGCTAAGTACTAATAGGAGTATTTGCCCATTCCAAGAATTTTTGGACACCCTGTATACATTCAATCTAACACTCACACGTTTAAATAGGAATATAGACGATTTTCTTGAAATCCGCCTTAATTACGTTTATTTTGGTCGTATTAAAATGAGTTGCAAATACTAAGACTTTTCGGACACCCTGTATACACACGTACAAGCATAAACACATAGTAATACAAATATAGACGATTTTCTTGAAATCCGCCTTAATTAAGTTTATTTAGGTCCTAATAAAAGGAGTTGCACCCTGTATACACACGTACAATCATAAACACATAGTAATACAAATACAGACGATTTTCTTGAAATCCGCCTTAATTAAGTTTATTTTGGTCCTAATAAAAGGAGTTGCAAATAATAAGACTTTTCGGACACCCTGTATACACACGCACAAGCATAAACACATAGTAATACAAATATAGACAATTTTCTTGAAATCCGCCTTAATTAAGTTTATTTTGGTCCTAATAAAAGGAGTTGCAAATAATAAGACTTTTCGGACACCCTGTATACACACGTACAAGCATAAACACATATTAATACAAATATATTCGATTTACTTGAAAATCGACCTAATAATGCTAAGTACTAATAGGAGTATTTGCCCATTCCAAGAATTTTTGGACACCCTGTATACATTCAATCTAACACTCACACGTTTAAATAGGAATATAGACGATTTTCTTGAAATCCGCCTTAATTACGTTTATTTTGGTCGTATTAAAATGAGTTGCAAATACTAAGACTTTTCGGACACCCTGTATACACACGTACAAGCATAAACACATAGTAATACAAATATAGACGATTTTCTTGAAATCCGCCTTAATTAAGTTTATTTAGGTCCTAATAAAAGGAGTTGCACCCTGTATACACACGTACAATCATAAACACATAGTAATACAAATATAGACGATTTTCTTGAAATCCGCCTTAATTAAGTTTATTTTGGTCCTAATAAAAGGAGTTGCAAATAATAAGACTTTTCGGACACCCTGTATACACACGCACAGGCATAAACACATAGTAATACAAATATAGACAATTATCTTGAAATCCGCCTTAATTAAGTTTATTTTGGTCCTAATAAAAGGAGTTGCAAATAATAAGACTTTTCGGACACCCTGTATACACACGTACAAGCATAAACACATATTAATACAAATATATTCGATTTACTTGAAAATCGACCTAATAATGCTAAGTACTAATAGGAGTATTTGCCCATTCCAAACTAAGACTTTTCCAACACCCTGTATACAAACATATAAATCCGTACACATAGAAATGCAAATATATACCTACGATTTGCTTTAAATCCGACCATCGAGTTACTATTTGTACGAAAGGCAAAGGTATTTGCCCATTCAAAGACTTTTCGGACACCCTGTATACATACATAAAAACACAACACAACACGACACATGGTAATTTAAATATTTTCGATTTTCTTGAAAACCGACCCTATTAATTTTATCTTCGTACTTATGACAAAGTTATTTGCGCATATAAAGACTTTTCGGACACCCTATAGGCATATACAGAATCACCCACATGCCGAAAGGTCTAAAATGTACTTTCGAATCGTTCAGGTTACTTTGAAAGGATCCGAGTCAATTCATTTCCCTAAAATTAAATTTGGCAAAGATATTTCCGCATACAAAGACTTTTTGGACATTCTGTATAAATACCAACATAATAATATAAACAACCACACAACGGAATAAAAACTTTACGATTTCCTTGAAATAAAACTCGTTTAAGTTTTTCTTCGTGCCAATGACAAATATGTTTGCGCATACAAAGTTTTCGGACACCCTGTACTATACATACATACAAACACAACAACCACGACACAGTAATTTAAATATTTTCGATGTTCTTGAAAACCGGCTCAATTAATTTTATCTTCGTACTAACGGCAAAATATTTCCGCATACAAAGACTTTTGGGACATTCTGTATACATACCAACATATAAACAACCACACAAAGGAATGAAAAATTTACGATTTCGTTGAAATAAGACTCATTAAGTTTTTCTTCGTGCCAATGACAAAGATATTTGCGCATACAAAGACTTTTCGGACACCCTGTAGACATATATACAATCATGCACATGCCGGAAGGTATAAAATGTATTTTCGAATCGTTCTGGTTACTTTAAAACGATCCGAATCAAGTCATTTCCCTAAAATTAAATTAAAATTATTCAATAATAATTAATATATTGCCCCAAAGGTATACACGCTCATGGTTAGAAAATAAAATGCATATTTTGAATTTTTTCGATGCCACTGAGCTTCATATTAGAATCTTCAATGATGCTTTGTAGCGTCATAGGAAAATCGATTAAAATGGTATTTAATCTGTATAATATGAAATGAAATGTCTTTCTACCGAAAGTATAAGGTCCCTAAATCCCTTGCCTGGTAAATTTGAAGCCGAAGTTGGTCCACACTCCTTCCAATCTCGCATCAAAATGCTGACATTTAAGCCAAATTGTGACATTTTATACATTATAATTAAATTAATACATTTCCCCGTATAGAAATTGATTTTTATAATGCAATGCAGGGCCTCAGCAAAACCAATAAAATATGTATTTAATGCTTACATCGTCCAATGAAATGTACCGTAATTAAAAATATAAACTCCGTTTTACCTTTGCCATGTATATTTCAAGCCGAAAACGGTCCAGGAAGCTTCCAATATCGCTACAAAAACTGTTATTTTCATGACATTTTGACAGGTCATATTTTAATTTCGATGTAAAGCGTCACAGTTCAATTGTTTTTTTTCATGGCATGGTTTAACATTCGCGGTTTTTAAAATTTTTCCTGCGCCGAAGGAAGAAAACCTATTTATTTATAACTTTAACACAAAAATATGGAGTTTTAATTAGTTAGCAGTGTTCTCAGATGATGACGGAAGAAAATAAACCAAAAAAGAGCTGTTAAATAAGAGAAACAATACATAATAACGCCATTTAAAGATGAATTTTGATGGAAAAAAACAGAAAAAATGTGTTTTTACCCCCTAAATCAGGCCCTGGATCACCCATTCGGGATTCATTTTAAAGCCTGATTATATCCCCAACGGATAGCGTTGAAAAAGTTAGAAGAAATTAGATAGGAAAAGATACAGAGTGATTCAAATGTAGAGATGTCATGAAAAAAAATCGTAAAAAATCGAAATTTAATTATCGATTTCTCCTTTCCTATTAGAAATAAAAGAACTAAAAAATACGTTTCTAACGTATTTCGGCGAGCTCTTTCCGATAGGGCACATGGAATTTCGATTTGGATCCATTTTGACCCCCCAAAAAATTCAAAACCGTCAAAAATTTGCATGAAAATTCGTAATTTCCACTTTTTCCCAAATTTTTCCAATTTCCAGTCATTTTAGGTATAGGTAAATGTATTGCAAAAAGAAAGTATTTGAGATTCTTTAGTTTTAAGTTCAAATACGTTTTTCTGTCCGATGTTCCGGTTTCGACTTATTCGGTGCCAAATTGGGGTCTACAAAGGGCATTTTTCGACATAAAAAAATTCAAAAAAATTACTTCCCATTTTAGGAATACCGCCAGTTTCAATAGGGTTCTGAAGCTCCCTGACCTCCACAACCTCCGAAAATTTAAATCGATTTAATTAAGTTTTGCGACCTGTAATCGATCCCATAGGAAATCGCTGAAATTTCGACTTTAACGTTTTATATCTCCGAAACGGAACACCCGGTATAACTGAATTTTTTACCGAAGCTAGCCGCACTATCCCTCTATTAACCCAGAAAATCTGGTTGCCCTCATTCTAACCGTTTTCGAGAAAAAAAATTGAAAAGGTGAAAATGTCGAAACGGACGACAACATACGGCCATACATACATACATACATACATACATACACACATTTTTCTGACCAAGGGCTCGGTATATAGACCGAGCCTGAAAGGCGGTCTATAACTAGTACGGGTAGACCGCCTAATCGCCCCCCGAGGGGGCTCTATAAGGTCGGTAATATCATCATTGTCATGCCCTGAAAATTTCGTGTTTCTAGGCCAAGTATTAAGGAAGATATCACACTCCTTCGGACTGATGATGGAGAATAGACCGCCCTTCGTGACCCCATCGCTACATACATACAAACACCTACACGTAGAAACTATTTTTGCCAACAAAAATACTTTTCGGACACCCTGTATACATACATACAAACATAAACACATATTAATACAAATATATTTGATTTGCTTGAAATTCGACCTAATAAAGTTTATCTAAGTACTAATAGGAGTATTTGCCCATTCCAAGAATTTTTGGACACCCTGTATACATTCAATCTAACACTCACACGTTTAAATAGGAATATAGACGATTTTCTTGAAATCCGCCTTAATTACGTTTATTTTGGTCGTATTAAAATGAGTTGCAAATACTAAGACTTTTCGGACACCCTGTATACACACGTACAAGCATAAACACATAGTAATACAAATATAGACGATTTTCTTGAAATCCGCCTTAATTAAGTTTATTTAGGTCCTAATAAAAGGAGTTGCACCCTGTATACACACGTACAATCATAAACACATAGTAATACAAATATAGACGATTTTCTTGAAATCCGCCTTAATTAAGTTTATTTTGGTCCTAATAAAAGGAGTTGCAAATAATAAGACTTTTCGGACACCCTGTATACACACGCACAAGCATAAACACATAGTAATACAAATATAGACAATTTTCTTGAAATCCGCCTTAATTAAGTTTATTTTGGTCCTAATAAAAGGAGTTGCAAATAATAAGACTTTTCGGACACCCTGTATACACACGTACAAGCATAAACACATATTAATACAAATATATTCGATTTACTTGAAATTCGACCTAATAATGCTAAGTACTAATAGGAGTATTTGCCCATTCCAAGAATTTTTGGACACCCTGTATACATTCAATCTAACACTCACACGTTTAAATAGGAATATAGACGATTTTCTTGAAATCCGCCTTAATTACGTTTATTTTGGTCGTATTAAAATGAGTTGCAAATACTAAGACTTTTCGGACACCCTGTATACACACGTACAAGCATAAACACATAGTAATACAAATATAGACGATTTTCTTGAAATCCGCCTTAATTAAGTTTATTTAGGTCCTAATAAAAGGAGTTGCACCCTGTATACACACGTACAATCATAAACACATAGTAATACAAATACAGACGATTTTCTTGAAATCCGCCTTAATTAAGTTTATTTTGGTCCTAATAAAAGGAGTTGCAAATAATAAGACTTTTCGGACACCCTGTATACACACGCACAAGCATAAACACATAGTAATACAAATATAGACAATTTTCTTGAAATCCGCCTTAATTAAGTTTATTTTGGTCCTAATAAAAGGAGTTGCAAATAATAAGACTTTTCGGACACCCTGTATACACACGTACAAGCATAAACACATATTAATACAAATATATTCGATTTACTTGAAAATCGACCTAATAATGCTAAGTACTAATAGGAGTATTTGCCCATTCCAAGAATTTTTGGACACCCTGTATACATTCAATCTAACACTCACACGTTTAAATAGGAATATAGACGATTTTCTTGAAATCCGCCTTAATTACGTTTATTTTGGTCGTATTAAAATGAGTTGCAAATACTAAGACTTTTCGGACACCCTGTATACATACGTACAAGCATAAACACATAGTAATACAAATATAGACGATTTTCTTGAAATCCGCCTTAATTAAGTTTATTTAGGTCCTAATAAAAGGAGTTGCACCCTGTATACACACGTACAATCATAAACACATAGTAATACAAATATAGACGATTTTCTTGAAATCCGCCTTAATTAAGTTTATTTTGGTCCTAATAAAAGGAGTTGCAAATAATAAGACTTTTCGGACACCCTGTATACACACGCACAGGCATAAACACATAGTAATACAAATATAGACAATTATCTTGAAATCCGCCTTAATTAAGTTTATTTTGGTCCTAATAAAAGGAGTTGCAAATAATAAGACTTTTCGGACACCCTGTATACACACGTACAAGCATAAACACATATTAATACAAATATATTCGATTTACTTGAAAATCGACCTAATAATGCTAAGTACTAATAGGAGTATTTGCCCATTCCAAACTAAGACTTTTCCAACACCCTGTATACAAACATATAAATCCGTACACATAGAAATGCAAATATATACCTACGATTTGCTTTAAATCCGACCATCGAGTTACTATTTGTACGAAAGGCAAAGGTATTTGCCCATTCAAAGACTTTTCGGACACCCTGTATACATACATAAAAACACAACACAACACGACACATGGTAATTTAAATATTTTCGATTTTCTTGAAAACCGACCCTATTAATTTTATCTTCGTACTTATGACAAAGTTATTTGCGCATATAAAGACTTTTCGGACACCCTATAGGCATATACAGAATCACCCACATGCCGAAAGGTCTAAAATGTACTTTCGAATCGTTCAGGTTACTTTGAAAGGATCCGAGTCAATTCATTTCCCTAAAATTAAATTTGGCAAAGATATTTCCGCATACAAAGACTTTTTGGACATTCTGTATAAATACCAACATAATAATATAAACAACCACACAACGGAATAAAAACTTTACGATTTCCTTGAAATAAAACTCGTTTAAGTTTTTCTTCGTGCCAATGACAAATATGTTTGCGCATACAAAGTTTTCGGACACCCTGTACTATACATACATACAAACACAACAACCACGACACAGTAATTTAAATATTTTCGATGTTCTTGAAAACCGGCTCAATTAATTTTATCTTCGTACTAACGGCAAAATATTTCCGCATACAAAGACTTTTTGGACATTCTGTATACATACCAACATATAAACAACCACACAAAGGAATGAAAAATTTACGATTTCGTTGAAATAAGACTCATTAAGTTTTTCTTCGTGCCAATGACAAAGATATTTGCGCATACAAAGACTTTTCGGACACCCTGTAGACATATATACAATCATGCACATGCCGGAAGGTATAAAATGTATTTTCGAATCGTTCTGGTTACTTTAAAACGATCCGAATCAAGTCATTTCCCTAAAATTAAATTAAAATTATTCAATAATAATTAATATATTGCCCCAAAGGTATACACGCTCATGGTTAGAAAATAAAATGCATATTTTGAATTTTTTCGATGCCACTGAGCTTCATATTAGAATCTTCAATGATGCTTTGTAGCGTCATAGGAAAATCGATTAAAATGGTATTTAATCTGTATAATATGAAGTGAAATGTCTTTCTACCGAAAGTATAAGGTCCCTAAATCCCTTGCCTGGTAAATTTGAAGCCGAAGTTGGTCCACACTCCTTCCAATCTCGCATCAAAATGCTGACATTTAAGCCAAATTGTGACATTTTATACATTATAATTAAATTAATACATTTCCCCGTATAGAAATTGATTTTTATAATGCAATGCAGGGCCTCAGCAAAACCAATAAAATATGTATTTAATGCTTACATCGTCCAATGAAATGTACCGTAATTAAAAATATAAACTCCGTTTTACCTTTGCCATGTATATTTCAAGCCGAAAACGGTCCAGGAAGCTTCCAATATCGCTACAAAAACTGTTATTTTCATGACATTTTGACAGGTCATATTTTAATTTCGATGTAAAGCGTCACAGTTCAATTGTTTTTTTTCATGGCATGGTTTAACATTCGCGGTTTTTAAAATTTTTCCTGCGCCGAAGGAAGAAAACCTATTTATTTATAACTTTAACACAAAAATATGGAGTTTTAATTAGTTAGCAGTGTTCTCAGATGATGACGGAAGAAAATAAACCAAAAAAGAGCTGTTAAATAAGAGAAACAATACATAATAACGCCATTTAAAGATGAATTTTGATGGAAAAAAACAGAAAAAATGTGTTTTTACCCCCTAAATCAGGCCCTGGATCACCCATTCGGGATTCATTTTAAAGCCTGATTATATCCCCAACGGATAGCGTTGAAAAAGTTAGAAGAAATTAGATAGGAAAAGATACAGAGTGATTCAAATGTAGAGATGTCATGAAAAAAAATCGTAAAAAATCGAAATTTAATTATCGATTTCTCCTTTCCTATTAGAAATAAAAGAACTAAAAAATACGTTTCTAACGTATTTCGGCGAGCTCTTTCCGATAGGGCACATGGAATTTCGATTTGGATCCATTTTGACCCCCCAAAAAATTCAAAACCGTCAAAAATTTGCATGAAAATTCGTAATTTCCACTTTTTCCCAAATTTTTCCAATTTCCAGTCATTTTAGGTATAGGTAAATGTATTGCAAAAAGAAAGTATTTGAGATTCTTTAGTTTTAAGTTCAAATACGTTTTTCTGTCCGATGTTCCGGTTTCGACTTATTCGGTGCCAAATTGGGGTCTACAAAGGGCATTTTTCGACATAAAAAAATTCAAAAAAATTACTTCCCATTTTAGGAATACCGCCAGTTTCAATAGGGTTCTGAAGCTCCCTGACCTCCACAACCTCCGAAAATTTAAATCGATTTAATTAAGTTTTGCGACCTGTAATCGATCCCATAGGAAATCGCTGAAATTTCGACTTTAACGTTTTATATCTCCGAAACGGAACACCCGGTATAACTGAATTTTTTACCGAAGCTAGCCGCACTATCCCTCTATTAACCCAGAAAATCTGGTTGCCCTCATTCTAACCGTTTTCGAGAAAAAAAATTGAAAAGGTGAAAATGTCGAAACGGACGACAACATACGGCCATACATACATACATACATACACACATTTTTCTGACCAAGGGCTCGGTATATAGACCGAGCCTGAAAGGCGGTCTATAACTAGATTGCATAGACCGCCTAATCGCCCCCCGAGGGGGCTCTATAAGGTCGGTAATATCATCATTGTCATGCCCTGAAAATTTCGTGTTTCTAGGCCAAGTATTAAGGAAGATATCACACTCCTTCGGACTGATGATGGAGAATAGACCGCCCTTCGTTACCCCATCGCTACATACATACAAACACCTACACGTGGAAACTATTTTTGCCAACAAAAATACTTTTCGGACACCCTGTATACATACACACAAACATAAACACATATTAATACAAATATATTTGATTTGCTTGAAATTCGACCTAATAAAGTTTATCTAAGTACTAATAGGAGTATTTGCCCATTCCAAGAATTTTTGGACACCCTGTATACATTCAATCTAACACTCACACGTTTAAATAGGAATATAGACGATTTTCTTGAAATCCGCATTAATTACGTTTATTTTGGTCGTATTAAAATGAGTTGCAAATACTAAGACTTTTCGGACACCCTGTATACACACGTACAAGCATAAACACATAGTAATACAAATATAGACGATTTTCATGAAATCCGCCTTAATTAAGTTTATTTAGGTCCTAATAAAAGGAGTTGCACCCTGTATACACACGTACAATCATAAACACATAGTAATACAAATATAGACGATTTTCTTGAAATCCGCCTTAATTAAGTTTATTTTGGTCCTAATAAAAGGAGTTGCAAATAATAAGACTTTTCGGACACCCTGTATACACACGCACAAGCATAAACACATAGCAATACAAATATAGACAATTTTCTTGAAATCCGCCTTAGTTAAGTTTATTTTGATCCTAATAAAAGGAGTTGCAAATAATGAGACTTTTCGGACACCCTGTATACACACGTACAAGCATAAACACATATTAATACAAATATATTCGATTTACTTGTAATTCGACCTAATAATGCTAAGTACTAATAGGAGTATTTGCCCATTCCAAACTAAGACTTTTCCAACACCCTGTATACAAACATATAAATCCGTACACATAGAAATGCAAATATATACCTACGATTTGCTTTAAATCCGACCATCGAGTTACAATATGTACGAAAGGCAAAGGTATTTGCCCATTCAAAGACTTTTCGGACACCCTGTATACATACATAAAAACACAACACAACACGACACATGGTAATTTAAATATTTTCGATTTTCTTGAAAACCGACCCTATTAATTTTATCTTTGTACTTATGACAAAGTTATTTGCGCATATAAAGACTTTTCGGACACCCTGTAGGCATATACAGAATCACCCACATGCCGAAAGGTATAAAATGTACTTTCGAATCGTTCAGGTTACTTTAAAAGGGAGTCAATTCATTTCCCTAAAATTAAATTTGGCAAAGATATTTCCCCATACAAAGACTTTTTGGACATTCTGTTGTGTACCAACATATAAACAACCACACAAAGGAATGAAAAATTTACGATTTCCTTGAAATAAGACTCATTTAAGTTTTTCTTCGCTCTAATGACAAAGATATTTGCGCATACAAAGACTTTTCGGACACCCTGTAGACATATATACAATCATGCACATGTCGGAAGGTATAAAATGTATTTTAGAATCGTTCTGGTTACTTTAAAACGATCCGAATCAAGTCATTTCCCTAAAATTAAATTAAAATTATTCAATAATAATTAATATATTGCCCCAAAAGTATACACGCTCATGGTTAGAAAATAAAATGCATATTTTGGGATTTTTTCGATGCCACTGAGCTTCATATTAGAATCTTCAATGATGCTTTGTAGCGTCATAGGAAAATCGATTAAAATGGTATTTAATCGGTATAATATGAAATGAAATGTCTTTCTACCGAAAGTATAAGGTCCCTAAATGCATTGCCCGGTAAATTCGAGGCCGAAGTTGGTCCGGACTCCTTCCAATCTCGCATCAAAATGCTGACATTTTAGCCAAATTGTGACATTTCATACATTATAATTAAATGAATAAATTTCCCCGTATAGAAATTGATTTTGACATGCATTGCGTGGTCTGAGAAAAATTAAAAAAATTCGTATTTAATGCTTAAATCGTCCAATGAAACGTATTTTAACTAAAAATATAAAGTCCGTTTTACCTTTGCCATGTATATTTCAAGCCGAAATCGGTTCAGGAAGCTTCCAATATCGCTACGAAAACTGTTATTTTCATGACATTTTGACAGGTCATATTTTAATTTCGATGTAAAGAGGGTCCGTTCAATTGTTTTGTCAAGGCACGGCTTTTATATATGCACTTTTTAAAATTTTTCCAGCAGCGATGCAAAAAAAGGTATTTATTTATAACTTTAACGAAAAAATATGGAGTTTTAATTAGTTAGGAGTGTTCTTAGATGATCAGGGAAGAAAATAAACCAAAAAAGAATCGTTAAATAAGAGAAATAATATATAATAATGCCTTTTAAATATGAATTTTGATGGAAAAAAACAGAAAAAATGAGTTTTTACCCCCTAAATCAGGCCCTGGATCACCCATTCGGGATTCATTTTAAAGCCTGATTATATCCCCAACGGATAGCGTTGAAAAAGTTAGAAGAAATTAGATAGGAAAAGATACAGAGTGATTCAAATATAGAGATGTCATGAAAAAAAATCGTAAAAATCGAAATTTAATTATCGATTTCTCCTTTCCTATTAGAAATAAAAGAACTAAAAAATACGTTTCTAACGTATTTCGGCGAGCTCTTTCCGATAGGGCACATGGAATTTCGATTTGGATCCATTTTGACCCCCCAAAAAATTCAAAACCGTCAAAAATTTGCATGAAAATTCGTAATTTCCACTCTTTCCCAAATTTTTCCAATTTCCAGTCATTTTAGGTATAGGTAAATGTATTGCAAAAAGAAAGTATTTGAGATTCTTTAGTTTTAAGTTCAAATACGTTTTTCTGTCCGATGTTCCGGTTTCGACTTATTCGGTGCCAAATTGGGGTCTACAAAGGGCATTTTTCGACATAAAAAAATTCAAAAAAATTACTTCCCATTTTCCGAATACCGCCAGTTTCAATAGGGTTCGGAACACCCCGGTCCTCCACAACCTCCAAAAATTTAAATCGATTTAATTAAGTTTTGCGACCTGTAATCGATCCCATAGGAAATCGCTGAAATTTCGACTTTAACGTTTTATATCTCCGAAACGGAACACCCGGTATAACTGAATTTTTTACCCAAGCTAGCCGCACTATCCCTCTATTAACCCAGAAAATTTGGTTGCCCTCATTCTAACCGTTTTCGAGAAAAAAAATTGAAAAGGTGAAAATGTCGAAACGGACGACAACATACGCACATACGCACACACATTTTTCTGACCAAGGGCTCGGTATATAGACCGAGCCTGAAAGGCGGTCTATAACTAGTACGGGTAGACCGCCTAATCGCCCCCCGGGGGGGCTCTATAAGGTCGGTAATACCATCATTGTCATGCCCTGAAAATTTCGTGTTTCTAGGCCAAGTATTAAGGAAGATATCACACTCCTTCGGACTGATGATGGAGAATAGACCGCCCTTCGTGACCCCATCGCTACATACATACAAACACCTACACGTAGAAACTATTTTTGCCAACAAAAATACTTTTCGGACACCCTGTATACATACATACAAACATAAACACATATTAATACAAATATATTTGATTTGCTTGAAATTCGACCTAATAAAGTTTATCTAAGTACTAATAGGAGTATTTGCCCATTCCAAGAATTTTTGGACACCCTGTATACATTCAATCTAACACTCACACGTTTAAATAGGAATATAGACGATTTTCTTGAAATCCGCCTTAATTACGTTTATTTTGGTCGTATTAAAATGAGTTGCAAATACTAAGACTTTTCGGACACCCTGTATACACACGTACAAGCATAAACACATAGTAATACAAATATAGACGATTTTCTTGAAATCCGCCTTAATTAAGTTTATTTAGGTCCTAATAAAAGGAGTTGCACCCTGTATACACACGTACAATCATAAACACATAGTAATACAAATATAGACGATTTTCTTGAAATCCGCCTTAATTAAGTTTATTTTGGTCCTAATAAAAGGAGTTGCAAATAATAAGACTTTTCGGACACCCTGTATACACACGCACAAGCATAAACACATAGTAATACAAATATAGACAATTTTCTTGAAATCCGCCTTAATTAAGTTTATTTTGGTCCTAATAAAAGGAGTTGCAAATAATAAGACTTTTCGGACACCCTGTATACACACGTACAAGCATAAACACATATTAATACAAATATATTCGATTTACTTGAAATTCGACCTAATAATGCTAAGTACTAATAGGAGTATTTGCCCATTCCAAGAATTTTTGGACACCCTGTATACATTCAATCTAACACTCACACGTTTAAATAGGAATATAGACGATTTTCTTGAAATCCGCCTTAATTACGTTTATTTTGGTCGTATTAAAATGAGTTGCAAATACTAAGACTTTTCGGACACCCTGTATACACACGTACAAGCATAAACACATAGTAATACAAATATAGACGATTTTCTTGAAATCCGCCTTAATTAAGTTTATTTAGGTCCTAATAAAAGGAGTTGCACCCTGTATACACACGTACAATCATAAACACATAGTAATACAAATACAGACGATTTTCTTGAAATCCGCCTTAATTAAGTTTATTTTGGTCCTAATAAAAGGAGTTGCAAATAATAAGACTTTTCGGACACCCTGTATACACACGCACAAGCATAAACACATAGTAATACAAATATAGACAATTTTCTTGAAATCCGCCTTAATTAAGTTTATTTTGGTCCTAATAAAAGGAGTTGCAAATAATAAGACTTTTCGGACACCCTGTATACACACGTACAAGCATAAACACATATTAATACAAATATATTCGATTTACTTGAAAATCGACCTAATAATGCTAAGTACTAATAGGAGTATTTGCCCATTCCAAGAATTTTTGGACACCCTGTATACATTCAATCTAACACTCACACGTTTAAATAGGAATATAGACGATTTTCTTGAAATCCGCCTTAATTACGTTTATTTTGGTCGTATTAAAATGAGTTGCAAATACTAAGACTTTTCGGACACCCTGTATACACACGTACAAGCATAAACACATAGTAATACAAATATAGACGATTTTCTTGAAATCCGCCTTAATTAAGTTTATTTAGGTCCTAATAAAAGGAGTTGCACCCTGTATACACACGTACAATCATAAACACATAGTAATACAAATATAGACGATTTTCTTGAAATCCGCCTTAATTAAGTTTATTTTGGTCCTAATAAAAGGAGTTGCAAATAATAAGACTTTTCGGACACCCTGTATACACACGCACAGGCATAAACACATAGTAATACAAATATAGACAATTATCTTGAAATCCGCCTTAATTAAGTTTATTTTGGTCCTAATAAAAGGAGTTGCAAATAATAAGACTTTTCGGACACCCTGTATACACACGTACAAGCATAAACACATATTAATACAAATATATTCGATTTACTTGAAAATCGACCTAATAATGCTAAGTACTAATAGGAGTATTTGCCCATTCCAAACTAAGACTTTTCCAACACCCTGTATACAAACATATAAATCCGTACACATAGAAATGCAAATATATACCTACGATTTGCTTTAAATCCGACCATCGAGTTACTATTTGTACGAAAGGCAAAGGTATTTGCCCATTCAAAGACTTTTCGGACACCCTGTATACATACATAAAAACACAACACAACACGACACATGGTAATTTAAATATTTTCGATTTTCTTGAAAACCGACCCTATTAATTTTATCTTCGTACTTATGACAAAGTTATTTGCGCATATAAAGACTTTTCGGACACCCTATAGGCATATACAGAATCACCCACATGCCGAAAGGTCTAAAATGTACTTTCGAATCGTTCAGGTTACTTTAAAAGGATCCGAGTCAATTCATTTCCCTAAAATTAAATTTGGCAAAGATATTTCCGCATACAAAGACTTTTTGGACATTCTGTATAAATACCAACATAATAATATAAACAACCACACAACGGAATAAAAACTTTACGATTTCCTTGAAATAAAACTCGTTTAAGTTTTTCTTCGTGCCAATGACAAATATGTTTGCGCATACAAAGTTTTCGGACACCCTGTACTATACATACATACAAACACAACAACCACGACACAGTAATTTAAATATTTTCGATGTTCTTGAAAACCGGCTCAATTAATTTTATCTTCGTACTAACGGCAAAATATTTCCGCATACAAAGACTTTTTGGACATTCTGTATACATACCAACATATAAACAACCACACAAAGGAATGAAAAATTTACGATTTCGTTGAAATAAGACTCATTAAGTTTTTCTTCGTGCCAATGACAAAGATATTTGCGCATACAAAGACTTTTCGGACACCCTGTAGACATATATACAATCATGCACATGCCGGAAGGTATAAAATGTATTTTCGAATCGTTCTGGTTACTTTAAAACGATCCGAATCAAGTCATTTCCCTAAAATTAAATTAAAATTATTCAATAATAATTAATATATTGCCCCAAAGGTATACACGCTCATGGTTAGAAAATAAAATGCATATTTTGAATTTTTTCGATGCCACTGAGCTTCATATTAGAATCTTCAATGATGCTTTGTAGCGTCATAGGAAAATCGATTAAAATGGTATTTAATCTGTATAATATGAAATGAAATGTCTTTCTACCGAAAGTATAAGGTCCCTAAATCCCTTGCCTGGTAAATTTGAAGCCGAAGTTGGTCCACACTCCTTCCAATCTCGCATCAAAATGCTGACATTTAAGCCAAATTGTGACATATTATACATTATAATTAAATTAATACATTTCCCCGTATAGAAATTGATTTTTATAATGCAATGCAGGGCCTCAGCAAAACCAATAAAATATGTATTTAATGCTTACATCGTCCAATGAAATGTACCGTAATTAAAAATATAAACTCCGTTTTACCTTTGCCATGTATATTTCAAGCCGAAAACGGTCCAGGAAGCTTCCAATATCGCTACAAAAACTGTTATTTTCATGACATTTTGACAGGTCATATTTTAATTTCGATGTAAAGCGTCACAGTTCAATTGTTTTTTTTTCATGGCATGGTTTAACATTCGCGGTTTTTAAAATTTTTCCTGCGCCGAAGGAAGAAAACCTATTTATTTATAACTTTAACACAAAAATATGGAGTTTTAATTAGTTAGCAGTGTTCTCAGATGATGACGGAAGAAAATAAACCAAAAAAGAGCTGTTAAATAAGAGAAACAATACATAATAACGCCATTTAAAGATGAATTTTGATGGAAAAAAACAGAAAAAATGTGTTTTTACCCCCTAAATCAGGCCCTGGATCACCCATTCGGGATTCATTTTAAAGCCTGATTATATCCCCAACGGATAGCGTTGAAAAAGTTAGAAGAAATTAGATAGGAAAAGATACAGAGTGATTCAAATGTAGAGATGTCATGAAAAAAAATCGTAAAAAATCGAAATTTAATTATCGATTTCTCCTTTCCTATTAGAAATAAAAGAACCAAAAAATACGTTTCTAACGTATTTCGGCGAGCTCTTTCCGATAGGGCACATGGAATTTCGATTTGGATCCATTTTGACCCCCCAAAAAATTCAAAACCGTCAAAAATTTGCATGAAAATTCGTAATTTCCACTTTTTCCCAAATTTTTCCAATTTCCAGTCATTTTAGGTATAGGTAAATGTATTGCAAAAAGAAAGTATTTGAGATTCTTTAGTTTTAAGTTCAAATACGTTTTTCTGTCCGATGTTCCGGTTTCGACTTATTCGGTGCCAAATTGGGGTCTACAAAGGGCATTTTTCGACATAAAAAAATTCAAAAAAATTACTTCCCATTTTAGGAATACCGCCAGTTTCAATAGGGTTCTGAAGCTCCCTGACCTCCACAACCTCCGAAAATTTAAATCGATTTAATTAAGTTTTGCGACCTGTAATCGATCCCATAGGAAATCGCTGAAATTTCGACTTTAACGTTTTATATCTCCGAAACGGAACACCCGGTATAACTGAATTTTTTACCGAAGCTAGCCGCACTATCCCTCTATTAACCCAGAAAATCTGGTTGCCCTCATTCTAACCGTTTTCGAGAAAAAAAATTGAAAAGGTGAAAATGTCGAAACGGACGACAACATACGGCCATACATACATACATACATACATACATACACACATTTTTCTGACCAAGGGCTCGGTATATAGACCGAGCCTGAAAGGCGGTCTATAACTAGTACGGGTAGACCGCCTAATCGCCCCCCGAGGGGGCTCTATAAGGTCGGTAATATCATCATTGTCATGCCCTGAAAATTTCGTGTTTCTATGCCATGTATTTAGGAAGATATCACACTCCTTCGGACTGATGATGGAGAATAGACCGCCCTTCGTGACCCCATCGCTACATACATACAAACACCTACACGTAGAAACTATTTTTGCCAACAAAAATACTTTTCGGACACCCTGTATACATATATACAAACATAAACACATATTAATACAAATATATTTGATTTGCTTGAAATTCGACCTAATAAAGTTTATCTAAGTACTAATAGGAGTATTTGCCCATTCCAAGAATTTTTGGACACCCTGTATACATTCAATCTAACACTCACACGTTTAAATAGGAATATAGACGATTTTCTTGAAATCCGCCTTAATTACGTTTATTTTGGTCGTATTAAAATGAGTTGCAAATACTAAGACTTTTCGGACACCCTGTATACACACGTACAAGCATAAACACATAGTAATACAAATATAGACGATTTTCTTGAAATCCGCCTTAATTAAGTTTATTTAGGTCCTAATAAAAGGAGTTGCAAATAATAAGACTTTTCGGACACCCTGTATACACACGCACAAGCATAAACACATAGTAATACAAATATAGACAATTTTCTTGAAATCCGCCTTAATTAAGTTTATTTTGGTCCTAATAAAAGGAGTTGCAAATAATAAGACTTTTCGGACACCCTGTATACACACGCACAAGCATAAACACATAGTAATATAAATATAGACAATTTTCTTGAAATCCGCCT
This sequence comes from Philopedon plagiatum, assembly GCA_963971165.1. Classification (NCBI taxonomy): domain Eukaryota; kingdom Metazoa; phylum Arthropoda; class Insecta; order Coleoptera; family Curculionidae; genus Philopedon; species Philopedon plagiatum. The sequence goes on along the minus strand of OZ020192.1, from coordinate 64,315,814 downwards.
TAATTAAGTTTATTTTGGTCCTAATAAAAGGAGTTGCAAATAATAAGACTTTTCGGACACCCTGTATACACACGTACAAGCATAAACACATATTAATACAAATATATTCGATTTACTTGAAATTCGACCTAATAATGCTAAGTACTAATAGGAGTATTTGCCCATTCCAAGAATTTTTGGACACCCTGTATACATTCAATCTAACACTCACACGTTTAAATAGGAATATAGACGATTTTCTTGAAATCCGCCTTAATTACGTTTATTTTGGTCGTATTAAAATGAGTTGCAAATACTAAGACTTTTCGGACACCCTGTATACACACGTACAATCATAAACACATAGTAATAAAAATATAGACGATTTTCTTGAAATCCGCCTTAATTAAGTTTATTTTGGTCCTAATAAAAGGAGTTGCAAATAATAAGACTTTTCGGACACCCTGTATACACACGCACAAGCATAAACACATAGTAATACAAATATAGACAATTTTCTTGAAATCCGCCTTAATTAAGTTTATTTTGGTCCTAATAAAAGGAGTTGCAAATAATAAGACTTTTCGGACACCCTGTATACACACGTACAAGCATAAACACATATTAATACAAATATATTCGATTTACTTGAAATTCGACCTAATAATGCTAAGTACTAATAGGAGTATTTGCCCATTCCAAACTAAGACTTTTCCAACACCCTGTATACAAACATATAAATCCGTACACATAGAAATGCAAATATATACCTACGATTTGCTTTAAATCCGACCATCGAGTTACTATTTGTACGAAAGGCAAAGGTATTTGCCCATTCAAAGACTTTTCGGACACCCTGTATACATACATAAAAACACAACACAACACGACACATGGTAATTTAAATATTTTCGATTTTCTTGAAAACCGACCCTATTAATTTTATCTTCGTACTTATGACAAAGTTATTTGCGCATATAAAGGGTTTTCGGACACCCTGTAGGCATATACAGAATCACCCACATGCCGAAAGGTATAAAATGTACTTTCGAATCGTTCAGGTTACTTTAAAAGGGAGTCAATTCATTTCCCTAAAATTAAATTTGGCAAAGATATTTCCCCATACAAAGACTTTTTGGACATTCTGTTGTGTGTACCAACATATAAACAACCACACAAAGGAATGAAAAATTTACGATTTCCTTGAAATAAGACTCATTTAAGTTTTTCTTCGCTCTAATGACAAAGATATTTGCGCATACAAAGACTTTTCGGACACCCTGTAGACATATATACAATCATGCACATGCCGGAAGGTATAAAATGTATTTTAGAATCGTTCTGGTTACTTTAAAACGATCCGAATCAAGTCATTTCCCTAAAATTAAATTAAAATTATTCAATAATAATTAATATATTGCCCCAAAAGTATACACGCTCATGGTTAGAAAATAAAATGCATATTTTGGGATTTTTTCGATGCCACTGAGCTTCATATTAGAATCTTCAATGATGCTTTGTAGCGTCATAGGAAAATCGATTAAAATGGTATTTAATCGGTATAATATGAAATGAAATGTCTTTCTACCGAAAGTATAAGGTCCCTAAATGCATTGCCCGGTAAATTCGAGGCCGAAGTTGGTCCGGACTCCTTCCAATCACGCATCAAAATGCTGACATTTTAGCCAAATTGTGACATTTCATACATTATAATTAAATGAATAAATTTCCCCGTATAGAAATTGATTTTTAAATGCCTTTGCAGGACCTCAGCAAAATTAATGAAATTGGTATTTAATGCTCAAATCGTCCAATGAAATGTACCGCTATTAAAAATATAAAGACCATTTTACCTTTGCCATGTATATTTCAAGCCGAAATCGGTTCAGGAAGCTTCCAATATCGCTACGAAAACTGTTATTTTCATGACATTTTGACAGGTCATATTTTAATTTCGATGTAAAGAGGGTCCGTTCAATTGTTTTGTCAAGGCACGGCTTTTATATATGCACTTTTTAAAATTTTTCCTGCAGCGATGCAAAAAAAGGTATTTATTTATAACTTTAACGAAAAAATATGGAGTTTTAATTGGTTAGGAGTGTTCTTAGATGATCAGGGAAGAAAATAAACCAAAAAAGAATCGTTAAATAAGAGAAATAATATATAATAATGCCTTTTAAAGATGACTTTTGGTTGAAAAAAACCGAAAAAATGAGTTTTTACCCCCTAAATGCGGCGCTGGATCACCCATTCGGGATTTGTTTTAAAGCCTGATTATATCCCCAACGGATAGAGTTGAAAAAGTTAGAAGAAATTAGATAGGAAAAGATACAGAGTGATTCAAATGTAGAGATGTCATGAAAAAAAATCGTAAAAAATCGAAATTTAATTATCAATTGCTCCTTTCCTATTAGAAATAAAAGAACTAAAAAATACGTTTCCAACGTATTTCGGCGAGCTCTTTCCGATAGGGCACATGGAATTTCGATTTGGATCCATTTTGACCCCCCAAAAAATTCAAAACCGTCAAAAATTTGCATGAAAAATCGTAATTTCCACTTTTTCCCAAATTTTTCCAATTTCCAGTCGTTTTAGGTATAGGTAAATGTATTGCAAAAAGAAAGTATTTGAGATTCTTTAGTTTTAAGTTCAAATACGTTTTTCTGTCCGATGTTCCGGTTTCGACTTATTCGGTGCCAAAGTGGGGTCTACAAACAGCATTTTTCGACATAAAAAAATTCAAAAAAATTGCTTCCCATTTTCCGAATACCGCCAGTTTCAATAGGGTTCTGAAGCTCCCGGTCCTCCACAACCTCCAAAAATTTAAATTGATTTAATTCACTTTTGCGACCTGTAATCGATTGCAACGAAAATCGCTGAAATTTCGACTTTGACGTTTAATAGCTCCGAAACGGAACACCCTGTATAACTGAATTTTTTACCGAAGCTAGCCGCACTATCCCTCTATTAACCCAGAAAATTTGGTTGCCGCCACTCTAACCATTTTCGAGAAAAAAAATTGAAAAAGTGAAAATGTCGAAACGGACAACATACGCACGCACGCACGCACGCACATACGCACACACATTTTCTGACCAAGGGCTCGGTATATAGACCGAGCCTGAAAGGCGGTCTATAACTAGGGTGCATAGACCGCCTAATCGCCCCCCGAGGGGGCTCTATAAGGTCGGTAATATCATCACTGTCATGCCCTGAAAATTTCGTGTTGCTAGGCCATATATTAAGGAAGATATCACACTCCTTCGGACTGATGATGGAGAATAGACCGCCCTTCGTGACCCCATCGCTACATACATACAAACACCTACACGTAGAAACTATTTTTGCCAACAAAAATACTTTTCGGACACCCTGTATACATACATACAAACATAAACACATATTAATACAAATATATTTGATTTGCTTGAAATTCGACCTAATAAAGTTTATCTAAGTACTAATAGGAGTATTTGTCCATTCCAAGAATTTTTGGACACCCTGTATACATTCAATCTAACACTCACACGTTTAAATAGGAATATAGACGATTTTCTTGAAATCCGCCTTAATTACGTTTATTTTGGTCGTATTAAAATGAGTTGCAAATACTAAGACTTTTCGGACACCCTGTATACACACGTACAAGCATAAACACATAGTAATACAAATATAGACGATTTTCTTGAAATCCGCCTTAATTAAGTTTATTTAGGTCCTAATAAAAGGAGTTGCACCCTGTATACACACGTACAATCATAAACACATAGTAATACAAATATAGACGATTTTCTTGAAATCCGCCTTAATTAAGTTTATTTTGGTCCTAATAAAAGGAGTTGCAAATAATAAGACTTTTCGGACACCCTGTATACACACGCACAAGCATAAACACATAGTAATACAAATATAGACAATTTTCTTGAAATCCGCCTTAATTAAGTTTATTTTGGTCCTAATAAAAGGAGTTGCAAATAATAAGACTTTTCGGACACCCTGTATACACACGTACAAGCATAAACACATATTAATACAAATATATTCGATTTACTTGAAATTCGACCTAATAATGCTAAGTACTAATAGGAGTATTTGCCCATTCCAAGAATTTTTGGACACCCTGTATACATTCAATCTAACACTCACACGTTTAAATAGGAATATAGACGATTTTCTTGAAATCCGCCTTAATTACGTTTATTTTGGTCGTATTAAAATGAGTTGCAAATACTAAGACTTTTCGGACACCCTGTATACACACGTACAAGCATAAACACATAGTAATACAAATATAGACGATTTTCTTGAAATCCGCCTTAATTAAGTTTATTTAGGTCCTAATAAAAGGAGTTGCACCCTGTATACACACGTACAATCATAAACACATAGTAATACAAATACAGACGATTTTCTTGAAATCCGCCTTAATTAAGTTTATTTTGGTCCTAATAAAAGGAGTTGCAAATAATAAGACTTTTCGGACACCCTGTATACACACGCACAAGCATAAACACATAGTAATACAAATATAGACAATTTTCTTGAAATCCGCCTTAATTAAGTTTATTTTGGTCCTAATAAAAGGAGTTGCAAATAATAAGACTTTTCGGACACCCTGTATACACACGTACAAGCATAAACACATATTAATACAAATATATTCGATTTACTTGAAAATCGACCTAATAATGCTAAGTACTAATAGGAGTATTTGCCCATTCCAAGAATTTTTGGACACCCTGTATACATTCAATCTAACACTCACACGTTTAAATAGGAATATAGACGATTTTCTTGAAATCCGCCTTAATTACGTTTATTTTGGTCGTATTAAAATGAGTTGCAAATACTAAGACTTTTCGGACACCCTGTATACACACGTACAAGCATAAACACATAGTAATACAAATATAGACGATTTTCTTGAAATCCGCCTTAATTAAGTTTATTTAGGTCCTAATAAAAGGAGTTGCACCCTGTATACACACGTACAATCATAAACACATAGTAATACAAATATAGACGATTTTCTTGAAATCCGCCTTAATTAAGTTTATTTTGGTCCTAATAAAAGGAGTTGCAAATAATAAGACTTTTCGGACACCCTGTATACACACGCACAAGCATAAACACATAGTAATACAAATATAGACAATTTTCTTGAAATCCGCCTTAATTAAGTTTATTTTGGTCCTAATAAAAGGAGTTGCAAATAATAAGACTTTTCGGACACCCTGTATACACACGTACAAGCATAAACACATATTAATACAAATATATTCGATTTACTTGAAATTCGACCTAATAATGCTAAGTACTAATAGGAGTATTTGCCCATTCCAAGAATTTTTGGACACCCTGTATACATTCAATCTAACACTCACACGTTTAAATAGGAATATAGACGATTTTCTTGAAATCCGCCTTAATTACGTTTATTTTGGTCGTATTAAAATGAGTTGCAAATACTAAGACTTTTCGGACACCCTGTATACACACGTACAAGCATAAACACATAGTAATACAAATATAGACGATTTTCTTGAAATCCGCCTTAATTAAGTTTATTTAGGTCCTAATAAAAGGAGTTGCACCCTGTATACACACGTACAATCATAAACACATAGTAATACAAATACAGACGATTTTCTTGAAATCCGCCTTAATTAAGTTTATTTTGGTCCTAATAAAAGGAGTTGCAAATAATAAGACTTTTCGGACACCCTGTATACACACGCACAAGCATAAACACATAGTAATACAAATATAGACAATTTTCTTGAAATCCGCCTTAATTAAGTTTATTTTGGTCCTAATAAAAGGAGTTGCAAATAATAAGACTTTTCGGACACCCTGTATACACACGTACAAGCATAAACACATATTAATACAAATATATTCGATTTACTTGAAAATCGACCTAATAATGCTAAGTACTAATAGGAGTATTTGCCCATTCCAAGAATTTTTGGACACCCTGTATACATTCAATCTAACACTCACACGTTTAAATAGGAATATAGACGATTTTCTTGAAATCCGCCTTAATTACGTTTATTTTGGTCGTATTAAAATGAGTTGCAAATACTAAGACTTTTCGGACACCCTGTATACACACGTACAAGCATAAACACATAGTAATACAAATATAGACGATTTTCTTGAAATCCGCCTTAATTAAGTTTATTTAGGTCCTAATAAAAGGAGTTGCACCCTGTATACACACGTACAATCATAAACACATAGTAATACAAATATAGACGATTTTCTTGAAATCCGCCTTAATTAAGTTTATTTTGGTCCTAATAAAAGGAGTTGCAAATAATAAGACTTTTCGGACACCCTGTATACACACGCACAGGCATAAACACATAGTAATACAAATATAGACAATTATCTTGAAATCCGCCTTAATTAAGTTTATTTTGGTCCTAATAAAAGGAGTTGCAAATAATAAGACTTTTCGGACACCCTGTATACACACGTACAAGCATAAACACATATTAATACAAATATATTCGATTTACTTGAAAATCGACCTAATAATGCTAAGTACTAATAGGAGTATTTGCCCATTCCAAACTAAGACTTTTCCAACACCCTGTATACAAACATATAAATCCGTACACATAGAAATGCAAATATATACCTACGATTTGCTTTAAATCCGACCATCGAGTTACTATTTGTACGAAAGGCAAAGGTATTTGCCCATTCAAAGACTTTTCGGACACCCTGTATACATACATAAAAACACAACACAACACGACACATGGTAATTTAAATATTTTCGATTTTCTTGAAAACCGACCCTATTAATTTTATCTTCGTACTTATGACAAAGTTATTTGCGCATATAAAGACTTTTCGGACACCCTATAGGCATATACAGAATCACCCACATGCCGAAAGGTCTAAAATGTACTTTCGAATCGTTCAGGTTACTTTAAAAGGATCCGAGTCAATTCATTTCCCTAAAATTAAATTTGGCAAAGATATTTCCGCATACAAAGACTTTTTGGACATTCTGTATAAATACCAACATAATAATATAAACAACCACACAACGGAATAAAAACTTTACGATTTCCTTGAAATAAAACTCGTTTAAGTTTTTCTTCGTGCCAATGACAAATATGTTTGCGCATACAAAGTTTTCGGACACCCTGTACTATACATACATACAAACACAACAACCACGACACAGTAATTTAAATATTTTCGATGTTCTTGAAAACCGGCTCAATTAATTTTATCTTCGTACTAACGGCAAAATATTTCCGCATACAAAGACTTTTTGGACATTCTGTATACATACCAACATATAAACAACCACACAAAGGAATGAAAAATTTACGATTTCGTTGAAATAAGACTCATTAAGTTTTTCTTCGTGCCAATGACAAAGATATTTGCGCATACAAAGACTTTTCGGACACCCTGTAGACATATATACAATCATGCACATGCCGGAAGGTATAAAATGTATTTTCGAATCGTTCTGGTTACTTTAAAACGATCCGAATCAAGTCATTTCCCTAAAATTAAATTAAAATTATTCAATAATAATTAATATATTGCCCCAAAGGTATACACGCTCATGGTTAGAAAATAAAATGCATATTTTGAATTTTTTCGATGCCACTGAGCTTCATATTAGAATCTTCAATGATGCTTTGTAGCGTCATAGGAAAATCGATTAAAATGGTATTTAATCTGTATAATATGAAATGAAATGTCTTTCTACCGAAAGTATAAGGTCCCTAAATCCCTTGCCTGGTAAATTTGAAGCCGAAGTTGGTCCACACTCCTTCCAATCTCGCATCAAAATGCTGACATTTAAGCCAAATTGTGACATTTTATACATTATAATTAAATTAATACATTTCCCCGTATAGAAATTGATTTTTATAATGCAATGCAGGGCCTCAGCAAAACCAATAAAATATGTATTTAATGCTTACATCGTCCAATGAAATGTACCGTAATTAAAAATATAAACTCCGTTTTACCTTTGCCATGTATATTTCAAGCCGAAAACGGTCCAGGAAGCTTCCAATATCGCTACAAAAACTGTTATTTTCATGACATTTTGACAGGTCATATTTTAATTTCGATGTAAAGCGTCACAGTTCAATTGTTTTTTTTCATGGCATGGTTTAACATTCGCGGTTTTTAAAATTTTTCCTGCGCCGAAGGAAGAAAACCTATTTATTTATAACTTTAACACAAAAATATGGAGTTTTAATTAGTTAGCAGTGTTCTCAGATGATGACGGAAGAAAATAAACCAAAAAAGAGCTGTTAAATAAGAGAAACAATACATAATAACGCCATTTAAAGATGAATTTTGATGGAAAAAAACAGAAAAAATGTGTTTTTACCCCCTAAATCAGGCCCTGGATCACCCATTCGGGATTCATTTTAAAGCCTGATTATATCCCCAACGGATAGCGTTGAAAAAGTTAGAAGAAATTAGATAGGAAAAGATACAGAGTGATTCAAATGTAGAGATGTCATGAAAAAAAATCGTAAAAAATCGAAATTTAATTATCGATTTCTCCTTTCCTATTAGAAATAAAAGAACTAAAAAATACGTTTCTAACGTATTTCGGCGAGCTCTTTCCGATAGGGCACATGGAATTTCGATTTGGATCCATTTTGACCCCCCAAAAAATTCAAAACCGTCAAAAATTTGCATGAAAATTCGTAATTTCCACTTTTTCCCAAATTTTTCCAATTTCCAGTCATTTTAGGTATAGGTAAATGTATTGCAAAAAGAAAGTATTTGAGATTCTTTAGTTTTAAGTTCAAATACGTTTTTCTGTCCGATGTTCCGGTTTCGACTTATTCGGTGCCAAATTGGGGTCTACAAAGGGCATTTTTCGACATAAAAAAATTCAAAAAAATTACTTCCCATTTTAGGAATACCGCCAGTTTCAATAGGGTTCTGAAGCTCCCTGACCTCCACAACCTCCGAAAATTTAAATCGATTTAATTAAGTTTTGCGACCTGTAATCGATCCCATAGGAAATCGCTGAAATTTCGACTTTAACGTTTTATATCTCCGAAACGGAACACCCGGTATAACTGAATTTTTTACCGAAGCTAGCCGCACTATCCCTCTATTAACCCAGAAAATCTGGTTGCCCTCATTCTAACCGTTTTCGAGAAAAAAAATTGAAAAGGTGAAAATGTCGAAACGGACGACAACATACGGCCATACATACATACATACATACATACATACACACATTTTTCTGACCAAGGGCTCGGTATATAGACCGAGCCTGAAAGGCGGTCTATAACTAGATTGCATAGACCGCCTAATCGCCCCCCGAGGGGGCTCCATATGGTCGGTAATATCATCATTGTCATGCCCTGAAAATTTCGTGTTTCTAGGCCATGTATTAAGGAAGATATCACACTCCTTCGGACTGATGATGGAGAATAGACCGCCCTTCGTAACCCCATCGCTACATACATACAAACACCTACACGTAGAAACTATTTTTGCCAACAAAAATACTTTTCGGACACCCTGTATACATACATTCAAACATAAACACATATTAATACAAATATATTCGATTTGCTTGAAATTCGACCTAATAAAGTTTATCTAAGTACTAATAGGAGTATTTGCCCATTCCAAGACTTTTTGGACACCCTGTATACATTCAATCTAACACTCACACGTTTAAATAGGAATATAGACGATTTTCTTGAAATCCGCCTTAATTACGTTTATTGTGGTCGTATTAAAAGGAGTTGCAAATGCTAAGACTTTTCAGACACCCTGTATACACACGTACAAGCATAAACACATAGTAATACAAATATAGACGATTTTCTTGAAATCCGCCTTAATTAAGTTTATTTAGGTCCTAATAAAAGGAGTTGCAAATAATAAGACTTTTCGGACACCCTGTATACACACGTACAATCATAAACACATAGTAATACAAATATAGACGATTTTCTTGAAATCCGCCTTAATTAAGTTTATTTTGATCGTAATAAAAGGAGTTGCAAATAATAAGACTTTTCGGACACCCTGTATACACACGTACAAGCATAAACACATAGTAAAACAAATATATTCGATTTGCTTGAAATTCGACCTAATAAAGTTTATCTAAGTACTAATAGGAGTATTTACCCATTCCAAGACTTTTTGGACACCCTGTATACATTCACACTAACACTCACACGTTTAAATAGGAGTATAGCCGATTTCCTTAAAATCCTAATTAGTTAAGTTTATCTTGGTACTAGTAGAAGTATTTACCCATACTAAGGCTTTTCGAACACCCTGTATACAAACATATAAATCCGTACACATAGAAATGCAAATATATACCTACGATTTGCTTTAAATCCGACAATTGAGTTACTATTTGTACAAAAGGCAAAGGTATTTGCCCATTCAAAGACTTTTCGGACACCCTGTATACATACATAAAAACACAACACAACACGACACGTGGTAATTTAAATATTTTCGATTTTCTTGAAAACCGACCCTATTAATTTTATCTTCGTACTTATGACAAAGATATTTGCGCATATAAAGAATTTTCGGACACCCTGTAGGCATATACAGAATCACCCACATGCCGAAAGGTCTAAAATGTACTTTCGAATCGTTCAGGTTACTTTAAAAGGATCCGAGTCAATTCATTTCCCTAAAATTAAATTTGGCAAAGATATTTCCGCATACAAAGACTTTTTGGACATTCTGTATAAATACCAACATAATAATACAAACAACCACACAACGGAATAAAAACTTTACGATTTCCTTGAAATAAAACTCGTTTAAGTTTTTCTTCGTGCCAATGACAAATATGTTTGCGCATACAAAGTTTTCGGACACCCTGTACTATACATACATACAAACCCAACAACCACGACACAGTAATTTAAATATTTTCGATGTTCTTGAAAACCGGCTCAATTAATTTTATCTTCGTACTAACGGCAAAGATATTTCCGCATACAAAGACTTTTTGGACATTCTGTATACATACCAACATATAAACAACCACACAAAGGAATGAAAAATTTACGATTTCGTTGAAATAAGACTCATTAAGTTTTTCTTCGTGCCAATGACAAAGATATTTGCGCATACAAAGACTTTTCGGACACCCTGTAGACATATATACAATCATGCACATGCCGGAAGATATAAAATGTATTTTCGAATCGTTCTGGTTACTTTAAAACGATCCGAATCAAGTCATTTCCCTAAAATTAAATTAAAATTATTCAATAATAATTAATATATTGCCCCAAAGGTATACACGCTCATGGTTAGAAAATAAAATGCATATTTTGAATTTTTTCGATGCCACTGAGCTTCATATTAGAATCTTCAATGATGCTTTGTAGCGTCATAGGAAAATCGATTAAAATGGTATTTAATCTGTATAATATGAAATGAAATGTCTTTCTACCGAAAGTATAAGGTCCCTAAATCCCTTGCCTGGTAAATTTGAAGCCGAAGTTGGTCCACACTCCTTCCAATCTCGCATCAAAATGCTGACATTTAAGCCAAATTGTGACATTTTATACATTATAATTAAATTAATACATTTCCCCGTATAGAAATTGATTTTTATAATGCAATGCAGGGCCTCAGCAAAACCAATAAAATATGTATTTAATGCTTACATCGTCCAATGAAATGTACCGTAATTAAAAATAGAAACTCCGTTTTACCTTTGCCATGTATATTTCAAGCCGAAATCGGTCCAGGAAGCTTCCAATATCGCTACAAAAACTGTTATTTTCATGACATTTTGACAGGTCATATTTTAATTTCGATGTAAAGCGTCACAGTTCAATTGTTTTTTTTTCATGGCATGGTTTAAAATTCGCAGTTTTTAAAATTTTTCCTGCACCGAAGGAAGAAAACCTATTTATTTATAACTTTAACGCAAAAATATGGAGTTTTAATTAGTTAGCAGTGTTCTCAGATGATGACGGAAGAAAATAAACCAAAAAAGAGCTGTTAAATAAGAGAAATAATGCATAATAATGCCATTTAAAGATGAATTTTGATGGAAAAAAACAGAAAAAATGAGTTTTTACCCCCTAAATCAGGCCCTGGATCACCCATTCGGGATTCATTTTAAAGCCTGATTATATCCCCAACGGATAGCGTTGAAAAAGTTAGAAGAAATTAGATAGGAAAAGATACAGAGTGATTCAAATGTAGAGATGTCATGAAAAAAAATCGTAAAAAATCGAAATTTAATTATCGATTTCTCCTTTCCTATTAGAAATAAAAGAACTAAAAAATACGTTTCTAACGTATTTCGGCGAGCTCTTTCCGATAGGGCACATGGAATTTCGATTTGGATCCATTTTGACCCCCCAAAAAATTCAAAACCGTCAAAAATTTGCATGAAAATTCGTAATTTCCACTTTTTCCCAAATTTTTCCAATTTCCAGTCGTTTTAGGTATAGGTAAATGTATTGCAAAAAGAAAGTATTTGAGATTCTTTAGTTTTAAGTTCAAATACGTTTTTCTGTCCGATGTTCCGGTTTCGACTTATTCGGTGCCAAATTGGGGTCTACAAAGGGCATTTTTCGACATAAAAAAATTCAAAAAAATTACTTCCCATTTTAGGAATACCGCCAGTTTCAATAGGGTTCTGAAGCTCCCTGACCTCCACAACCTCCGAAAATTTAAATCGATTTAATTAAGTTTTGCGACCTGTAATCGATCCCATAGGAAATCGCTGAAATTTCGACTTTAACGTTTTATATCTCCGAAACGGAACACCCGGTATAACTGAATTTTTTACCGAAGCTAGCCGCACTATCCCTCTATTAACCCAGAAAATCTGGTTGCCCTCATTCTAACCGTTTTCGAGAAAAAAAATTGAAAAGGTGAAAATGTCGAAACGGACGACAACATACGGCCATACATACGGCCATACATACATACATACACACATTTTTCTGACCAAGGGCTCGGTATATAGACCGAGCCTGAAAGGCGGTCTATAACTAGGGTGCATAGACCGCCTAATCGCCCCCCGAGGGGGCTCTATAAGGTCGGTAATATCATCAGTGTCATGCCCTGAAAATTTCGTGTTGCTAGGCCATATATTAAGGAAGATATCACACTCCTTCGGACTGATGATGGAGAATAGACCGCCCTTCGTGACCCCATCGCTACATACATACAAACACCTACACGTAGAAACTATTTTTGCCAACAAAAATACTTTTCGGACACCCTGTATACATACATACAAACATAAACACATATTAATACAAATATATTTGATTTGCTTGAAATTCGACCTAATAAAGTTTATCTAAGTACTAATAGGAGTATTTGCCCATTCCAAGAATTTTTGGACACCCTGTATACATTCAATCTAACACTCACACGTTTAAATAGGAATATAGACGATTTTCTTGAAATCCGCCTTAATTACGTTTATTTTGGTCGTATTAAAATGAGTTGCAAATACTAAGACTTTTCGGACACCCTGTATACACACGTACAAGCATAAACACATAGTAATAGAAATATAGACGATTTTCTTGAAATCCGCCTTAATTAAGTTTATTTAGGTCCTAATAAAAGGAGTTGCACCCTGTATACACACGTACAATCATAAACACATAGTAATACAAATATAGACGATTTTCTTGAAATCCGCCTTAATTAAGTTTATTTTGGTCCTAATAAAAGGAGTTGCAAATAATAAGACTTTTCGGACACCCTGTATACACACGCACAAGCATAAACATATAGTAATACAAATATAGACAATTTTCTTGAAATCCGCCTTAATTAAGTTTATTTTGGTCCTAATAAAAGGAGTTGCAAATAATAAGACTTTTCGGACACCCTGTATACACACGTACAAGCATAAACACATATTAATACAAATATATTCGATTGACTTGAAATTCGACCTAATAATGCTAAGTACTAATAGGAGTATTTGCCCATTCCAAGAATTTTTGGACACCCTGTATACATTCAATCTAACACTCACACGTTTAAATAGGAATATAGACGATTTTCTTGAAATCCGCCTTAATTACCTTTATTTTGGTCGTATTAAAATGAGTTGCAAATACTAAGACTTTTCGGACACCCTGTATACACACGTACAAGCATAAACACATAGTAATACAAATATAGACGATTTTATTGAAATCCGCCTTAATTAAGTTTATTTAGGTCCTAATAAAAGGAGTTGCACCCTGTATACACACGTACAATCATAAACACATAGTAATACAAATATAGACGATTTTCTTGAAATCCGCCTTAATTAAGTTTATTTTGGTCCTAATAAAAGGAGTTGCAAATAATAAGACTTTTCGGACACCCTGTATACACACGCACAAGCATAAACACATAGTAATACAAATATAGACAATTTTCTTGAAATCCGCCTTAATTAAGTTTATTTTGGTCCTAATAAAAGGAGTTGCAAATAATAAGACTTTTCGGACACCCTGTATACACACGTACAAGCATAAACACATATTAATACAAATATATTCGATTTACTTGAAATTCGACCTAATAATGTTTATCTAAGTACTAATAGGAGTATTTGCCCATTCCAAACTAAGACTTTTCCAACACCCTGTACACAAACATATAAATCCGTACACATAGAAATGCAAATATATACCTACGATTTGCTTTAAATCCGACCATCGAGTTACTATTTGTACGAAAGGCAAAGGTATTTGCCCATTCAAAGACTTTTCGGACACCCTGTATACATACATAAAAACACAACACAACACGACACATGGTAATTTAAATATTTTCGATTTTCTTGAAAACCGACCCTATTAATTTTATCTTCGTACTTATGACAAAGTTATTTGCGCATATAAAGACTTTTCGGACACCCTGTAGGCATATACAGAATCACCCACATGCCGAAAGGTATAAAATGTACTTTCGAATCGTTCAGGTTACTTTAAAAGGGAGTCAATTCATTTCCCTAAAATTAAATTTGGCAAAGATATTTCCCCATACAAAGACTTTTTGGACATTCTGTTGTGTACCAACATATAAACAACCACACAAAGGAATGAAAAATTTACGATTTCCTTGAAATAAGACTCATTTAAGTTTTTCTTCGCTCTAATGACAAAGATATTTGCGCATACAAAGACTTTTCGGACACCCTGTAGACATATATACAATCATGCACATGCCGGAAGGTATAAAATGTATTTTAGAATCGTTCTGGTTACTTTAAAACGATCCGAATCAAGTCATTTCCCTAAAATTAAATTAAAATTATTCAATAATAATTAATATATTGCCCCAAAAGTATACACGCTCATGGTTAGAAAATAAAATGCATATTTTGGGATTTTTCGATGCCACTGAGCTTCATATTAGAATCTTCAATGATGCTTTGTAGCGTCATAGGAAAATCGATTAAAATGGTATTTAATCGGTATAATATGAAATGAAATGTCTTTCTACCGAAAGTATAAGGTCCCTAAATGCATTGCCCGGTAAATTCGAGGCCGAAGTTGGTCCGGACTCCTTCCAATCTCGCATCAAAATGCTGACATTTTAGCCAAATTGTGACATTTCATACATTATAATTAAATGAATAAATTTCCCCGTATAGAAATTGATTTTTAAATGCCTTTGCAGGACCTCAGCAAAATTAATGAAATTGGTATTTAATGCTCAAATCGTCCAATGAAATGTACCGCTATTAAAAATATAAAGACCATTTTACCTTTGCCATGTATATTTCAAGCCGAAATCGGTTCAGGAAGCTTCCAATATCGCTACAAAAACTGTTATTTTCATGACATTTTGACAGGTCATATTTTAATTTCGATGTAAAGAGGGTCCGTTCAATTGTTTTGTCAAGGCACGGCTTTTATATATGCACTTTTTAAAATTTTTCCTGCAGCGATGCAAAAAAAGGTATTTATTTATAACTTTAACGAAAAAATATGGAGTTTTAATTAGTTAGGAGTGTTCTTAGATGATCAGGGAAGAAAATAAACCAAAAAAGAATCGTTAAATAAGAGAAATAATATATAATAATGCCTTTTAAAGATGAATTTTGGTTGAAAAAAACCGAAAAAATGAGTTTTTACCCCCTAAATGCGGCCCTGGATCACCCATTCGGGATTTGTTTTAAAGCCTGATTATATCCCCAAGGGATAGCGTTGAAAAAGTTGGAAGAAATTAGATAGGAAAAGATACAGAGTGATTCAAATGTAGAGATGTCATGAAAAAAAATCGTAAAAAATCGAAATTTAATTATCGATTTCTCCTTTCCTATTAGAAATAAAAGAACTAAAAAATACGTTTCTAACGTATTTCGGCGAGCTCTTTCCGATAGGGCACATGGAATTTCGATTTGGATCCATTTTGACCCCCCAAAAAATTCAAAACCGTCAAAAATTTGCATGAAAAATCGTAATTTCCACTTTTTCCCAAATTTTTCCAATTTCCAGTCGTTTTAGGTATAGGTAAATGTATTGCAAAAAGAAAGTATTTGAGATTCTTTAGTTTTAAGTTCAAATACGTTTTTCTGTCCGATGTTCCGGTCTCGACTTATTCGGTGCCAAATTGGGGTCTACAAAGGGCATTTTTCGACATAAAAAAATTCAAAAAAATTACTTCCCATTTTCCGAATACCGCCAGTTTCAATAGGGTTCGGAACACCCCGGTCTTCTACAACCTCCAAAAATTTAAATCGATTTAATTCACTTTTGCGACCTGTAATCGATCCCATAGGAAATCGCTGAAATTTCGACTTTAACGTTTTATATCTCCGAAACGGAACACCCGGTATAACTGAATTTTTTACCGAAGCTAGCCGCACTATCCCTCTATTAACCCAGAAAATTTGGTTGCCCTCATTCTAACCGTTTTCGAGAAAAGAAATTGAAAAGGTGAAAATGTCGAAACGGACGACAACATACGCACATACGCACACACATTTTTCTGACCAAGGGCTCGGTATATAAACCGAGCCTGAAAGGCGGTCTATAACTAGATTGCATAGACCGCCTAATCGCCCCCCGAGGGGGCTCTATAAGGTCGGTAATATCATCATTGTCATGCCCTGAAAATTTCGTGTTTCTAGGCCAAGTATTAAGGAAGATATCACACTCCTTCGGACTGATGATGGAGAATAGACCGCCCTTCGTGACCCCATCGCTACATACATACAAACACCTACACGTAGAAACTATTTTTGCCAACAAAAATACTTTTCGGACACCCTGTATACATACATACAAACATAAACACATATTAATACAAATATATTTGATTTGCTTGAAATTCGACCTAATAAAGTTTATCTAAGTGCTAATAGGAGTATTTGCCCATTCCAAGAATTTTTGGACACCCTGTATACATTCAATCTAACACTCACACGTTTAAAGAGGAATATAGACGATTTTCTTGAAATCCGCCTTAATTACGTTTATTTTGGTCGTATTAAAATGAGTTGCAAATACTAAGACTTTTCGGACACCCTGTATACACACGTACAAGCATAAACACATAGTAATACAAATATAGACGATTTTCTTGAAATCCGCCTTAATTAAGTTTATTTAGGTCCTAATAAAAGGAGTTGCACCCTGTATACACACGTACAATCATAAACACATAGTAATACAAATATAGACGATTTTCTTGAAATCCGCCTTAATTAAGTTTATTTTGGTCCTAATAAAAGGAGTTGCAAATAATAAGACTTTTCGGACACCCTGTATACACACGTAAAAGCATAAACACATATTAATACAAATATATTCGATTTACTTGAAATTCGACCTAATAATGCTAAGTACTAATAGGAGTATTTGCCCATTCCAAGAATTTTTGGACACCCTGTATACATTCAATCTAACACTCACACGTTTAAATAGGAATATAGACGATTTTCTTGAAATCCGCCTTAATTACGTTTATTTTGGTCGTATTAAAATGAGTTGCAAATACTAAGACTTTTCGGACACCCTGTATACACACGTACAAGCATAAACACATAGTAATACAAATATAGACGATTTTCTTGAAATCCGCCTTAATTAAGTTTATTTAGGTCCTAATAAAAGGAGTTGCACCCTGTATACACACGTACAATCATAAACACATAGTAATACAAATATAGACGATTTTCTTGAAATCCGCCTTAATTAAGTTTATTTTGGTCCTAATAAAAGGAGTTGCAAATAATAAGACTTTTCGGACACCCTGTATACACACGCACAAGCATAAACACATAGTAATACAAATATAGACGATTTTCTTGAAATCCGCCTTAATTAAGTTTATTTTGGTCCTAATAAAAGGAGTTGCAAATAATAAGACTTTTCGGACACCCTGTATACACACGTAAAAGCATAAACACATATTAATACAAATATATTCGATTTACTTGAAATTCGACCTAATAATGCTAAGTACTAATAGGAGTATTTGCCCATTCCAAGAATTTTTGGACACCCTGTATACATTCAATCTAACACTCACACGTTTAAATAGGAATATAGACGATTTTCTTGAAATCCGCCTTAATTACGTTTATTTTGGTCGTATTAAAATGAGTTGCAAATACTAAGACTTTTCGGACACCCTGTATACACACGTACAAGCATAAACACATAGTAATACAAATATAGACGATTTTCTTGAAATCCGCCTTAATTAAGTTTATTTAGGTCCTAATAAAAGGAGTTGCACCCTGTATACACACGTACAATCATAAACACATAGTAATACAAATATAGACGATTTTCTTGAAATCCGCCTTAATTAAGTTTATTTTGGTCCTAATAAAAGGAGTTGCAAATAATAAGACTTTTCGGACACCCTGTATACACACGCACAAGCATAAACACATAGTAATACAAATATAGACGATTTTCTTGAAATCCGCCTTAATTAAGTTTATTTTGGTCCTAATAAAAGGAGTTGCAAATAATAAGACTTTTCGGACACCCTGTATACACACGTAAAAGCATAACCACATATTAATACAAATATATTCGATTTACTTGAAATTCGACCTAATAATGCTAAGTACTAATAGGAGTATTTGCCCATTCCAAACTAAGACTTTTCCAACACCCTGTATACAAACATATAAATCCGTACACATAGAAATGCAAATATATACCTACGATTTGCTTTAAATCCGACCATCGAGTTACTATTTGTACGAAAGGCAAAGGTATTTGCCCATTCAAAGACTTTTCGGACACCCTGTATACATACATAAAAACACAACACAACACGACACATGGTAATTTAAATATTTTCGATTTTCTTGAAAACCGACCCTATTAATTTTATCTTCGTACTTATGACAAAGTTATTTGCGCATATAAAGACTTTTCGGACACCCTGTAGCCATATACAGAATCACCCACATGCCGAAAGGTATAAAATGTACTTTCGAATCGTTCAGGTTACTTTAAAAGGGAGTCAATTCATTTCCCTAAAATTAAATTTGGCAAAGATATTTCCCCATACAAAGACTTTTTGGACATTCTGTTGTGTACCAACATATAAACAACCACACAAAGGAATGAAAAATTTACGATTTCCTTGAAATAAGACTCATTTAAGTTTTTCTTCGCTCTAATGACAAAGATATTTGCGCATACAAAGACTTTTCGGACACCCTGTAGACATATATACAATCATGCACATGCCGGAAGGTATAAAATGTATTTTAGAATCGTTCTGGTTACTTTAAAACGATCCGAATCAAGTCATTTCCCTAAAATTAAATTAAAATTATTCAATAATAATTAATATATTGCCCCAAAAGTATACACGCTCATGGATAGAAAATAAAATGCATATTTTGGGATTTTTTCGATGCCACTGAGCTTCATATTAGAATCTTCAATGATGCTTTGTAGCGTCATAGGAAAATCGATTAAAATGGTATTTAATCGGTATAATATGAAATGAAATGTCTTTCTACCGAAAGTATAAGGTCCCTAAATGCATTGCCCGGTAAATTCGAGGCCGAAGTTGGTCCGGACTCCTTCCAATCTCGCATCAAAATGCTGACATTTTAGCCAAATTGTGACATTTCATACATTATAGTTAAATGAATAAATTTCCCCGTATAGAAATTGATTTTTAAATGCCTTTGCAGGACCTCAGCAAAATTAATGAAATTGGTATTTAATGCTCAAATCGTCCAATGAAATGTACCGCTATTAAAAATATAAAGTCCATTTTACCTTTGCCATGTATATTTCAAGCCGAAATCGGTCCAGGAAGCTTCCAATATCGCTACGAAAACTGTTATTTTCATGACATTTTGACAGGTCATATTTTAATTTCGATGTAAAGAGAGTCCGTTCAATTGTTTTGTCAAGGCACGGCTTTTATATATGCACTTTTTAAAATTTTTCCTGCAGCGATGCAAAAAAAGGTATTTATTTATAACTTTAACGAAAAAATATGGAGTTTTAATTAGTTAGGAGTGTTCTTAGATGATCAGGGAAGAAAATAAACCAAAAAAGAATCGTTAAATAAGAGAAATAATATATAATAATGCCTTTTAAATATGAATTTTGATGGAAAAAAACAGAAAAAATGAGTTTTTACCCCCTAAATCAGGCCCTGGATCACCCATTCGGGATTCATTTTAAAGCCTGATTATATCCCCAGCGGATAGCGTTGAAAAAGTTAGAAGAAATTAGATAGGAAAAGATACAGAGTGATTCAAATGTAGAGATGTCATGAAAAAAAATCGTAAAAAATCGAAATTTAATTATCGATTTCTCCTTTCCTATTAGAAATAAAAGAACTAAAAAATACGTTTCAAACGTATTTCGGCGAGCTCTTTCCGATAGGGCACATGGAATTTCGATTTGGATCCATTTTGACCCCCCAAAAAATTCAAAACCGTCAAAAATTTGCATGAAAATTCGTAATTTCCACTTTTTCCCAAATTTTTCCAATTTCCAGTCGTTTTAGGTATAGGTAAATGTATTGCAAAAAGAAAGTATTTGAGATTCTTTAGTTTTAAGTTCAAATACGTTTTTCTGTCCGATGTTCCGGTTTCGACTTATTCGGTGCCAAATTGGGGTCTACAAAGGGCATTTTTCGACATAAAAAAATTCAAAAAAATTACTTCCCATTTTAGGAATACCGCCAGTTTCAATAGGGTTCTGAAGCTCCCTGACCTCCACAACCTCCGAAAATTTAAATCGATTTAATTAAGTTTTGCGACCTGTAATCGATCCCATAGGAAATCGCTGAAATTTCGACTTTAACGTTTTATATCTCCGAAACGGAACACCCGGTATAACTGAATTTTTTACCGAAGCTAGCCGCACTATCCCTCTATTAACCCAGAAAATCTGGTTGCCCTCATTCTAACCGTTTTCGAGAAAAAAAATTGAAAAGGTGAAAATGTCGAAACGGACGACAACATACGGCCATACATACGGCCATACATACACACATTTTTCTGACCAAGGGCTCGGTATATAGACCGAGCCTGAAAGGCGGTCTATAACTAGTACGGGTAGACCGCCTAATCGCCCCCCGAGGGGGCTCTATAAGGTCGGTAATATCATCATTGTCATGCCCTGAAAATTTCGTGTTTCTATGCCATGTATTTAGGAAGATATCACACTCCTTCGGACTGATGATGGAGAATAGACCGCCCTTCGTGACCCCATCGCTACATACATACAAACACCTACACGTAGAAACTATTTTTGCCAACAAAAATACTTTTCGGACACCCTGTATACATATATACAAACATAAACACATATTAATACAAATATATTTGATTTGCTTGAAATTCGACCTAATAAAGTTTATCTAAGTACTAATAGGAGTATTTGCCCATTCCAAGAATTTTTGGACACCCTGTATACATTCAATCTAACACTCACACGTTTAAATAGGAATATAGACGATTTTCTTGAAATCCGCCTTAATTACGTTTATTTTGGTCGTATTAAAATGAGTTGCAAATACTAAGACTTTTCGGACACCCTGTATACACACGTACAAGCATAAACACATAGTAATACAAATATAGACGATTTTCTTGAAATCCGCCTTAATTAAGTTTATTTAGGTCCTAATAAAAGGAGTTGCAAATAATAAGACTTTTCGGACACCCTGTATACACACGCACAAGCATAAACACATAGTAATACAAATATAGACAATTTTCTTGAAATCCGCCTTAATTAAGTTTATTTTGGTCCTAATAAAAGGAGTTGCAAATAATAAGACTTTTCGGACACCCTGTATACACACGCACAAGCATAAACACATAGTAATATAAATATAGACAATTTTCTTGAAATCCGCCTTAATTAAGTTTATTTTGGTCCTAATAAAAGGAGTTGCAAATAATAAGACTTTTCGGACACCCTGTATACACACGTACAAGCATAAACACATATTAATACAAATATATTCGATTTACTTGAAATTCGACCTAATAATGCTAAGTACTAATAGGAGTATTTGCCCATTCCAAGAATTTTTGGACACCCTGTATACATTCAATCTAACACTCACACGTTTAAATAGGAATATAGACGATTTTCTTGAAATCCGCCTTAATTACGTTTATTTTGGTCGTATTAAAATGAGTTGCAAATACTAAGACTTTTCGGACACCCTGTATACACACGTACAATCATAAACACATAGTAATAAAAATATAGACGATTTTCTTGAAATCCGCCTTAATTAAGTTTATTTTGGTCCTAATAAAAGGAGTTGCAAATAATAAGACTTTTCGGACACCCTGTATACACACGCACAAGCATAAACACATAGTAATACAAATATAGACAATTTTCTTGAAATCCGCCTTAATTAAGTTTATTTTGGTCCTAATAAAAGGAGTTGCAAATAATAAGACTTTTCGGACACCCTGTATACACACGTACAAGCATAAACACATATTAATACAAATATATTCGATTTACTTGAAATTCGACCTAATAATGCTAAGTACTAATAGGAGTATTTGCCCATTCCAAACTAAGACTTTTCCAACACCCTGTATACAAACATATAAATCCGTACACATAGAAATGCAAATATATACCTACGATTTGCTTTAAATCCGACCATCGAGTTACTATTTGTACGAAAGGCAAAGGTATTTGCCCATTCAAAGACTTTTCGGACACCCTGTATACATACATAAAAACACAACACAACACGACACATGGTAATTTAAATATTTTCGATTTTCTTGAAAACCGACCCTATTAATTTTATCTTCGTACTTATGACAAAGTTATTTGCGCATATAAAGGGTTTTCGGACACCCTGTAGGCATATACAGAATCACCCACATGCCGAAAGGTATAAAATGTACTTTCGAATCGTTCAGGTTACTTTAAAAGGGAGTCAATTCATTTCCCTAAAATTAAATTTGGCAAAGATATTTCCCCATACAAAGACTTTTTGGACATTCTGTTGTGTGTACCAACATATAAACAACCACACAAAGGAATGAAAAATTTACGATTTCCTTGAAATAAGACTCATTTAAGTTTTTCTTCGCTCTAATGACAAAGATATTTGCGCATACAAAGACTTTTCGGACACCCTGTAGACATATATACAATCATGCACATGCCGGAAGGTATAAAATGTATTTTAGAATCGTTCTGGTTACTTTAAAACGATCCGAATCAAGTCATTTCCCTAAAATTAAATTAAAATTATTCAATAATAATTAATATATTGCCCCAAAAGTATACACGCTCATGGTTAGAAAATAAAATGCATATTTTGGGATTTTTTCGATGCCACTGAGCTTCATATTAGAATCTTCAATGATGCTTTGTAGCGTCATAGGAAAATCGATTAAAATGGTATTTAATCGGTATAATATGAAATGAAATGTCTTTCTACCGAAAGTATAAGGTCCCTAAATGCATTGCCCGGTAAATTCGAGGCCGAAGTTGGTCCGGACTCCTTCCAATCACGCATCAAAATGCTGACATTTTAGCCAAATTGTGACATTTCATACATTATAATTAAATGAATAAATTTCCCCGTATAGAAATTGATTTTTAAATGCCTTTGCAGGACCTCAGCAAAATTAATGAAATTGGTATTTAATGCTCAAATCGTCCAATGAAATGTACCGCTATTAAAAATATAAAGACCATTTTACCTTTGCCATGTATATTTCAAGCCGAAATCGGTTCAGGAAGCTTCCAATATCGCTACGAAAACTGTTATTTTCATGACATTTTGACAGGTCATATTTTAATTTCGATGTAAAGAGGGTCCGTTCAATTGTTTTGTCAAGGCACGGCTTTTATATATGCACTTTTTAAAATTTTTCCTGCAGCGATGCAAAAAAAGGTATTTATTTATAACTTTAACGAAAAAATATGGAGTTTTAATTGGTTAGGAGTGTTCTTAGATGATCAGGGAAGAAAATAAACCAAAAAAGAATCGTTAAATAAGAGAAATAATATATAATAATGCCTTTTAAAGATGACTTTTGGTTGAAAAAAACCGAAAAAATGAGTTTTTACCCCCTAAATGCGGCGCTGGATCACCCATTCGGGATTTGTTTTAAAGCCTGATTATATCCCCAACGGATAGAGTTGAAAAAGTTAGAAGAAATTAGATAGGAAAAGATACAGAGTGATTCAAATGTAGAGATGTCATGAAAAAAAATCGTAAAAAATCGAAATTTAATTATCAATTGCTCCTTTCCTATTAGAAATAAAAGAACTAAAAAATACGTTTCCAACGTATTTCGGCGAGCTCTTTCCGATAGGGCACATGGAATTTCGATTTGGATCCATTTTGACCCCCCAAAAAATTCAAAACCGTCAAAAATTTGCATGAAAAATCGTAATTTCCACTTTTTCCCAAATTTTTCCAATTTCCAGTCGTTTTAGGTATAGGTAAATGTATTGCAAAAAGAAAGTATTTGAGATTCTTTAGTTTTAAGTTCAAATACGTTTTTCTGTCCGATGTTCCGGTTTCGACTTATTCGGTGCCAAAGTGGGGTCTACAAACAGCATTTTTCGACATAAAAAAATTCAAAAAAATTGCTTCCCATTTTCCGAATACCGCCAGTTTCAATAGGGTTCTGAAGCTCCCGGTCCTCCACAACCTCCAAAAATTTAAATTGATTTAATTCACTTTTGCGACCTGTAATCGATTGCAACGAAAATCGCTGAAATTTCGACTTTGACGTTTAATAGCTCCGAAACGGAACACCCTGTATAACTGAATTTTTTACCGAAGCTAGCCGCACTATCCCTCTATTAACCCAGAAAATTTGGTTGCCGCCACTCTAACCATTTTCGAGAAAAAAAATTGAAAAAGTGAAAATGTCGAAACGGACAACATACGCACGCACGCACGCACGCACATACGCACACACATTTTCTGACCAAGGGCTCGGTATATAGACCGAGCCTGAAAGGCGGTCTATAACTAGTACGGGTAGACCGCCTAATCGCCCCCCGAGGTGGCTCTATAAGGTCGGTAATATCATCATTGTAATGCCCTGAAAATTTCGTGTTTCTAGGCCATGTATTAAGGAAGATATCACACACCTTCGGACTGATGATGCAGAATAGACCGCCCTTCGTAACCGTATCGCTACATACATACAAACACCTACACGTAGAAACTTATTTTTGCCAAAAAATACTTTTCGGACACCCTGTATACATACATACAAACATAAACACATATTAATACAAATATATTCGATTTGCGTGAAATCCGACTCAATAAAGTTTATCTAAGTAATAATAGGAGTATTTGCACATACCAAGACTTTTAGGACACCCTGTATACATACATACAAACATAAACACATATTGATACAAATATATTCGATTTGCGTGAAATCCGACCTAATAAAGTTTATCTAAGTAATAATAGGAGTATTTGCCCATACCAAGACTTTCTGGACACCCTGTATACATTCAAACTAAAATCCACACGTTTAAATAGGAATATAGTCGATTTACTTAAAATCCGAATTAAGTAGGTTTATATCGGAACTAGTAGAAGTATTTGCCCATACCAAGACTTTTTGGACACCCTGTATACATACATACAAACATAAACACATATTAATACAAATATATTCGATTTGCGTGAAATACGACCTAATAAAGTTTATCTAAGTAATAATTAATAGGAGTCCAATACCAAGACTTTTCGGACACCCTGTATACATTCAAACTAACACCCACACGTTTATATAGGAATATAGTCGCTTTAATTAAAATCCGAATTAATTATGTTTATCTCGGTATACAACACATACAGGGTGTCTAAAATAGGTGATACCACTATTGCTATCTCCGAAATGGTAAAAGATACGAGGTCGGTTAAATTAGAGAAAATGTGCCATTTCTAGTACCTATTCATATTCCGTTTTCGGAGTTGCCAAATTCTCTCTAGTTTCTTATCTACAGGGGATTTTTTAAAAATAGTCAAAAATTTAATTCTTAAATATCTCGGAAACTATTATAGTTAGAAAAAAGTTGTTTTTACAAAAATCACACGATTTTTTACTTTCTCTAAAGTAACGTTATTGTTTTGTTTATGCCATTTGTTTTTACTGAGTTACTGGTACTAACTTGTTTTTTTCAAATACGGACCTGGATTTTTTGCTGCATTTTTTGAAAGAATACTTCATACCCTTTAAAACTGTGTATCACTTGATTATGTTTTTCGACATTTTGGTGAAGAATAGTATCACCATCAGGATATTCTACCAGTACGGACCTGGCATTTTTCAAGTTAATGCGCCATTTCACGACCTATTATGCATTTGTGCAATTATGTCAAAATCAGTAACTATGGATTAAATTGTTTTAACTGGTAAATTTTAATTATAATCATGATTACTAACCAGGACCCTCAAGTTTGTAAAATTGGTCCAACGCCTGAAAAAAAAGCATAAGCTTAGTTTTAATTATAACAAATCCTAATAATTAATTCTTAGAGGCGTGATTGGCTTCGTGTGATCAGTCCAATCGCGTCCATCAACCTGTTCGTCCGCCCGTCCATATGTCGTCCAAAAATAAAGCAGAAAACGGATTTTAGGTTCGAAGTCCTTATAATCCGTAAATATAAGTAAATATGACAATGGTTTTGTGCTAGAATATAGTTAAAGGTCTTTAATTTGAGATAATATGGTTTGTTTTCAAAGCCAGTAAATGGTCATTCAACTGTACCAGCAGAATGAGTTGCAGCAGAAATGAAACCATTAGGTAAAATAGGATTATTTATTATTATCTTTTGAACTGAAAGGTGATTTTTGGATACGAAAATATTAAAAACGTAAAAAATGAAGACGCATCATCAAGGGTGCCTTTTACAATATTATGTAGTAAACTAACCACTAGTTAGGTGCTGTTAATAAAGGCCGCTAATTATATCTGTTCTGAGTCTGCTAAACTTTTGCTTTCAATAACTCATTGGCTTAAGTGCAATTTGACAAACTTTAATGACCAAAGGGTTCTGGTTAGTAATCATGAACATAGTTTAGAATTAATCAGTTGAATAATTTAAACCACAGCGATAGGTTGTGAAATTGTGCCTTAACATGGAAAATCCCATGTCCGTATCGATAGAAAATCCTGATGTTATTCCTGATCAAAACGTCGAAAACCATAATCAAGTGATACATAGTTGTAAAAGGTATGAAGTATTCTTTCAAAAAATGCAGCAAAAAATCCAGGTCCGTATTTGAAAAAAACAAGTTAGTATCAGTAACTCAGTAAAAACAAATGGTATAAACAAAACAATAACGTTGCTTTAGAGAAGGTAAAAAATCGTGTGATTTTTGCAAAAACAACTTTTTTCTAAATATAATAGTTTTCGAGATATTTAAGAATTAAATTTTTTACTATTTTTAAAAAATCCCCTGTAGATAAGAAACTATAGAGAATTTGGCAACTCCGTAAACGGAAAATGAATAGGGACTAGCAATGGCACATTTTCTCTAATTTAACCGACCTCGTATCTTTTACCATTTCGGAGATAGCAATAGTGGTATCACCTATTTTAGACACCCTGTATAAAATCAAATATAATCGATTTGCATGAAATCCGGTTTAGATACATTTATCTTGGTACTACTAGGAGTATTTGCTCCAACCATGACTTTTTGGACAGCCTGTATACAAACATATATCTCCGTACACATAGAAATGCAAATATATACGATTTGCTTTAAATCCGACAAATATGTAAGTATATCTTTGTAGAAATAGCAACTATATATATATATATATATATATATATATATATATATATATATATATATATATATATATATATATATATATATACAGGGTGACGCGGATCTAAATGAACATACTTCAAGACAAGACAAAGAATACCTTGGGGGTTCTTAATCACCCATCTTTGATGGTTCAATTGTCGATAGTTAATAAGATACAGGGTGTTTTATGAACTTCAGCAATTTTTTGTTCTTTCATATTTTTTAATGCACTCCGTATAAAATTTTCATATTGGGTCAACATCTGTAACCTATCTGTCGCTTAAAATTGCAGTATCAGAAAATTTTAAATTCCAGGCCCGTATTAAAAAAAGTTGACATTTTCAATTTTTACATTTTTAACACCCTGTATATCAATTTTTTCAAAATATTATTTTTTTATTGGAAAGAGCATAAAGAATTGACCCTAACGGCATAATTTTCAAAGTTCCCGCACCCATCACTTGATTAGAATAAATGGTTGTTTTGTAAAAAATTTCAAAATGGTGCATATTTGGAAATTAGAAATTAAGAAAATAACAATAAAAAAGCAAAAACTGCTTCCGACGTAAAAAAATAAATGTACTAAACGTTTAATAGTTTTAACGAGACTAAATTTTAGGGAACAACACAACAACAAATAACAAAGTAATAATAATAATAACAAAACTGCAAGATAATGATTGCTTTTTAGACATCGACAAAAAATCGTAAATTACAGTCAGAAATTTCAAACTTTGTGAAGTAGGCTTTGCCTCATTTAAAAACAAACCAAAGACTATCGAGTTACTGTTCCATAGCAACAATTCAAGTCACTATCAGATATGTGACAGTTGTCTGACCTTTGTTAGTATTCGGTTAACAATTATTGCAATTTTCTGTTGAAGATGCCTTACCAATTTTCAAATGCCGAATATGCCGACATTATTTTTGTATACGGTTTTTGTAACGGTAATGGAAGAGCTGCTGTTCGGGAATATCGTAGGCGATTTCCGGGTAGAAGATGTCCATATCACAAAACATTTGCAAATGTATTTTTATTTGCTGGAGAACATGGACATTTTCCCACCGACAATAATATTGATCAACCAATACGACATCCAGTTCAGGAGGAAGAAGATATCTTAAATCTTGTTGAAGATAATCCCAAAACATCTACTCGAAAAATTGCGACACGTCTAGGAATCCCGCAAAAAAGAGTTAATGTAACACTGCAAAAGGAAGGCTTGCATCCGTTTCATGTTCAAGAAGTTCAAAGATTGGAACCTGGCGATTATGCAAACCGGTTACTCTTTTGCCAGTGGCTCAGTAGACACCAAAGGAGTCTTTATCGAATCCTCTGGACCGATGAAGCACAATTTACCAGAGATGGTGTAAATAATTCAAGGAATTCCCATGTATGGTCGTTAGAAAATCCACATGCCATCAGACAATCGCATTCGCAGCACAAATTTTCCATAAACGTTTGGGCAGGTATAATAAATAATAAATTAATTGGGCCGCACTTTTTTGCTGAAAGATTAGATGGAAATCAATATTTAAATTTTTTACAAAACATTTTGCCAGGACTTATGCAGAATGAAAATGCTAACGTGAGAGGGCTCTTTTTTCAACATGATGGGGCCCCACCACATTTTGCAAGGGTTGTATCTGAATTTTTAAATATTACGTTTCCTAACAGATGGATAGGCCGTGGAGGGCCCCATTTATGGCCAGCCAGGTCGCCGGACTTTAATCCTATGGACTTTTTTTTCTGGGGGAATATGAAAAATTTGGTTTATTCAGAAGAAATCAACACGCGGGAGCAGCTTTTGCAACGAATTATTAATGCTTTTCAGGAAATAAAAAATAACCCAGACGCAATTAGAAAAGCAGTGTCAAATTTAAACATCAGAAGACGAAGATGTGAACAAGCCAATGGAGGGCATTTTGAACAGCTTCTTAAATAACAGTGTTCTGCTAAAGTGCTCTTAAAATTAATTCTTGCTAAAACTTTTTCTATGTATTAGATTTTAAGCAGTCGATTTTAACTTGCAGTTTTGTTATTATTATTATTACTTTGTTATTTGTTGTTGTGTTGTTCCCTAAAATTTAGTCTCGTTAAAACTATTAAACGTTTAGTACATTTATTTTTTTACTTCGAAAGCAGTTTTTGCTTTTTTATTGTTATTTTCTTAATTTCTAATTTCCAAATATGCACCATTTTGAAATTTTTTACAAAACAACCATTTATTCTAATCAAGTGATGGGTGCGGGAACTTTGAAAATTATGCCGTTAGGGTCAATTCTTTATGCTCTTTCCAATAAAAAAATAATATTTTGAAAAAATTGATATACAGGGTGTTAAAAATGTAAAAATTGAAAATGTCAACTTTTTTTAATACGGGCCTGGAATTTAAAATTTTCTGATACTGCAATTTTAAGCGACAGATAGGTTACAGATGTTGACCCAATATGAAAATTTTATACGGAGTGCATTAAAAAATATGACAAGAACAAAAAATTGCTGAAGTTCATAAAACACCCTGTATCTTATTAACTATCGACAATTGAACTATCAAAGATGGGTGATTAAGAACCCCCAAGGTATTCTTTGTCTTGTGTTGAAGTATGTTCATTTAGATCCGCGTCACCCTGTATATATATATATATATATATATATATATATATATATATATATATATATATATATATATATATATATATATATATATATATATATATATATATGTGTATGGCTAAGGGTGCTTTTGAGGACCGACTTATATATTAGTGTACATTGCTATACATCTGTATACATTATATATTAAACCCTATATATACCAAATTTTTTTTTAAAAAGTCGACTGAAGCAAAAAAAAACAATTTTTCTAGACAACGGTTCTTGTAGGGACATTTTTGTACATTTGATGATGTGATTAATTTTTTGAGATATTGAAAATTTATTGGTATACATGTATATACATCCAATATGAAAGATCATGTATACAAAAATTTCTGGGAAAAAACAAAAATTTGTTAGAAAAATTTTCGTTTTAATATGTAGTGGCATGTTTCGGAACATTTTGTCAGTCTGCTATGTGCAAACGATTTCATGAAATATTAAGTGCATTTATAATTCCTTGGAACAATATTAAAAATAAAAGAACCGGCGTTCAATAGGTTTATTTATTTTTTCTAGCTCCGACATAATACCAAATAGTGGTACATAGGTACATATATGGGGAGCTATTGTGATCGTTAATAAAGTCCTTATATTTAAAAAAATACAGATCTTTGCATTTCAAGTCTTTTTAAACATTTTTGTTCCATTTCTGTCTGTCTGTCGGTCGATCTCTCAAAAAAATAGTCTGTATAGTATGTAACCAGCGCCGATATCTAGAGAAGTACTTTAGTGATTTATACGAAATTTGGTACGCAGGTGTATGCTAGGCTACTGGCGGTCCCCTACCCCTATTAAAATGACATAAAACCACATCCCAGAGGTGAAGAAACTTAGGGGTTTTTTATTTTTAAGTGGTCGGTTCTTACGACATTTGGTACATAGCTCTGTCATAAGTTATAGATGATCCCATAATAAAATAAATTAAAACCATCCAGCAGGTGCGGAGAAAATGGTGGTTATTTATTTTTTGTTAGTTGATTTTTACTAAATTTGGTACCAAGATGTGTCCTAAGTCACATGATCTCATAATAAAATTAACACAAACCATTTACCAGGGGTAGAAAATGTAGGGTTATGGAATGTGAGAGCTTTGTGCCTATGAATCAGCACAGTATTTAGCCGCTGCTTTGCAAAACATTTGACGCGGCGTGTACCGAGGACGCTTCACAGCTAATAATAAATGCACAGAAAACAATTTTGGTATTCTTTTCTGTGACTAAAACGTAAATTAAATGACATTTGTTGACTTAACCTGTGTTTTTTAGTATGTGCAATCCTTTCAAAACCCCTTAACAATAGGGATTAAAAAGCGAGAGGTAATTCTTTTCTAAAAATTAATTGTTAAAAATACATATTTGGAAATTATAATTAAGACAATAAAGGTTCATATTAGGTCAGCAAAAACTGAGCGGTATAATTTTTGATGTATTGGTAGTTTTGAGGACACCTAAAATAAAAAAATAATATAGAAAATAGAAAACGCCCAGGTACAAAATAATATTAATAGTAGTTTTAAAATGTAAATAAATTGGACATATCAAAGATTTGACGCCTTCTCGTCATTTTACGTTACATATTCTTCCGATGATATCTAAAATAAAATCTACTATGGTAAGTATTCAAAATATTACCAAATTAACTTGCGTTTTGAACTGCTTGACTTCAAAAAGCCTAGAAAGGGTATATCACACAATTTATTTGGAAATTCCTTACTTTCCTCCCCCACTTATCACGATGCGTCCTTATAAAAACCGTTCTATCGAAAAATCTTCAACCTTTTTTTTATTAAAGGGCCAGATTTGGGTTTCCTTATCGACCGGTGGGCCAGAAGTGAAGACGGCCGCAGGCGAAAAATTTCCCCCAAATTTCGTCAAGAATTCACCCAACTATTTTCGTAAATTAAATTATTGCTTTTTTTCGTCTAAAAGAGGTAATATATCGAGTAGGCAATATTTTAAGTTTTGAGTAATTTATTACGTATTTATCAAATTGTTTTTTTTTATATTGTCGGAAATAGAAAAGGTTTCGTTACTCGAAATAGGGTTAATTCGGGGAAAAAATAATAGATGGCGCTTAAGTAAGCTCGATAGGTTGGCTTTAATACTATTCGCGCTAATTTTTGCTGTCCTGATAAGTACCTGTTTATTGCTGTACATTAATAAATATAGTAAAAAGTGAAAGCAAAACAAAGCGAAACTTTTTTACTTTCTTAACTAGATTGCGTAATGAAATTAACCTCTAAGAAAGAATTTTCAGACATTTGACTTGGAAAGGAATAAAAGGGTATTGGTAATGTTAATGAACATTATACGGATCTATTAACGTAGATGATTTTTTTACTTTGTTTGGATCGCGCTAATTTTTGCTGTCCGGATAAGCACCTGTTTATTGCTGTACATTAATCAATATATTAAAAAGTGAAAGCAAAACAAAACGAAACTTTTTTACCTTCTTAACTAGATTTCGTAATGAAAGTAACCACTAAGAAAGGATTTTCAGAAATCTAGGCGTTTTTAATTTTCTATATTATTTTTTTATTTCAGCTGTCCTCAAAACCACTAATACATCAAAAATTATGTCGCGCAGTTTTTGCTGTCCTAATAAGAACCATTAATTAATTGTCTCAATTATAGTTTCCAAATATGTATTTTAACAATTAATTTTTACAAGAGAATGACTTTTGCCTTTTAACCCCTATTGTTAAGGTGTTTTGAAAGAATTGCACATACTAAAAAAACAGGTTGTCAACAAATAACGTCTTTTTAATTTACGTTTTCGTCACAGAACAGAATACCAAAATTGTTTTTCTTGTGTTATTATTAGCTGTGAAGCGTCTTCGGTTCACTCCGCGTCAAATGTTTTGCAAAGCAGCGGCTAAAGAGGTACTCTGCTGATTCATAATCCAAGTTTACACGGTTTCAGTAGCTAAAGCGAATCACTAAAACAAGTTACTAAAAGACTCTGGTATATGGTTTTGTCATTTTAATAGGGGTAGGGGACCGCCACTAGCCTAGCACACACCTGCGTACCAAAGTACCAAGTTGTCGGAGTTGGTTACAAGCAGACAGACCGACAAATAGCAGACAGAGAGAAATGGAACAAAAAATGTTTAAAGAGACTTAAAACGCAAAGACTAATATTAAATGTTATAATTTTTAATAAACCATAGATAAAAGCTTTAATAAACTGAAAAATAATTCCTAGAATCGAAAATCCAAAAACACGTGAGCTGTAAATACCCTTCAAAATTACTAAAATTAGGGTTAGGTAGTTAGGTTAGTTTGGGAGGTGTTGACTACGTTTATACGGATAATTTTGATACGTAACACAGCTTTCTTTACTTTAAATTAAAATACCTCAAAACTCAATACCAAATTTTTGTTCTTGATGTCTTTGATTAAAACGTACTTTCAAAATGTGAAGTGTGTTTTTGTTCTAAAATAAATATGGACTATTTACAATTGTTGGTGTCAAATATCCGGTATAAACTAAGTCACTACTGAATTTTAGAACAGCTTCTATCTTTCTTCTTCAACTACGAAAAAATAGATGAGACATAAGCGGACATGCTCCTTACATGAATTGTTTAAAAGATTTTCACTAATTTTCGCAAATAAGAATAAAGGGTTGTAAGGCCAGGGTTTGATGTATTAGTGGTTTTGAGGAGAGCTGAAATAAAAAAAATTATATGGAAAATAAAACACGCCTAGATTTCTGAAAATTCTTTCTTAGTGGTTACTTTCATTTCGAAATCTAGTTAAGAAGGTAAAAAAGTTTCGTTTTGTTTTGCTTTCACTTTTTAATATATTGATTGATGTACAGCAATAAACAGGTGCTTATCAGGACAGCAAAAATTAGCGCGATCCAAACAAAGTAAAAAAATCATCTACGTTAATAGATCCGTATAATGTTCATTAACATTACCAATACCCTTTTATTCCTTTCCAAGTCAAATTTCTGAAAATTCTTTCTTAGTGGTTACTTTCATTACGCAATCTAGTTAAGAAAGTAAAAAAGTTTCGTTTTGTTTTGCTTTCACTTTTTAATATTATATTGGTTAATGTACAGCAATAAACAGGTGCTTATCAGGACAGCAAAAATTAGCGCGAATTGTTTACGTAAACTTTATATACTAATGCTTTTGAGGACAGAAGTGGGGTAAATACGACGGTAATAAAGCCAACCTATCGAGCTTACTTAATCGCCATCTATTATTTTTCCCCCGACTTAACACTATTTCGAGTAACGAAATCTTTTCTATTTCCGACAATGGACCTAAAATTTAAATTTTCTCAAGAAAGGGCTTTTTCCTGTGTTTTATATGTATTAGATTTTGTTTCAAGCATTATTGTTTGTTTTGTGTACGCTATAACAATCTCTAGAACGCTTGGTGTCCTAACCTGAATTTTATATTTTTGCACTGCTGTTCGTTCTTACTGCAGTCAAAAAATAAATAAAAATTCTGTTTCTGTTGCACTTTAACCAACCTCTAGGGCAGGAGTCTTCAACCCGCGGCCTAAAACAATTCGATAAATACTTACGTAATCAATTACTCAAAACTTAAAATATTGCCTACTCGTTATATTACTTCTTTGAGACGAAAAAAAAACAGTAATTTAATTTACGAAAATAGTTGGGTGAATTCTTGACGAAATTTGGCTGTGGTCTCGAAAATTTTTCTATTTCCGACAATATACAAAAAAAAACAATTTGATAAATACGTAATAAATTACTCAAAACTTAAAATATTGCCTACTCGATATATTACCTCTTTTAGACCAAAAAAAGCAATAATTTAATTTACGAAAATAGTTGGGTGAATTCTTGACGAAATTTGGGGGAAATTTTTCGCCTGCGGCCGTCTTCACTTCTGGCCCACCGGTCGATAAGGAATCCCAAATCTGGCCCTTTAATAAAAAAAAGGTTGAAGACCCCTGCTCTAGGGCAGTTATATTTAGGCGGACTTGTTTGGAGGGAAATTTTAATCAACGGTTCATATAAGGACATATTTTATATTATGTGTATACATAAAGATACAATATAATAGTATTTTTCTAGACGCAAAGGTTATTTTAGGAACTTTTGAAAGAATTTTCGATAGAACGGTTTTTATAAGGACGCATCGTGATAAGTGGGGGAGGAAAGTAGGGAATTTCTGTTTATCTATGGAGTCATGGACATAAATTGGAAGTCCCTGCGTATCCTTTTTACGTCCACAAATGGACTTACGAAGGATATCCGAAATAACAGGCTTTTGCAATCTGTTTAAAAGCGGATTCATACATCAACTACAAATTTTATTGTTTTCATAATCTTTATTGATTTTTAAGTGCCCTTTATTCTTTTTTTACATATATTTTGCGCTGGCCTTACAACCCTTTATTCTTATTTGCGAAAATTAGTGAAAATCTTTTAAACAAGACATGTAAGGATCATGTCCGCTTATGTCTCATCTATTTTTTCGTAGTTGAAGAAGAAAGATAGAAGCTGTTCTAAAATTCAGTAGTGACTTAGTTTATACCGGATCTTCGATTACCAACAATTTTAAATAGTCCATATTTATTTTAGGACAAAAGCACACTTCACATTTTGAAAGTACGTTTTAATTAAAGACATCAAGAACAAAAATTTGGTATTGAGTTTTGAGGTATTTTAATTTAAAGTAAAGAAAGTTGTTACGTATCAAAATTATCCGTATAAACGTAGTAACACCTCCCAAACTAACTTAACCCTAATTTTTACAGCCCACGTGTTTTTGAATTTTCGATTCTAGAAATTATTTTTCAAAGTTTATTAAAGCTTTTATCTATGGTTTGATTGAAAAATTATAACATCTAATATTAGTCTTTGCGTTTTAAGTCTCTTTAAACATTTTTTGTTCCATTTCTCTCTGTCTGCTATCTGTTTGTAACCAACGCCGATAGCTTGGTACGCCGGTGTGTGCTAGGCTAGTGGCCCTATTAAAATGACAAAACCATATACCAGAGTATTTTAGTAACTTGTTTTAGTGTTTCGCTTTAGCTACTGAAACCGTGTAAATTCGGATTATGAATCAGCAGAGTACCTATTTAGCCGCTGCTTTGCAAAACATTTGACGCGGAGTGAACCGAAGACGCTTCACAGCTAATAATAACACAAGAAAAACAATTTTGGTATTAGGGACTTTTTGCCACCTCACGCAAACGCTCACGCAAAGCGCTAAATCGCCTGAAAACGGTTTACAAGCCGCAAAATTTTAGGGGGTCTTGGATTTTCAGGGCGCTGAACATGTGTGAGAAATAAACAGCTATAGTGTAGCAAAAGATGGATATATGAAGTTAAGGGAAGGTGTGAGCTATGTTGCCACATCTTAACGGGTTTTGTTTCAGTGAAACACGCAATTATACGAGATTTATGGGAGCGTTTACTTTAATTCCACGCGTTATTCCGATATCTTGTCATGTGCCTTTAAGCAGCGAAAAGAATAATAATTTGCAAAATTAATATGTTTAAATATGTTGATACTTTGTATGGTTTTATTTCCGTATGGAATATGCAAGAAACATGCTGATACACGGAAATAATTCTGTCTAATTATAGATATGTTACTAGTGTTACTACTCAAAAGAAAATAAAAAAAGTTCTGCTTGATGAAAATGACAAACAGGTAACAAGAAATGTATCTGATAAATATTAGTGGTGATGAAACGAATTTCTATACCCAGCGCCGGTATATCCATTAGGCACTCTAGGCACATGCGTAGGGGCCCCGAAAAGGGCAGGCGCCCCTACACCAAGATGAATGCTGAGTTTGGTATGAATGGTATGTGGAGGGGGGCGCCTAAAACATAGGGCGTAGTGGCGCACAAATTGATAAACCTGTCTATAAGTGTCTAAACCTGGAGTTTTAACATGTTTAAAATAAACTTAAGCTTTGGTTATAAAAAGGGATTAAATAAAATTTTGTACTAGGTATACATTTTTGATAAAATCACCTTTGTCTCTAGGTTGGGGGCTGGGGGGCTAAACGTCCCCAATCGTTTTATTACCCCCAAAGGCGTATAGAGAGAAGATGTATATATTTAAGTCTGGACTATAATATAGGGTGGAGTTGAAGCCCCCCAAAAACTTCATGGTAGTTACGTGTATGCCTTTGCTGTTGCTCCATTGTATCCTAATCGTGACTAAATGGTAAAAAATAAGCTATTTACCAGCAAGAATAAAAAATTTCCTTGGCGTAACAAGAACCTAGGTACGGAAAATTTTATAATGAACAATTTTGAGTTTTGTGTCGTAACTAGTGCACAATAAAAAAAATGTTGTTGACGAGGTCTCCTTAAAAGGGGAGTTCCTTTTTTATAACTTTTCGACAAGATATCACTTTAGCTGTTGACAGCCGCGGCGCGTCGGGAGGGGGCTTACTCCCCCCACGTTTTTACCTTCACCCCTAACTTTTGTGAGAGAAATGGTAAAATACCTCCCCTCCCCTCCTGCCCTGGAAGACCCGGTATCTTTCTTCCCCCCCCCCCCGTTTTTTGAGGCACACCCCGCCCCTGGCTGTTGATATATTGATCTTGCCATAGTTTTCTTTCCCATCGGGTGTACTCCATTGACAGAAATGGCAAGCACGAATATTATGCTGTAACAATAAGTGTAAATAAAAACAAAAAGGGAAAACGACCGTATACCTATACGCGTATATCACTTAGCATATCAAACTTGTGAAGGCACTTTCTTGGACAATAAATTCATCATATTCCAGTTTAAAATATTCACAGTGGCAACATCGCCAACTGCAAACTAGGAAAAGTGAAAGTTTCAGGGCAATAGTCACCAATGTTTGGGGTTAACGACACATGAATGGGCGGAGCTTAAAGTTCCTTTAGAAAAAATCGATAGGTTATGTCAATTGTCAAAAGCCCATTTCGATTTTTGATTTATTTCAGTTTATTATTGTATTCTTCTTGAATAAGAGTTATGAGATTTATTTTTCGATAAAGTGTGCGTATTTAAAGGATTTTCCATCATAATCTTCAAAGGTAACGTTTTAACTCTTATTTTAAAGTGATTACAGTTTTGTGAGGTTATGTTATTGTTTTGGATTGCATTTATGTGTTATTTTATGATTTTTCTAGCTTAAAGACATTCCCACCATGGTTATGTGCCTTGCAGCCGATTGCCAACACTACAGTGATGAACATAAATGGAAGTTCTTTGTATTTCCTGTAGAATCATCCGAAAGGAAAAGGTCTATTACTCTGATGAGGTATTCATATTTACAACGTAAATAGTGAATGTGATAACTCATAAACTTTACTTTTTAGGAGGCAAGTCACTCGTTTGCAGTCGGTTGTCATTTAGTAAACACTGAGAAGAAAAAAGGACCAACTACTTATATATGAATGTAACGCTGAAAGGAAGTTTATCTTCGCATCTTTAACAAAACGGTATGTAATTTTAAAGATGCTTCTCAATAAAACGTTTATAATATAAATGAATATTATATTACCTTCTTACATTGTGATTACAGTTGTATATTATCAATACTCTAAACATTTCTATTTTTTGTAGTAAACGAAGTCTCTAAACAACAGATAGTGGTAAAATCTTTAGTGTGAAAATAAATCAACCGATACTGTTGAGGAAGCAGGGCCTCCAAAACCTAGTGCTAAAACCCACCCTGAAACCCTAAGTACATCGAGAAGTACAAGTAGTTACATTCTTGTTCGAGAACATCTGGAACATCGTTGGAAGCTGAAATTTATTTGTTAAAACCAGAACTGGAAGTAACAAACAGATTGAAGAATTTAACTAATGTTTCGGTTATGAACATATCAAAATCAATGATTCACAAGTGCTTATGTATACTAGTGCACTAGGGCTTTATTTATAGTGTTATATATTAAACCCAAACAATGGACAGTTTTATATACAGGGTGTTAATAAGGTATGTGGCCAAAATTTGGGGAATTAGACCTTAGTCAGTTTAAAGACTAAAAAATGTTCATATAAACATAGGTGATACAAGACTTGGTTTTTAACACACAGGGTGTTATTTTTTTTTTTAATTTTCCCTAATAACCAGATGACACAAATTAGTTTGAAGTGAACACTTACTGACAATTTTTAATACATAAAGAGGAATCTTGCTACTTGTCAAATTTGTTTAAAGAAGTGTTTTTGTTTCCATGACTCTCTGATTGTTTTGTTGTTTTCAACAAATTACAGTAATAAATAATGTTATGCATAACTTTACATTTTTTCGTTTTTATCGAAAATGGCCACTTTGAGCAAAAAAATAAGATGATTTTTGTGTAGTTGTATTTGCTAAATCATCAATCCTATATCAGATTTAAAAAAAAATTGACGTACTTCATTATTTTTTTTATTAAACCTTGGACGTTATCCCTGTGCATGCTACTGGCAAAGTAAGAAAAACAGTTTTTTTCTTAAAAGACTCCTCTTTACGCATTAAAAATTGTCACCAAGTTTCAATTTGATACTAATTTGCGTCTCCTAGTTATTTAAGAAAAACCTTTTAAAAAAATTCAACACCCTGTGTATTAAAAACAAAGTCGTTTAGGACCCATGTTTATGCCACATACTTTATTAACACCCTCTATGTGAAAAGGAGTATTGCGTCACTGCGTTAATAAAAAGAAAATTGGGTGGAATTGCAAAAAGTACCTATATTATTTGTAGTCTATCAGTCCAAGCAAACAGCAGGTGTTTACCTCCGCGAAAATATTAATAAAAAATACCTTTTGTTTTCTTTGTAAATATTTTATTTTTTAAATATATTTATAAATACATACATATTTTATTTTATGTCTTTCCATCATTTTTCAAAACTTGCATTAAATTCAAATCACATATATTTTTTGTAGTTGGGGGGGGGGGGGTGCTTAGCACCCACAAAACTCTTAATTACCATCCTCATAATTTACATGAAGCACTTTTAATTAACTAATTTTTTTAGCCATATGCTGAATAGGGTCTAGGGCTTAACCACCCATCAATTTGATTGCCTGACTACACCTATGCTGCATCTTTAGTTTCTCACTCTCCTATTACCTCTATACCCATTTTCACTCGAAAAGTTCCTGGCCAATAGGGGGCGCAAAAATTTGCGCGAGTCGAGCGCCTAAGTCAGTTAAAATAGGCCCTGAGTTATAGTACTTTTTGACTTATTCAATAGGTACCTAAATCGTATCTGAAAACATCCTCTATAAATGGATTTTAGTTGTAAGGAAAAAAGTTAATAATCCAAAATGGCCCCAAGAGAGACCGACTTTACCTGTATAGTGGACAATGTAAATTCTTAAAGGTAAATATATCTAAATTTAGATTCGCAGGCTCCAAAAACAAGAAGAGATTCCACCATATCTAATTTTTTTTATTACCTAAAATACTCGTACTTATGCAACCTCGAAACAAAAATAGGAGAAAAAGGCTTATTACTTTCAGTGTAATAATTCAATGCAAGTTTGAACTGACATAAGGTAACGTTTTGTTTAGAAATGTTGGGAAACATTTTGTTTTTAATACGCCATGAGGCTAACCTTACACTAATTTTTAAACCCAAGATACAGTTCCTTAGGTTTTGCACTAAAAGAAAGTGAAACTATTACGAGGAACTTGTTTTCAATAAATTAGTAGTAAGTTTTCCATTTGCAGACATTTTCAGACACACTGTAGGTATGTACTAAGTATAAAAATACATGACTTCAACATGGGCGCACCAAGGATTTTGTCTGTGGGGGGGGTCTGAATTATAAGTGTACTTTTTCAATTTTTGTGTGCCTGTGATGTTGGTTGGGGGGGGGGGGTTGCAGCCCCCCTCCTGCGTACGTCACTGGACTTGAAAGCTATTACACTTGTAGTCTTTACTGGTAGACAAAAATATATTACAGTACAAGTACAAAAGAGATAGGTCTATAATTGGATGGAAGGGACTTGGATCCTTTCTTCGGGACAGGCTGCACTCGAGCAGTGTTCCAGCTATCTGGGAAGATACCCTTGTCATGAGAGATCTGGAAAAGACGAGTTAAGATGGGTGCAAGTTCTGGAGCGCAGTTTTTTAGGACAATTGCTGGTGGTATGTCATCCAGACCGGAGGACTTTTTGGTGTCAAGAGAGAGAAGAATTTTTTGAACTTGTTTGAAATTACTTCCATACTAATAAATCAGTGGCGGCTGCTGAAATTTTAAAGTTGTACAGGGTTATTTTTTTAAAACCTGCAGGCTAACTTTATTTTTTAAAGAGACAGGCCTATAGTTCAAACCCTGTATATCTCTGTTGCTACTTACAGGACCCATGCCAAGTTCATGCTTTTAATAGTGAGCCTACTAGGAATGTTTTGGTAAAGAAAAAAAAATTATTTCTACCTAATTTGCAAAAAAAAGTTGAATTTTTGCTTTTACCCCCAATCATGCTTAGTTATTTTATTTTATATTTTTTCTAAATAAATTTTACATCATTTTGTCGAAAATTTTTAGATTTGAAAAAGAAAGAAGAGAAAAAAATGTGTTAGTAAAAAGTTATAGTCACTTGAATTTTGTGAAACCTCAAATATAATTTAAAAAAAAAAGTTAAATGACTAACTTTCTACTAACACCAACCCAAACGAACCCATTTGTTCTCTTAAAATTTACAATTTTTTAACAAAGTGATGTAAAGTTTGTTTAGAAAAAATATAAAATAAAATACCTAAGCATGCTCATTTCTTTTCCAGGAGAGTCAAAGCAAAAATTCTACATTTTTTCGCAAATTACAAAACACCTATTTTGTTTCGTTACCAAAACATTCCTAGTAGGCTTATTATCAAAAATCCTTAACTTGGCATGGAGCAATGGAAGGTGGTAGAGGATTATTCCTCGTCCGAGGCGGCACCACCCCAGATATCTGCTAAAGGGCTGGTGAAATCCATACGGATGTTTCCAGCTCTGGATGTGTGCGACGGATACCCCCAGTACACCCACGGTACCTAGAGTACTTAGGTTAAAGACCTCCGTGGGCTGTCCGAAGATAAAACAAACAAAACACAGAGATATAGAACTTTAAACTTTCACCAGCCCCCACTGTTAATTATTCTTGTAATATTATTGTTTACATGCCTTACATTACTGCAGGTTTTGCAAATTCGTGTTTCTTTCCAAAATTACTAACGATACTCTGCATAACTTCAATTGTTATTGCTGAAATATATAGATTTGACACTCCAAAAATGGCTCTACATCCCCTAGTCTGTTTGGATAATTCAGTCTTCTTAACAGTTTACATAGCCTTCCCACACCTACAAACATTGAGAGCTCAAAACAGTATATATCTCAACTCATTATACCTACACATATCACAGATGTGATAAAGCATTGCAGTATGTACAGTATTGTACTTAAAAATATTAAATTTTGCACCCCTACAGACTGAAAAAAAAAATCAAAAGATAATG
The DNA here is from genome assembly GCA_963971165.1 of Philopedon plagiatum. Taxonomy (NCBI): domain Eukaryota; kingdom Metazoa; phylum Arthropoda; class Insecta; order Coleoptera; family Curculionidae; genus Philopedon; species Philopedon plagiatum. The sequence goes on along the minus strand of OZ020192.1, from coordinate 64,272,449 downwards.
CAAGGACCAAAAGACAGTTTTACAATCACAATTATAATATACATAAGTACATGTCTGTGAATTTGGTCCCCCAAATGCAAAATTCCGAGCAAAATTCATTAAAAATTCATGGAGTTCCTAGTTTCCTATGAAGAGTTGTAGAACACATTTTACTTTTTACTAACAGGAACTTATGAGTTTTGAACCAAGACTATTGTTAAACAATAAGTCATGGGGGGCCAACTTCACACTTTTTGAACAGTCAATACTTTAAGGACTAACCAGAAAATTTTTTTAAGAAGAGATGGTTTAAAACTCATGAGTTCCCGTTAGTGCTGCAATAGTTCTACAGTTCTGTAGAATTAGAACGGTATTTTTTTGTTTACAACGTAAATATTTGATAGTTAAAATAGTGTGAGGTTTGCACCCCATGAAATATTTTTTAACGAGAGCTCTGGTTTAAAACTCATGAGTTCCCGTTAGTTCTGCAATAGTTCTACAGTTCTGCATAAAGATAATGACATTTTATTGTGTAATTTTTTCCTTCCCAAAAAGCAGAAAACATGTAGGTATTACAATTTTTTGGGTAAGAGTTCCGGCCTCGAAAATCACAAAGAACTGTAGAACTCCTTTAGAACTATTAAGCACTGTGGCCAAACTTTTGTTTTTGCAACTTCACAGACATAACTTATGAGTTTTGAACCACGACTATTGTTAAAAAATGTCATGGGGGGCGAACTTCACACTTTTTTAACACTGAAATTACCTGACCATGTAGACGTTCTAATTTTTTCTGGTATTCTAAGTTTTCTTAAAAGCTGAAGTACGTCTTCTTTGAGAAATCTAAAATTGCTCCTACATTCATCTTTAGACAAGCTTTCAATGGTCTCGTATGTTTGGATAAGGTTAAGGAGTAGGTATTCCATTTTCATTTACTTCATTATTTTCTTCACACATTAAAACAAGTCACTCAAGAACATCCTTCATTGTGTGTTAAGAACCTTTAACTTATACCAGTATGGTTATATAGGTACCTATTTATATAATGATAAAAGTGACCAAACCTGTAGCTAATGCGTTTGATTTCTTATTCCTAACTAAACAGAGAAATAGTCCCAGATTTTTCCTTTCTTAATATATAAGGCATGAAAATATTTCGTCACTCTAAAAAATACAATATTTAAAGACAAGAACAAATCACAAATTAATATACATATTTATAATATATCATCACATCAGCTGATTCAAGAAATTGACATTTGCCTTCGGGTGAATTCGGCTGTTCGGCATTCGCTCGCCGTCGATCGATAGAAAAATGGTTTAAACCACCCTGCTACTGCTATGTTGTCACGTCCTCTTGCAAGAATTAATTTATCATTGGCTGCGTTCAGCCGATTTTCAGCGGTCTCAGCAGTTGATCAAATTTGACAGATGGCATGTTACATTACATGTTTTCACATTTGATATAAGTAATCATGTGGTCGCTGCCAAATCCAACCAGCTGCTGCGACCGCTGATGATCAGCTAAACACAGCCATAGTTGTAACTAATAGGTATAGTAAACTTTTTCTTAGATCTCGCAATATGGTGGCCAAGTCACTTGTCATCGATGGCACCCTGTTGAAGTCTGGTCTATTGTACGTTTAGAGGTTGGGTAAAAGACAGGACTGGACTTGTACTCACCGTATAACTTAACTAATAAACACCAATAAAATCTAGTCTTCTAAATCTATAAAGTCGAAAAGCAAAATGATTAAAACACGCACTATCAAAACAACACCCACGGAAACACTAACATCACAAAAACAAAATACCAAAATCAAAAGAAAATAAAACGACACAACCTGTCATGTCAGCTTGATGCCCACTACCAACCAACTACTGATCTAGGGACTTTACTAAGGAACCAATATCAGCTGTTGATGTCATCTGTGATTGTGAAATGTCGCAACGCTGAGTTTTATCATAAAATGAACTCTATCATTCATTTCATTACTATTACCAGGGTCATATTTCCGTATGGGCTGATTGGGCTATAGCCCAGGGCGGCAGAATTGTAGGGGCAGCAAATATATCTTCATTGTGATGTAAAATGTGAAGAAATGCTGACGGAGGGGGCAGCCAGATTTAAATAGCTCGGGGCGGCACTTTACCTAAATACACCACTGCCTGTATGTGACGCTTCAAATAACCATTTCGTTTTATGACACGTATAGGCGCGTACAAAGAAGTCGTATCTACATCTAATTTTCTTAGGAGTTTGCTTGCATGTTAGCTTTCTTAAATTTACTTTAACTGACCCTCCACTGTAACCTTCTCATGTACAAAACATTGCTGTCAAATTAAATGGGGTAGCCAGCAATCAGCAAGATCTTCAAAAAGTCCCTAAGCTGCATTTGGACTCTTAAGTACGACTTTCTTTTTGATTTTTGATCGCGGCAATACAACTCAACGACTCAAAGAGTGTAGGGTGTAGGTTATTGGCACAGGAAAAATTTGAATTACGGCAACGTCGGTTTCAGGATTCTATTAAACACGGGCTGGCAGGGTTGCTTCAAACGACATTAAAATCCACACTACGATTTTAAGCTGTACGATTAAGCGATCTCTTCTTCACAACTTTTAACATTCAGATGATTCTTAGACATTCGTTGTTAAGAGTGCAGATAGAAAAAAATTGCCTCGACTAAAATAGTATATTGTACAACGAGCATGGAATGACATGCATTTCCTACGAGTATGACGTTTGCTTCACGAGCCGCAGGCGAGTGCTGCAAATCATACGAGTAGGAAATGGTCATTCCATGCGAGTTTTACACTATACTTTTCTACGAATGTTACTGTTACATAAAATTGGATTAGTAATATTTTTCTTTTTAAGATGTCAAACTAATAATAATTGTCATTTACTTTTTATTTGCATTGTCTGCGTTGCTGTGCGATTACTATGGCGTGTTGACACGGCGCCGGTCAACGGCACCTTGGTAAAAATATACCCGTGCACATTGGGAATTTTGTAGTTGAATCCCCATGGTGATTGAAGCACAATGAAAATGTGTAAAAAAAATGGTAAAAAACAATGTTCTGAAATTACTATTGAACATACACTAAAAGTTTTTATTGACATTCGTAGAAAAAAGAATATCCCTGTCATTCTTATTGTCCATATTCGCGAACTTCAACAACTGATCTAACCCCCAGCGAAAAAAATTGAAACCATTATAGAGCGTATAAACATTTCGCTTGACAATGTCGAATATAATATGTTAAAATATCATAATTCAAATCGTGCCAATCGCGTACTTTAGTGGACATCTTTTTATTTTAAAAATCACGATTTCTTTTTATCACAACTCAATGTTTATACCCTTTATGACCGCCATGACAGAGCGATCGACCTGTCATATATAGTCACTTAAGGTTTGTTATGGGTGTCGCCAGGTAGAGGCAGATCAGTGGCGTAGCCAGATGGGGGCCAGGGTGCGCGACTGCCCCCCTACCCTTTTGGTTGCCCCACCCCCGCCGCAGTATGCTGCCTACGCCACTGAGGCGACCATCCCCGCTGGCTACTGCCATTTTCTACTTCGTGTAAATGAACAGGAGTTTTAAAATAAGTGTATATTTACAAGAACGCTTGCTTTTGCCTCACACCCCCCACCCTCCCCCACCCCGTATTTTCACCTGGCACCCATGATTGGCAAAATTGTGGCAAAACTGTTGACATCTCTTTGTTAAAAGGTGTTTACATTCCTACGTTAACAGATCCACCCTTTTATCACTTTACCACTGTCTTTCAGGTCTTATAACACACACGGTAACTCTCATTAATTTAATTGTGTAATTCTGTTTTTTGTAGAATCATCATAACTTGCTAATTTACGTAAACCAAAATTGTACACACCTATAGTTTGCGTGCTACAATTACACAAATTTCTGGTACAATTTTCCTTTTAGTGGTTTGCGTAAAATCCCTGTATAATGTTTAGCGTACAATTGCAAAAGCTGTTTTGGAAACACCAGGCAAACCTCTTCAGTTTAGCGTTTGCGTGGCCGCATTTGCGGGTGGCAAAAAGTCCCTATTCTCTCCTGTGACGAAAACGTAAATTAAAAAGACGTTATTTGTTGACAACCTGTTTTTTTAGTATGTGCAATTCTTTCAAAACACCTTAACAATAGGGGCTAAAAAGCAAAAGTCATTCTCTTGTAAAAATTAATTGTTAAAATACATATTTGGAAACTATAATTGAGACAATTAATTAAAGGTTCTTATTAGGACAGCAAAAACTGCGCGACCTAATTTTTGATGTATTAGTGGTTTTGAGGACCGCTGAAATAAAAAAATAATATAGAAAATAAAACACGCCTAGATTTCTGAAAATTCTTTCTTAGTGGTTACTTTCATTACGAAATCTAGTTAAGAAGGTAAAAAAGTCTCGTTTTGTTTTGCTTTCACTTTTTAATATATTGATTAATGTACAGCAATAAACAGGTGCTTATCAGGACAGCAAAAATTAGCGGGATCCAAACAAAGTAAAAAAAATCATCTACGTTAATAGATCCGTATAATGTTCATTAACATTACCAATACCCTTTTATTCCTTTCCAAGTCAAATTTCTGAAAGTTCTTTCTTAGTGGTTACTTTCGTTACGCAATCTAGTTAAGAAAGTAAAAAAGTTTCGTTTTGTTTTCCCTTTTTAATATATTGTTAATGTACAGCAATAAACAGGTGCTTATCAGGACTGCAAAAATTAGCGCGAATTGTTTACGTATAAATATACTGATGCTTTTGAGGACACAAGTGGGGTAAATACGACGGTATTAAAGCCAACCTATCGAGCTTACTTAAGCGCCATCTATTATTTTTCCCCGAATTAACCCTGTTTCGAGTAACGAAACCTTTTCTATTTCCGACAATATACAAAAAAAAAAAATTTCATAAATACGTAATAAATTACTCAAAACTTAAAATATTGCCTACTCGTTTTATTACCTCTTTTAGACGAAAAAAAAAAGCAATAATTTAATTTACGAAAATAGTTGGGTGAATTCTTCACGAAATTTGGTTGTGGTCTCGAACATTTTTCGCCTACGGCCTTCTTCACTTCTGGCCCACCGGTCGATAAGGAATCCCAAATCTGGCCCTTTAATAAAAAAAAGGTTGAAGACCCCTGCTCTAGGGCAGTTATATTTAGATTTTTTCTATAACTGAGGTCAAACAATTTGAAAAGACGTGTTCCTAAGGTGGACGCGTAAATAAAACAAAACAGGGATTTTTGTTTATTGATTTAAAATATTACAGAAATACGATGCTTATAAATTATTACATAAATTACCCAGAACATACATTTGTTAAGAATATATTCGATCAGTAACAGAACACTAACACTGAAAGCAAATTCTTGCATTTAAACATTAGAACTGACCTAATTTTAATTTAAAAATAAACTTTAAATAGTTGATACTTATGCAGAACTGTATAATCTAATACATGGCTTCCTATGTGTTATGTAGATGCATCGACCAAAAGTCTTCGTCACGAGCTGTAAAAATAAAATTTTAGTTAGAAATAAACATTACCTGCAACAGTTAAATACTCACGTTTGGCATCATGTCATATATTTCATGAAGAATTTCATATGCAGTAGAATTGCTGACCTCAGTAGCTGGCTTAGCTCTCTTTCTTTTAGGAGGCCTAGTAGTCTTCTTACAGGGAACATCATTCTATTTGGTGATGCTTAATTCAATAAAACATATTGCAGCAGAAGTTATCTAAAATATGATAATAACACATACTCTTTACACACATATTACTATTCTACATACGAGTAAAATGTAAATTACACGATACAGCAACACGATAAAGTAATACCCCTATTAAAACAAACAAGTATACCTGATTAAATGCTTCAATACCAATGTTGCAATAATAGGCCTCGATCTAAAAAAGAACAACACAAATTAGGACAATATTTAACAAAACCTTAAAACAAAAATTTATTCTAACCTATCCTTTAACTTTAAAATCATTTTGGGTCATTATAAGAAAACAACATTGACAAACTAGAGTCGCTAATGCCATATTATGGGCTTTTTCGTCCAAAAAAGTTAAAACTAGGCTAATTTTTTAGTAAAATTTTTGGTTATTAGAGACCGCCTTTCAGGCTCGGTCTCTATACCGAGCCCTTGGAAAAAAGTTGTGTGTTCGTGCGTGTGTATGTTGTCGTCCGTTTCGACATTTTCACATTTTCAATTTTTTTTCTCGAAAACGGTTAGAGGGAGGGCAACCAAATTTTCTGGGTTAATAGAGGGATAGTGCGGCTAGCTTCGGTAAAAAATTCAGTTATACAGGGTGTTCCGTTTCGGAGATATAAAACGTCAAAGTCGAAATTTCAGCGATTTCCGTTGCAATAGATTACAGGTCGCAAAACTTAACTAAATCGATTTAAATTTTCAGAGGTTGTAGAAGACCGGGGTGTTCCGAACCCTATTGAAATTGGCGATATTCGGAAAATGGGAAGTAATTTTTTTGAATTTTTTTATGTCGAAAAATGCCCTTTGTAGACCCCACTTTGGCACTGAATAAGTCGAAACCGAAACTTCGGACAGAAAAACGTATTTGAACATAAAACTAAAGAATCTCAAATACTTTCTTTTTCTAATACATTTACCTATACCTAAAACGACTGGAAATTGAAAAAATTTGGGAAAATCTGGAAATTACGAATTTTCATGCAAATTTTTGACGGTTTTGAATTTTTTGGGGGGTCAAAATAGATCCAAATCGAAATTCCATGTGCCCTATCGGAAAGAGCTCGCCGAAATACGTTAGAAACGTATTTTTTAGTTCTTTTATTTCTAATAGGAAAGGAGAAATCGATAATTAAATTTCGATTTTTTACGATTTTTTTTCATGACATCTCTACATTTGAATCACTCTGTATCTTTTCCTATCTAATTTCTTCTAACTTTTTCAACGCTATCCGTTGGGGATATAATCAGGCTTTAAAATGAATCCCGAATGGGTGATCCAGGGCCTGATTTAGGGGGTAAAAACTCATTTTTTCTGTTTTTTTTCCATCAAAATTCATATTTAAAAGGCATTATTATATATTATTTCTCTTATTTAACGATTCTTTTTTGGTTTATTTTCTTCCCTGATCATCTAAGAACACTCCTAACTAATTAAAACTCCATATTTTTTCGTTAAAGTTATAAATAAATACCTTTTTTTGCATCGCTGCAGGAAAAATTTTAAAAAGTGCATATATAAAAGCCGTGCTTTGACAAAACAATTGAACGGACCCTCTTTACATCGAAATTAAAAAAATATGACCTGTCAAAATGTCATGAAAATAACAGTTTTTGTAGCGATATTGGAAGCTTCCTGAACCGATTTCGGCTTGAAATATACATGGCAAAGGTAAAATGGTCTTTATATTTTTAATAGCGGTACATTTCATTGGACGATTTGAGCATTAAATACCAATTTCATTAATTTTGCTGAGGTCCTGCAAAGGCATTTAAAAATCAATTTCTATACGGGGAAATTTATTCATTTAATTATAATGTATGAAATGTCACAATTTGGCTAAAATGTCAGCATTTTGATGCGAGATTGGAAGGAGTCCGGACCAACTTCGGCCTCGAATTTACCGGGCAATGCATTTAGGGACCTTATACTTTCGGTAGAAAGACATTTCATTTCATATTATACCGATTAAATACCATTTTAATCGATTTTCCTATGACGCTACAAAGCATCATTGAAGATTCTAATATGAAGCTCAGTGGCATCGAAAAAATCCCAAAATATGCATTTTATTTTCTAACCATGAGCGTGTATACTTTTGGGGCAATATATTAATTATTATTGAATAATTTTAATTTAATTTTAGGGAAATGACTTGATTCGGATCGTTTTAAAGTAACCAGAACGATTCTAAAATACATTTTATACCTTCCGGCATGTGCATGATTGTATATATGTCTACAGGGTGTCCGAAAAGTCTTTGTATGCGCAAATATCTTTGTCATTAGAGCGAAGAAAAACTTAAATGAGTCTTATTTCAAGGAAATCGTAAATTTTTCATTCCTTTGTGTGGTTGTTTATATGTTGGTACACAACAGAATGTCCAAAAAGTCTTTGTATGGGGAAATATCTTTGCCAAATTTAATTTTAGGGAAATGAATTGACTCCCTTTTAAAGTAACCTGAACGATTCGAAAGTACATTTTATACCTTTCGGCATGTGGGTGATTCTGTATATGCCTACAGGGTGTCCGAAAAGTCTTTATATGCGCAAATAACTTTGTCATACGTACGAAGATAAAATCAATAGGGTCGGTTTTCAAGAAAATCGAAAATATTTAAATTACCATGTGTCGTGTTGTGTTGTGTTTTTATGTATGTATACAGGGTGTCCGAAAAGTCTTTGAATGGGCAAATACCTTTGCCTTTCGTACAAATAGTAACTCGATGGTCGGATTTAAAGCAAATCGTAGGTATATATTTGCATTTCTATGTGTACGGATTTATATGTTTGTATACAGGGTGTTGGAAAAGTCTTAGTCTGGAATGGGCAAATACTCCTATTAGTACTTAGCATTATTAGGTCGAATTTCAAGTAAATCGAATATATTTGTATTAATATGTGTTTATGCTTGTACGTGTGTATACAGGGTGTCCGAAAAGTCTTATTATTTGCAACTCCTTTTATTAGGACCAAAATAAACTTAATTAAGGCGGATTTCAAGAAAATTGTCTATATTTGTATTACTATGTGTTTATGCTTGTGCGTGTGTATACAGGGTGTCCGAAAAGTCTTATTATTTGCAACTCCTTTTATTAGGACCAAAATAAACTTAATTAAGGCGGATTTCAAGAAAATCGTCTATATTTGTATTACATGTGTTTATGATTGTACGTGTGTATACAGGGTGCAACTCCTTTTATTAGGACCTAAATAAACTTAATTAAGGCGGATTTCAAGAAAATCGTCTATATTTGTATTACATGTGTTTATGATTGTACGTGTGTATACAGGGTGCAACTCCTTTTATTAGGACCTAAATAAACTTAATTAAGGCGGATTTCAAGAAAATCGTCTATATTTGTATTACTATGTGTTTATGCTTGTACGTGTGTATACAGGGTGTCCGAGAAGTCTTAGTATTTGCAACTCATTTTAATACGACCAAAATAAACGTAATTAAGGCGGATTTCAAGAAAATCGTCTATATTCCTATTTAAACGTGTGAGTGTTAGATTGAATGTATACAGGGTGTCCAAAAATTCTTGGAATGGGCAAATACTCCTATTAGTACTTAGCATTATTAGGTCGAATTTCAAGTAAATCGAATATATTTGTATTAATATGTGTTTATGCTTGTACGTGTGTATACAGGGTGTCCGAAAAGTCTTATTATTTGCAACTCCTTTTATTAGGACCAAAATAAACTTAATTAAGGCGGATTTCAAGAAAATTGTCTATATTTGTATTACTATGTGTTTATGCTTGTGCGTGTGTATACAGGGTGTCCGAAAAGTCTTATTATTTGCAACTCCTTTTATTAGGACCAAAATAAACTTAATTAAGGCGGATTTCAAGAAAATTGTCTATATTTGTATTACTATGTGTTTATGATTGTACGTGTGTATACAGGGTGCAACTCCTTTTATTAGGACCTTAATAAACTTAATTAAGGCGGATTTCAAGAAAATGGTCTATATTTGTATTACTATGTGTTTATGCTTGTACGTGTGTATACAGGGTGTCCGAAAAGTCTTAGTATTTGCAACTCATTTTAATACGACCAAAATAAACGTAATTAAGGCGGATTTCAAGAAAATCGTCTATATTCCTATTTAAACGTGTGAGTGTTAGATTGAATGTATACAGGGTGTCCAAAAATTCTTGGAATGGGCAAATACTCCTATTAGTACTTAGATAAACTTTATTAGGTCGAATTTCAAGCAAATCAAATATATTTGTATTAATATGTGTTTATGTTTGTATGTATGTATACAGGGTGTCCGAAAAGTATTTTTGTTGGCAAAAATAGTTTCTACGTGTAGGTGTTTGTATGTATGTAGCGATGGGGTCACGAAGGGCGGTCTATTCTCCATCATCAGTCCGAAGGAGTGTGATATCTTCCTTAATACTTGGCCTAGAAACACGAAATTTTCAGGGCATGACAATGTTGATATTACCGACCTTATAGAGCCCCCTCGGGGGGCGATTAGGCGGTCTATCCGTACTAGTTATAGACCGCCTTTCAGGCTCGGTCTATATACCGAGCCCTTGGAAAAAAGTTGTGTGTTCGTGCGTGTGTATGTTGTCGTCCGTTTCGACATTTCCACATTTTCAATTTTTTTTCTCGAAAACGGTTAGAGGGAGGGCAACCAAATTTTCTGGGTTAATAGAGGGATAGTGCGGCTAGCTTCGGTAAAAAATTCAGTTATACAGGGTGTTCCGTTTCGGAGATATAAAACGTCAAAGTCGAAATTTCAGCGATTTCCGTTGTAATCGATTACAGGTCGCAAAAGTGAATTAAATCGATTTAAATTTTCAGAGGTTGTAGAAGACCGGGGGGTTCCGAACCCTATTGAAACTGGCGGTATTCGGAAAATGGGAAGTAATTTTTTTGAATTTTTTTATGTCGAAAAATGCCCTTTGTAGACCCCAATTTGGCACCGAATAAGTCGAAACCGGAACATCGGACAGAAAAACGTATTTAAACATAAAACTAAAGAATCTCAAATACTTTCTTTTTGCAATACATTTACCTATACCTAAAACGACTGGAAATTGGAAAAATTTGGGAAAAACTGGAAATTACGAATTTTCATGCAAATCTTTGACGGTTTTGAATTTTTTGGGGGGTCAAAATGGATCCAAATCGAAATCCCATGAGCCTTATCGGAAAGAGCTCGCCGAAATACGTTACAAACGTATTTTTTAGTTCTTTTATTCCTAATAGGAAAGGAGCAATTGATAATTAAATTTCGATTTTTTACGATTTTTTTTCATGACATCTCTACATTTGAATCACTCTGTATCTTTTCCTATCTAATTTCTTCCAACTTTTTCAACGCTATCCCTTGGGGATATAATCAGGCTTTAAAACAAATCCCGAATGGGTGATCCAGGGCCGCATTTAGGGGGTAAAAACTCATTTTTTCGGTTTTTTTCAACCAAAATTCATCTTTAAAAGGCATTATTATATATTATTTCTCTTATTTAACGATTCTTTTTTGGTTTATTTTCTTCCCTGATTATCTAAGAACACTCCTAACTAATTAAAACTCCATATTTTTTCGTTAAAATTATAAATAAATACCTTTTTTTGCATCGCTGCAGGAAAAATTTTAAAAAGTACATATATAAAAGCCGTGCCTTGAAAAAAAACAAATGAAACTGACCCTCTTTACATCGAAATTAAAATATGACCTGTCAAAATGTCATGAAAATAACAGTTTTCGTAGCGATATTGGAAGCTTCCTGGACCGATTTCGGCTTGAAATATACATGGCAAAGGTAAAACGGACTTTATATTTTTAGTTAAAATATGTTTCATTGGACGATTTAAGTATTAAATACGAATTTTTTTAATTTTTCTCAGACCATGCAAATGCATGTCAAAATCAGTTTCATACGGAGAAATGTATTAAAATATGAAGGGTCGAAATGTCGCAAAAAGTCAGTTTTCCTTGCGAGATTTTAGGGTTTCTGAACCGTTTTCGACTTGAAAAATACCGGGCAACGCCTCTATAGACCTTCCCGTGTGGATTTCGGAACATATAATTTGAAGAATTAGTCATTAAATACCAATTTTAACAATTTTTCGATGACGCGGCGAAGCATCATAGAAAGGCCATTCCATGAGGTAGTATACGGGGTAAATCACAATGACGGGTCTGATTTAAATTTTGCTTAGATTTGTTATTAATTGAGAACGGATTATTCGATTGAAAAGAGTGATGTGGCAATCGAAAGGGGAGGAAGTAAGCTATTTTATTTGAAAATAATTTCGACATTTCGTTGGCATGACGACGAAAAATTTGCTATTTCCGATATTTATTGAGTTAGACAGCTGAAATTTGATATATGGGAAGAATTCGGTCAATTATTCAAAATTATATGTGTAAATTTTGATTCGCATGGTCTCTATAGCAACGATTAAGGATAAAGTTGACAATTTCTAACTCACGTACGGCTGATCTGATTGAAACGAGTGAGGTGGCAATCGAAAGGGAACGAAGTAAGCTACTTTTTTATGTGAAAATAATTTTGACATTTCGTTGCCATGACGACGAACAGTTTGCTATTTCCATTATTTATTGAGTTTTAGAGTTGAAATTTGATATCTGGGTAGAATTCGGTCAATCATTCAAAAATATTTTTATAAATTTTTATTCCGATGATTACCATAGCAACGATTGAGCATAAAGTTGATCATTTTTAACTCGCGAACGGCTTATCTGATTGAAACCAGTAAAGTGACGATCGAAATGTTAGAAAGTACACTACTTTTTTATGTGAAATTAATTTTGACATTTCGTTGCCGGGACGATGAACAATTTGCTATTTTCGTTATTTATTGAGTTGGAAAGTTGAAAACTGATATCTCGGAAGAATTCGGTCACTCATTCAAAAATATATCTGGAAAAATCGATTCCCATGGTTGACATAGCAACGATTAAGGATAAAGTTGACAATTTATAACTCGCGGACGCCTTCTGCGATTGGAACGAGCGAGGTGGCTATCGAAAGGGATGGAAGTAAACTACTTTTTTATTTGAAAATAATTTCGATTTTTGGTAGTGATGACGACGATCAATTTGATTTCTCCGTTATTTATAGAGTTGCAGAGTAGAAATTTCGCGTCTAAGTAGAATTCGGTCAATCATTGAAAAATATTTTTGCAATTTTCAATTTTAATGATTGCCATAGCAACGATTAGGGGTAAAGTTAACAACTTACAACTCGCGAACGGCTTCTTAGATTGAAAGAAGCGACGTTCATAATATGTATGCACAATTTTTTTCCATAGAGACATCAGTGGCGTGCCCGAAGGGCTCGCCACCAATCTTCATCCAGCTCGACCATTTCAGGAAGATGATGTTATCTAGTGTATGGTTCAAAGCCGATCGAAAGATGACAAGTTTAATTTAGTAGGGTTTCAGCGAAATCGTACATATTGTATTTATATGTAATATGTGTTTGTATGTATATAGCGATACGGTTACGAAGGGCGGTCTATTCTGCATCATCAGTCCGAAGGAGTGTGATATCTTCCTTAATAGATGCTCCAGCAACACGAAATTTTCAGGGCATGACAATGATGATATTACCGACCTTATAGAGCCCCCTCAGGGGGCGATTAGGCGGTCTACCCGTACTAGTTATAGACCGCCTTTCAGGCTCGGTCTATATACCGAGCCCTTGGTCAGAAAAATGTGTGTGTGTATGTATGGCCGTATGTTGTCGTCCGTTTCGACATTTTCACCTTTTCAATTTTTTTTCTCGAAAACGGTTATAGAGGCGGCAACCAAATTTTCTGGGTTAATAGAGGGATAGTGCGGCTAGCTTCGGTAAAAAATTCAGTTATACAGGGTGTTCCGTTTCGGAGTTATTAAACGCCAAATTCGAAATTTCAGCGATTTCCGTTGACATCGATTACAGGTCGCAAAAGTGAATTAAATCGATTTAAATTTTTGGAGGTTGTGGAGGACCGGGGTGTTCCGAACCCTATTGAAACTGGCGGTATTCGGAAAATGGGAAGTAATTTTTTTGAATTTTTTTATGTCGAAAAATGCCCTTTGTAGACCCCAATTTGGCACCGAATAAGTCGAAACCGGAACATCGGACAGAAAAACGTATTTGAACTTAAAACTAAAGAATCTCAAATACTTTCTTTTTGCAATACATTTACCTATACCTAAAACGACTGGAAATTGGAAAAATTTGGGAAAAAGTGGAAATTACGAATTTTCATGCAAATTTTTGACGGTTTTGAATTTTTTGGGGGGTCAAAATGGATCGAAATCGAAATTCCATGTGCCCTATCGGAAAGAGCTCGCCGAAATACGTTAGAAACGTATTTTTTAGTTCTTTTATTTCTAATAGGAAAGGAGAAATCGATAATTAAATTTCGATTTTTTACGATTTTTTTTCATGACATCTTTACATTTGAATCACTCTGTATCTTTTCCTATCTAATTTCTTCTAACTTTTTCAACGCTATCCGTTGGGGATATAATCAGGCTTTAAAACGAATCCCGAATGGGTGATCCAGGGCCTGATTTAGGGGGTAAAAAGTCATTTTTTCTGTTTTTTTCCATCAAAATTCATATTTAAAAGGCATTATTATATATTATTTCTCTTATTTAACGATTCTTTTTTGGTTTATTTTCTTCCCTGATCATCTAAGGACACTCCTAACTAATTAAAACTCCATATTTTTTCGTTAAAGTTATAAATAAATACCTTTTTTTGCATCGCTGCAGGAAAAATTTTAAAAAGTGCATATATAAAAGCCGTGCCTTGACAAAACAATTGAACGGACCCTCTTTACATCGAAATTAAAAAATATGACCTGTCAAAATGTCATGAAAATAACAGTTTTTGTAGCGATATTGGAAGCTTCCTGGACCGATTTCGGCTTGAAATATACATGGCAAAGGTAAAATGGACTTTATATTTTTAATAGCGGTACATTTCATTGGACGATTTGAGCATTAAATACCAATTTCATTAATTTTGCTGAGGTCCTGCAAAGGTATTTAAAAATCAATTTCTATACGGGGAAATTTATTCATTTAATTATAATGTATGAAATGTCACAATTTGGCTAAAATGTCAGCATTTTGATGCGAGATTGGAAGGAGTCCGGACCAACTTCGGCCTCGAATTTACCGGGCAATGCATTTAGGGACCTTATACTTTCGGTAGAAAGACATTTCATTTCATATTATACCGATTAAATACCATTTTAATCGATTTTCCTATGACGCTACAAAGCATCATTGAAGATTCTAATATGAAGCTCAGTGGCATCGAAAAAATCCCAAAATATGCATTTTATTTTCTAACCATGAGCGTGTATACTTTTGGGGCAATATATTAATTATTATTGAATAATTTTAGGGAAATGACTTGATTCGGATCGTTTTAAAGTAACCAGAACGATTCTAAAATACATTTTATACCTTCCGGCATGTGCATGATTGTATATATGTCTACAGGGTGTCCGAAAAGTCTTTGTATGCGCAAATATCTTTGTCATTAGAGCGAAGAAAAACTTAAATGAGTCTTATTTCAAGGAAATCGTAAATTTTTCATTCCTTTGTGTGGTTGTTTATATGTTGGTACACAACAGAATGTCCAAAAAGTCTTTGTATGGGGAAATATCTTTGCCAAATTTAATTTTAGGGAAATGAATTGACTCCCTTTTAAAGTAACCTGAACGATTCGAAAGTACATTTTATACCTTTCGGCATGTGGGTGATTCTGTATATGCCTACAGGGTGTCCGAAAAGTCTTTATATGCGCAAATAACTTTGTCATAAGTACGAAGATAAAATTAATAGGGTCGGTTTTCAAGAAAATCGAAAATATTTAAATTACCATGTGTCGTGTTGTGTTGTGTTTTTATGTATGTATACAGGGTGTCCGAAAAGTCTTTGAATGGGCAAATACCTTTGCCTTTCGTACAAATAGTAACTCGATGGTCGGATTTAAAGCAAATCGTAGGTATATATTTGCATTTCTATGTGTACGGATTTATATGTTTGTATACAGGGTGTTGGAAAAGTCTTAGTTTGGAATGGGCAAATACTCCTATTAGTACTTAGCATTATTAGGTCGAATTTCAAGTAAATCGAATATATTTGTATTAATATGTGTTTATGCTTGTACGTGTGTATACAGGGTGTCCGAAAAGTCTTATTATTTGCAACTCCTTTTATTAGGACCAAAATAAACTTAATTAAGGCGGATTTCAAGAAAATTGTCTATATTTGTATTACTATGTGTTTATGCTTGTGCGTGTGTATACAGGGTGTCCGAAAAGTCTTATTATTTGCAACTCCTTTTATTAGGACCAAAATAAACTTAAATAAGGCGGATTTCAAGAAAATCGTCTATATTTGTATTACTATGTGTTTATGATTGTACGTGTGTATACAGGGTGCAACTCCTTTTATTAGGACCTAAATAAACTTAATTAAGGCGGATTTCAAGAAAATCGTCTATATTTGTATTACTATGTGTTTATGCTTGTACGTGTGTATACAGGGTGTCCGAAAAGTCTTAGTATTTGCAACTCATTTTAATACGACCAAAATAAACGTAATTAAGGCGGATTTCAAGAAAATCGTCTATATTCCTATTTAAACGTGTGAGTGTTAGATTGAATGTATACAGGGTGTCCAAAAATTCTTGGAATGGGCAAATACTCCTATTAGTACTTAGATAAACTTTATTAGGTCGAATTTCAAGCAAATCAAATATATTTGTATTAATATGTGTTTATGTTTGTATGTATGTATACAGGGTGTCCGAAAAGTATTTTTGTTGGCAAAAATAGTTTCTACGTGTAGGTGTTTGTATGTATGTAGCGATGGGGTCACGAAGGGCGGCCTATTCTCCATCATCAGTCCGAAGGAGTGTGATATCTTCCTTAATACTTGGCCTAGAAACACGAAATTTTCAGGGCATGACAATGATGATATTACCGACCTTATAGAGCCCCCTCGGGGGGCGATTAGGCGGTCTACGCAATCTTTATAGACCGCCTTTCAGGCTCGGTCTATATACCGAGCCCTTGGTCAGAAAAATGTGTGTGTGTGTATGTATGGCCGTGTGTTGTCGTCCGTTTCGACATTTTCACCTTTTCAATTTTTTTTCTCGAAAACGGTTATAGAGGCGGCAACCAAATTTTCTGGGTTAATAGAGGGATAGTGCGGCTAGCTTCGGTAAAAAATTCAGTTATACAGGGTGTTCCGTTTCGGAGTTATTAAACGCCAAAGTCGAAATTTCAGCGATTTCCGTTGACATCGATTACAGGTCGCAAAAGTGAATTAAATCGATTTAAATTTTTGGAGGTTGTGGAGGACCGGGGTGTTCCGAACCCTATTGAAACTGGCGGTATTCGGAAAATGGGAAGTAATTTTTTTGAATTTTTTTATGTCGAAAAATGCCCTTTGTAGACCCCAATTTGGCACCGAATAAGTCGAAACCGGAACATCGGACAGAAAAACGTATTTGAACTTAAAACTAAAGAATCTCAAATACTTTCTTTTTGCAATACATTTACCTATACCTAAAACGACTGGAAATTGGAAAAATTTGGGAAAAAGTGGAAATTACGAATTTTCATGCAAATTTTTGACGGTTTTGAATTTTTTGGGGGGTCAAAATGGATCCAAATCGAAATTCCATGTGCCCTATCGGAAAGAGCTCGCCGAAATACGTTAGAAACGTATTTTTTAGTTCTTCTATTTCTAATAGGAAAGGAGAAATCGATAATTAAATTTCGATTTTTTACGATTTTTTTTCATGACATCTCTACATTTGAATCACTCTGTATCTTTTCCTATCTAATTTCTTCTAACTTTTTCAACGCTATCCGTTGGGGATATAATCAGGCTTTAAAATGAATCCCGAATGGGTGATCCAGGGCCTGATTTAGGGGGTAAAAACTCATTTTTTCTGTTTTTTTCCATCAAAATTCATATTTAAAAGGCATTATTATATATTATTTCTCTTATTTAACGATTCTTTTTTGGTTTATTTTCTTCCCTGATCATCTAAGAACACTCCTAACTAATTAAAACTCCATATTTTTCCGTTAAAGTTATAAATAAATACCTTTTTTTGCATCGCTGCAGGAAAAATTTTAAAAAGTGCATATATAAAAGCCGTGCCTTGACAAAACAATTGAACGGACCCTCTTTACATCGAAATTAAAAAAATATGACCTGTCAAAATGTCATGAAAATAACAGTTTTTGTAGCGATATTGGAAGCTTCCTGGACCGATTTCGGCTTGAAATATACATGGCAAAGGTAAAATGGACTTTATATTTTTAATAGCGGTACATTTCATTGGACGATTTGAGCATTAAATACCAATTTCATTAATTTTGCTGAGGTCCTGCAAAGGCATTTAAAAATCAATTTCTATACGGGGAAATTTATTCATTTAATTATAATGTATGAAATGTCACAATTTGGCTAAAATGTCAGCATTTTGATGCGAGATTGGAAGGAGTCCGGACCAACTTCGGCCTCGAATTTACCGGGCAATGCATTTAGGGACCTTATACTTTCGGTAGAAAGACATTTCATTTCATATTATACCGATTAAATACCATTTTAATCGATTTTCCTATGACGCTACAAAGCATCATTGAAGATTCTAATATGAAGCTCAGTGGCATCGAACAAATCCCAAAATATGCATTTTATTTTCTATCCATGAGCGTGTATACTTTTGGGGCAATATATTAATTATTATTGAATAATTTTAATTTAATTTTAGGGAAATGACTTGATTCGGATCGTTTTAAAGTAACCAGAACGATTCTAAAATACATTTTATACCTTCCGGCATGTGCATGATTGTATATATGTCTACAGGGTGTCCGAAAAGTCTTTGTATGCGCAAATATCTTTGTCATTAGAGCGAAGAAAAACTTAAATGAGTCTTATTTCAAGGAAATCGTAAATTTTTCATTCCTTTGTGTGGTTGTTTATATGTTGGTACACAACAGAATGTCCAAAAAGTCTTTGTATGGGGAAATATCTTTGCCAAATTTAATTTTAGGGAAATGAATTGACTCCCTTTTAAAGTAACCTGAACGATTCGAAAGTACATTTTATACCTTTCGGCATGTGGGTGATTCTGTATATGCCTACAGGGTGTCCGAAAAGTCTTTATATGCGCAAATAACTTTGTCATAAGTACGAAGATAAAATTAATAGGGTCGGTTTTCAAGAAAATCGAAAATATTTAAATTACCATGTGTCGTGTTGTGTTGTGTTTTTATGTATGTATACAGGGTGTCCGAAAAGTCTTTGAATGGGCAAATACCTTTGCCTTTCGTACAAATAGTAACTCGATGGTCGGATTTAAAGCAAATCGTAGGTATATATTTGCATTTCTATGTGTACGGATTTATATGTTTGTATACAGGGTGTTGGAAAAGTCTTAGTTTGGAATGGGCAAATACTCCTATTAGTACTTAGCATTATTAGGTCGATTTTCAAGTAAATCGAATATATTTGTATTAATATGTGTTTATGCTTGTACGTGTGTATACAGGGTGTCCGAAAAGTCTTATTATTTGCAACTCCTTTTATTAGGACCAAAATAAACTTAATTAAGGCGGATTTCAAGAAAATTGTCTATATTTGTATTACTATGTGTTTATGCTTGTGCGTGTGTATACAGGGTGTCCGAAAAGTCTTATTATTTGCAACTCCTTTTATTAGGACCAAAATAAACTTAATTAAGGCGGATTTCAAGAAAATCGTCTATATTTGTATTACTATGTGTTTATGATTGTACGTGTGTATACAGGGTGCAACTCCTGTACGTGTGTATACAGGGTGCAACTCCTTTTATTAGGACCTAAATAAACTTAATTAAGGCGGATTTCAAGAAAATCGTCTATATTTGTATTACTATGTGTTTATGCTTGTACGTGTGTATACTGGGTGTCCGAAAAGTCTTAGTATTTGCAACTCATTTTAATACGACCCAAATAAACGTAATTAAGGCGGATTTCAAGAAAATCGTCTATATTCCTATTTAAACGTGTGAGTGTTAGATTGAATGTATACAGGGTGTCCAAAAATTTTTGGAATGGGCAAATACTCCTATTAGTACTTAGCATTATTAGGTCGAATTTCAAGTAAATCGAATATATTTGTATTAATATGTGTTTATGCTTGTACGTGTGTATACAGGGTGTCCGAAAAGTCTTATTATTTGCAACTCCTTTTATTAGGACCAAAATAAACTTAATTAAGGCGGATTTCAAGAAAATTGTCTATATTTGTATTACTATGTGTTTATGCTTGTGCGTGTGTATACAGGGTGTCCGAAAAGTCTTATTATTTGCAACTCCTTTTATTAGGACCAAAATAAACTTAATTAAGGCGGATTTCAAGAAAATCGTCTATATTTGTATTACTATGTGTTTATGATTGTACGTGTGTATACAGGGTGCAACTCCTTTTATTAGGACCTAAATAAACTTAATTAAGGCGGATTTCAAGAAATTCGTCTATATTTGTATTACTATGTGTTTATGCTTGTACGTGTGTATACAGGGTGTCCGAAAAGTCTTAGTATTTGCAACTCATTTTAATACGACCAAAATAAACGTAATTAAGGCGGATTTCAAGAAAATCGTCTATATTCCTATTTAAACGTGTGAGTGTTAGATTGAATGTATACAGGGTGTCCAAAAATTCTTGGAATGGGCAAATACTCCTATTAGTACTTAGCATTATTAGGTCGAATTTCAAGTAAATCGAATATATTTGTATTAATATGTGTTTATGCTTGTACGTGTGTATACAGGGTGTCCGAAAAGTATTATTATTTGCAACTCCTTTTATTAGGACCAAAATAAACTTAATTAAGGCGGATTTCAAGAAAATTGTCTATATTTATATTACTATGTGTTTATGCTTGTGCGTGTGTATACAGGGTGTCCGAAAAGTCTTATTATTTGCAACTCCTTTTATTAGGACCAAAATAAACTTAATTAAGGCGGATTTCAAGAAAATCGTCTATATTTGTATTACTATGTGTTTATGATTGTACGTGTGTATACAGGGTGCAACTCCTTTTATTAGGACCTAAATAAACTTAATTAAGGCGGATTTCAAGAAAATCGTCTATATTTGTATTACTATGTGTTTATGCTTGTACGTGTGTATACAGTGTGTCCGAAAAGTCTTAGTATTTGCAACTCATTTTAATACGACCAAAATAAACGTAATTAAGGCGGATTTCAAGAAAATCGTCTATATTCCTATTTAAACGTGTGAGTGTTAGATTGAATGTATACAGGGTGTCCAAAAATTCTTGGAATGGGCAAATACTCCTATTAGTACTTAGATAAACTTTATTAGGTCGAATTTCAAGCAAATCAAATATATTTGTATTAATATGTGTTTATGTTTGTATGTATGTATACAGGGTGTCCGAAAAGTATTTTTGTTGGCAAAAATAGTTTCTACGTGTAGGTGTTTGTATGTATGTAGCGATGGGGTCACGAAGGGCGGTCTATTCTCCATCATCAGTCCGAAGGAGTGTGATATCTTCCTTAATACATGGCATAGAAACACGAAATTTTCAGGGCATTACAATGATGATATTACCGACCTTATAGAGCCCCCTCGGGGGGCGATTAGGCGGTCTACCCGTACTAGTGTTTAATACCCAAGTCGTTTTTTGCTCCATCACAACTCTGAGATCCACCTCGAGTCTCTTATCTGTGTCTCTTCTGGACTAGATACATAATAATTGAATAATTATTGTAATCCATATTCTAAAAAGTATTCTTTATAAAATAATTATTAGTTTTAAACAAACTGACAACTTACCCAAAACAGGATGAATTATGTATAAAAAATAGTGCACAGACAAAAAAACAATAACAAAAACAATACAAAAAAACAAAACACTCAAAACCTCTGAAAAACAGAAGAAAAACGACTGAAAAAACAAAAAATTGCTGATTCCGTTGCCACTACAAAAGTGTTAAGCGGGTATTACCTCAACAATTTCTTCGCGAATAAATTCATGAATTAATTCGCGAATTTCTTCACGGCCGCATATTGGATTTACATTTGTCACAGACTTTATGAAGTTTTTTGACAATTTCAGCTCTCACACCGAAATTAACGAACAAAACGAACTAGCGCAAACATTGACTTGACTTTTTGCATTTATTTTAAGTCGGCATTACTGGATTCCCGTAAAAATTGACGGAAAATTAGAACACGTCCTATTTCGTGAATAACTTCACGAAGTTCTTCATGAATTTATTGGACATCAAAGTTTTAGTATTACATTTGTCAATTTACTTCGCGAAGCAACTTCATGAAATAATTCGCGAAGAAATTGTTGGTGTAATACCCGCTTTAGGTAAAGTATCGCTCAAATAACCTTAAATTTTGAGAAACCGGGCATTAGTTGTTCAAAGTTCAAAATAGAACAGTTGCCTTTAAATTTTCACCTGAAAATGAAAAAATAAACGCCAAATGAGCATTAATGCTTTTAATTTTTGTTTTTTGCTTGTAATAGCCTTTTATTATTTGACGGTGAACTGTTTATTAATTAAATTTTAAATGATTTGCTTCTCATTATTTTAAATAGTTGCTGTACCTAAAAACCACTTTAGAAATAAAAATCCGAAGTTCTCACAACACACAATCGATATTAAATGGATTATATAGGGACAGGTACTTAAAAAATTCTCATAAAACACAATGGACATAAAAAAGATATAATGAGGACTGTCCCTACAAAACTCGATAGATATACAATTCGTATGAGGACGGTCCCCATAAGCACCAAGTGTTCTTAGAAGCACCAATGGTTATTAAAAAGGGTCTTCAAAAGCACCCTTTGCCATATATATATATATATATATATATATATATATATATATATATATATATATATATATATATATATATATGTATATATATATATATATATATATATATATATATATATATATATATATATATATATATATACTCGTATATATATATATATATATATATATATATATGTATATATATATATATATATATATATATATATATATATATATATATATATATATATATATATATATATATATATATATATATATACAGGGTGGTGCAACCAAGATGGGGTGGACGATTGTGAGTAAACGGTGAGGAATTTCGAAAATTTTTTTTTTGGATATTATAGATAGTCAAACCCGCTATGTTTTAAAATTATAGCCATAATACAGGGTGGTCCAAAAAACTCGTGGCGAACCAAACTTGTGTTTTTTTAAATGGGACACCCTGTATATAATTGTTCCAATTGATTCTCCTGTTCGTTACGATCATTTTGATATAGGGTTTATTGGGTCTAAAACTTATAGTAAGGGAATGGGACGCGGTTAAAGTTGAAAAAATGCTCAAAGTTCGGCCATTTTTAAAAAAAATTTGAAACAGGTATGGAAAAACCAAATATTCCATAAAACGTTACATATCCTTGAATACTTTAATCGCTTGCAATTTGTTTAAAATTATTCACTGTTATACAGGGTGGTCAACTTTTGCAAATACGCCCTGGACTCATTTTTTTTTAAATGGAACATCCTGTATATTTTATTTTCATCTCAAAGATAACATTGCTAGCTTTCAAAAAATACCATACATGATGCCTTTCTGACCAACAGTTTTTTAGTAAACCAGCCGTGAAACCAAGGTTTCTTCATTCTAATACGATTATACTGAATTTACGTTGTTTATTATTAAATATCTAATATTAGGGGGCCATGACACTATCATAAATGAAACAGGATTGACGAACTTGTCAAAGCTACTGCAGCACAATCCATTATTTACAAGTTAAGTGTAGGTGGCCCAATAATTATGAGGTAAGAAGACTGAGACCCGAAACTTTTACATGTTTATTAGAGATATTTCAAAAAACAGAAAATATTGTTTTTAGGAAATGTAAAGTAATTAATAAACCAGTTATAAACAAAGATAATCAGTTATCAGTATTATTAATAGTTTAAAACAATTAATTAAGCAAAAACAGAACATCTTTTAAAATTACTTCGGTATGTACTTACTTGTAAACCTAATTTAATATAAACAATTAACAATGCTCATATAAGGGGTTCAACTAAACCACCATCTTGCTGAAGGCACATTTCGAGTCTATCCATAAATGAAAGTTTCACTTTTCTCAAAGTCTGTTCTGAAACGTTGCGAAAACTGTTTCTTATTCTCGTCTTCATATCTTCCACAGTGGTTGGAACCTCTTTATAGACTTCTTCTTTAACATGCCCCCATAGAAAAAATCTAGTGGTGTTAAGTCGGGTGGTCTGGCTGACCACTTACCTGGTCCACCTCGCCCAATCCAACGATCTGTCTTCCAATTTATCGACAAAATATCTTACATTCCTATGGCAATGCGGAGGCGCTCCATTATGTTTAAACCATAAGGATCCCCTTACCATTAAACGTAAATCTTCAACCAATACTGGCAACTCGTTTCTCAAAAAATTTGTTTATAACTGGTTTATTAATTACTTTACATTTCCTAAAAACAATATTTTCTGTTTTTTGAAATATCTCTAATAAACATGTAAAACTTTCGGGTCTCAGTCTTCTTACCTCATAATTATTGGGCCACCTACACTTAACTTGTAAATAATGGATTGTACGGCAGTAGCTTTGGCAAGTTCGTCAATCCTGTTTCATTTATGATAGTGTCATGGCCTCCTAATATTGGATATTTAATAATAAACAACGTAAATTCAGTATAATCGTATTAGAATGAAGAATCCTTGGTTTCACGGCTAGTTTACTAAAAAACTGTTGGTCAGAAAGGCATCATGTATGGTATTTTTTGAAAGCTAGCAATGTTATCTTTAAGATGAAAATAAAATATACAGGGTGTTCCATTTAAAAAAAATGAGTCCAGGGCGTATTTGCAAAACTTGACCACCCTGTATAACAGTGAATAATTTTAAACAAATTGCAAGCGATTAATGTATTCAAGGATATGTAACGTTTTATGGAATATTTGGTTTTTCCATACCTGTTTCAATTTTTTTTTTAAATGGCCGAACTGTGAGCATTTTTTAAACTTTAACCGCGTCCCATTCCCTTACTATAAGTTTTAGACCCAATAAACCTTATATCAAAATGATCGTAATGAACAGGAGAATCAATGGGAACAATTATATACAGGGTGTCCCATTTAAAAAAAACACAAGTTTGGTTCGCCACGAGTTTTTCGGACCACCCTGTATTATGGCTATAATTTTAAAACATAGCGGGTTTGACTATCCATAATATACAAAAAAAAAATTTTCGAAATTCCTCACCGTTTACTCACAATCGTCCACCCCATCTTGGTTGCACCACCCTGTATATATATATACATAGGGTGTTCGGTAAGTATATGGCATACTCTCATGAAAAAAAAATTACTACAGTAGATTTTTGACATCGTCAGGGAAGTCAGGAACGGACCTGCCACCACACTCGTTGGGCCAAATTTTTGACAGGTATCATTTTACAGAGCTCAAAACTGATTTTTTAAATACTTTGGTCATTCCTCTTTAAAAAAGGTACTCTACATTTGTTTCGATAAAATTAGCCGTTTTCGAAAAAATTAAGGTTTTGTATAACACGTTATTGAAATAATACTACAATAAAACACCAGTCGTTTTTATTTCCTTATCAATATTGTGTTATTGACAAGTAAAAGTTAAATCATAAAAAGTACGTAAAACTGAATCTTTTTGATATTTCAGAAATCGCTTAAACAGAAAAATGTGAAAGCTCTCCTTCTTCTTGTTTACTTGAGCAGATTTTCGATACATTTTCTTATCCGACGGATGTTTTGTTGTTGTACTCGAAACAATATTCCAGGATTGTCTCGAATTTCGTTGCAATGGTGTGTTATTCTTTCTATCAGGTTTTCCCTGGTGTGAACTGGCGTTGAATATAAAAGCCTTTTTAAATTTCCCCACAAGAAGAAATCTAAAGGAGTCATGTCGGGCAACCTCGGTGGCCATACAATAGGCCCACCTCGACCTACCCGTCTATCACCAGAAGTATTTGATAAGTGCTGACGAACTAAATTGCTGAAATAGGGCGGTGCACCGCCGTGCATAAACCACATCTGATTTCTAATTTCTAAGGGCACATTTTCTAATAAACCGTTTAAGTTTTGTTGCAAGAATTGCAAATAGATGGCACCATTTAATCTGTCTTCAATAAAGAACGGTCCAATGAGATGATTCCCAATAATCCCCGCCCACACGTTAACCATAAATCTTTGTTGATGCCTTGTCTGTTCTATTGCATGGGATTTTCTTCATGCCAGATATGCAAATTATGGCAATTTATTACACCGTCTCGGGTGAAACCGGCTTCGTCCATGAACAAACCAATATTAGTCAAATTTGGATTTTGCCTAAATCGTTCAGAAAACCAATTTACGTAATTGACTCTTGCAGGATAATCAGCGGGAGACATGGCATGTACCTTTTGGACGTGATACGGATGTAGCAGTTGTTCTCGAAGGGTCTCATGAACAAGCCACTTTGTCGCATGAACTTGAACCGACAGCTTTCTTACACTATTAGAGGGATTTTCAGCAATCTCATCCAGAATTTCCTCCTCTAACTGAGGGTGTCTTGCTCTTCTTGGAGGTCCTTCTCCACCACGGCGCGGCAAATAACTTCCTAAAATGGATTAGCAAAAGATACGCCATTTTTAGCATCTTTTTATTTCACTTGACTTTTTACCTGTTTCTCTTATTCTACGATCCACCCTTTCAAAAGTTCTTCGGTGCGGTAAACGTCGAGCTGCATTGCGCTTCTTACTAAACTCTTGTTGGTTATAGTTTGTTGGTTGATACATTTTCAGGTGCTTGCTTGAAATAATGGTTGTAGAACTGTGGGTGAGTGCTTAAATAAGCAAGCGTGGTAGTGGGGATAGCAAGAGTGGTGGGGATAGTAAGAGTGGTGGGGGATTTAAACACTAATCTTATAGATTTAAACATCATTTAGCGACTAACCATGCATGAGTGTAAGACAGAACTTTTTATCGACATTCAAGGATATAACAGTTCCTTTGGATACATTCCAAAAGAATTAGCGATTTATGATGGGATTCGTTGCTCAAATTATCTGTTTAAATCACCATTTCAAAAAAAAATATGTTATCTGCTCTCGATCTCAAAATGGTTAAATGGGCCGAAGAGTATCATGGATTGGAGTGGAATTTTGGAAATATAGAACTTAATGAAATTGATGATATTTTAAAGCACGTATTAGAAGTTTACCAATCGCCCAAAATTTACGTGAAAGGGAATGAAAAAATAAACTTCTTAAAAAAGTTTTTGGATGAAGATTTCATATACGCTATTCCCATTGGACAAGAACCAAAATTAAGTAAATTTAAGAAAATTCCAGAATGTTGTTTTCACAAAAATGCAAATCCATGGCATTGTGCATTAGCAAACGTAAAATTGTTATATAATTATAGGCATTGTTATGAATAAAAACCTTTATTATATATATGTTTTTTTATTATTGAATTTTATTTATAATACACATATACTTTGAATAATATATATCCTATTGAACATATAAACACTACTAACAATATACTTAATAATACTACACACACATTTGAATTACATTCTTCTATACAAGATTTTCTATACAACTGATTCCATTCCTGTGTCACTATTGAAGTTTTATTGAAATAATATAATCTTAACTTATACCGTACAACGGTAGATTCATTTATAATATTATCATCTATTTTGTGAGTAAGTAAACCATTATTTATATTCGTTGTTTTCCATGTTGAAGGCCAACTATCATTATTTACATTATTCACAGATAGACAAATAAATGCTTCTCGAACATTAGGATCAACTTGTATGAACAAAGTATTGTTAACGAATGCTGATAGAAATAGAATTCCTACTGGTAGCAGAGCCATTTTCAAACTAAAATATTTTTCCAGGGTTCTTATGTTTTATATTCGTCATGAACTAAATCTTTTAGAATATCAATTACATTATTAACTTGGTCATCATCAGTCTTGGATTTCTCTTCCAAAATACTTATATGTTTGTGTCCCCAAGCTAAAGTTCTAAAATAATCTGGAATTATATAGCGTTTATCATCTTTTGGAGACAAAGCAACCTTATTTTTTAATTGTGTGAACATATCATGTAAAATTGAATGAAAAATATTCATTTTTCTAAATTTGATCTCAGAATTTTCAACTACATCTTTATAATCTTGTTTAGTAATGGAAATTTCTATAACATATTTTTTAACTCCTTTCGCCTTCTTTTCAGATTTATCTTCTAAATTTACACAGTAAGCTTTAACTCCCGTCCCATAAAAACTTGAAATTGGTTTGCCCGCAAATCGTTCATTCGTCCTAATACAGAATTGTTCTTAGTAATATTATGAATATTGTTTTCATTGTAATTAGAAGTGTCAAACTTCTCTAAATTTTCCTGCCTATCTTGATAAAAGTTTTCTGTTCTTACGTTTAAAATTAAACTATCTGTATCCGTGTATAACAAAATTGCTTCGTCTCCATACTTGCTCTTAATATAGTCATAATAAAAATCATATAAAACGGTTTTTGATAATTCCAAGACTGTGAAGACAACATAAACAGGTTTATTGTAAGTCACTTTTACTCTTTCCATTTGTATCGCAACCAAGTTTTCATTAAAGACTAATCGATTTTTAAAATTTGGTTTAGCAATCAATGTCTGCGCTCCTTGTTTTTTCCCAATGTTCTCCCAGTGTGTGATTAATCTTATGTCAACTCGTTTATCAATATTCTCCAAAGATTTACCGTAAATGGCATTATTAAATAATTTATATGTATCCTTTTCCAACTTATTTTTAGATTTGTTCCTCATTTCGGTATTTAAATCGATGTACTGTTTAAGAAATGCAGCTTGTTTAAATTTAATAACTCTATGAATTTTAGTTAGTTTTAATCCGTTATTAAGCACCTGTTTCAGATTTCGGTAATGAATAACATATTTTTCTTTATGGTTTAAATTACATATTAATTTCTTTTGTTTTGAACCTGGTGCACAAATATTTTCAGCCAAAAAAGGTAATTCGTTGTGTTCTTGATGTAAATTTTGAGGATACTTTATATCTACTTCCAAAACGAACCCGAATTCAGCATCGTCAGGAAGAGACATCACATCAAGGGCTTCAATTTCTTCATCGTTCAACCAAGAAAAATCACTTACGGGGAGACATTGGCTCATACTATGTCCATACAAGTTAGTGGCACCCAAATACATTATAAATGAATTTGGTTTGCTTGGATCATACTTTTCTAAAAATGGATTATTAGCTTCAGCTTTTCGAATGCTGCAATGACAGACACCACCTCTTATATTATTTTTAAAAAAATGTATCATATCTATACCCGTTAATAATTCTAATTTAACATCAGTCATTTTTAACATTGAATCCCATTTTAAACCTGATAATGTGTAATACTGTGCAGGATCTAGCTTAAAGTTACTTAAAGAAACATTTCGAAATGCTTCAAAAAAATCTGTTAATATGAGAACATCTGACAATAAATAAATTTTGGTATAATCCATAAGATTTTGACAATTAAATAAATTCCAAATAGTAATTGCTCTATTGTAATCCGATGGACACATAGGTTCATCTTTAAGTTTATCATAAAAATGTTCAATAGCTGGGAGTTGATTTTCATGTAATTTTTGGAAAGAATCAACATAAGAACTAGCATGCGTAGACCGCCTAATCGCCCCCCGAGGGGGCTCTATAAAGTCGGTAATATCATCATTGTCATGCCCTGAAAGTTTCGTGTTTCTAGAGCATGTATTAAGGAAGATATCACACTCCTTTGGACTGATGATGCAGAATAGACCGCCCTTCATAACCGTATCGCTACACACATACAAACACCACATGTAGAAACTATTTTTGCCAACAAAACACTTTTCGGACATCCTGTATACATACATACAAACATAAACACATATTAATACAAATGTATTCGATTTGCGTGAAATCCGACCTAATAAAGTTTATCTAAGTAATAATAGGAGAATTTGCCCATATCAAGACTTTTCGGACACCCTGTATACATTCAAACTAACAAGCACACGTTTAAATAGGAATATAGTCGATTTACTTAAAATCCGAATTAAGTAGGTTTATCTCGGTACTAGTAGAAGTATTTGCCCATACCAAGTCTTTTCGGACACCCTGTATACACACACAAACATAAACACATATTAATACAAATATATTCGATTTGCGTGAAATCCGACCTAATAAAGTTTATCTAAGTACTAATAGAAGTATTTGCCCATACCAAGATTTTTGGACACCCTGTATACATTCACACTAAGACCCACACGTTTAAATAGGAATATAGCCGTTTTACGTAAAATCCCACCTAATTAAATTTATTGGTACCTACTAGTAGAAGTATTTGCCCATACTAAGACTTTTCGGACACCCTGTATACGTATATACAACACAAATAAAAACAAATATGGTCGATGTACTTAAAATATTAATTAGTTAAGTTTATCTTGGCACTAGTAGAAGTATTTGAACATACTAAGACTTTTAGGACACCCTGTATACAAACATATAAATCCGTACACATAGAAAAGCAAATATATACCTACGATTTGCTTTAAATCCGACAATTGAGTTACTATTTGTACAAAAGGCAACAGTATTTGCCCATTCAAAGACCATACCAAGATTTTTGGACACCCTGTATACATTCACACTAAGACCCACACGTTTAAATAGGAATATATATATATATATATATATATATATATATATATATATATATATATATATATATATATATATATATATATACGTAAAATCCCACCTAATTAAATTTATTGGTACCTACCAGTAGAAGTATTTGCCCATACTAAGACTTTTCGGACACCCTGTATACGTATATACAACACAAATAAAAACAAATATGGTCGATGTACTTAAAATATTAAATAGTTAAGTTTATCTTGGCACTAGTAGAAGTATTTGAACATACTAAGACTTTTAGGACACCCTGTATACAAACACCGTACACATAGAAATGCAAATATATACCTACGATTTGCTTTAAATCCGACAATTGAGTTACTATTTGTACAAAAGGCAAAGGTATTTGCCCATTCAAAGACCATACCAAGATTTTTGGACACCCTGTATACATTCACACTAAGACCCACACGTTTAAATAGGAATATAGTCGTTTTACGTAAAATCCCACCTAATTAAATTTATTGGTACCTACTAGTAGAAGTATTTTCCCATACTAAGACTTTTCGGACACCCTGTATACGTATATACAACACAAATAAAAACAAATATGGTCGATGTACTTAAAATATTAAATAGTTAAGTTTATCTTGGCACTAGTAGAAGTATTTGAACATACTAAGACTTTTAGGACACCCTGTATACAAACACCGTACACATAGAATTGCAAATATATACCTACGATTTGCTTTAAATCCGACAATTGAGTTACTATTTGTACAAAAGGCAAAGGTATTTGCCCTTTCAAAGACCATACCAAGATTTTTGGACACCCTGTATACATTCACACTAAGACCCACACGTTTAAATAGGAATATAGTCGTTTTACGTAAAATCCCACCTAATTAAATTTATCTTGGTACCTACCTACTAGTAGAAGTATTTGCCCTTACTAAGACTTTTCGGACACCCTGTATACGTATATACAACACAAATAAAAACAAATATAATCGGTTTGCCTGAAATTCGGTTTAATTACATTTATCCTGGACTACTAGGAGTATTTGCTCCAACCAAGACTTTTTGGGCAGCCTGTATACAGACATATATGTAAATCCGTACACATATAAATGGAAATATATACGATTTGCTTTAGATCCGAAAATTAAGTTTAATTTTGTACAAATAGCAAAGGTATTTGCCCATACAAACTTTTGTACTTTTCGGACACCCTGTAGACATATATACAATCACGCACATGCTGGAAGATATAAAATGTATTTTCGAATTGTTCTGGTTACTTTAAAACGATCCGAATCAATTCATTTCCCTAAAATTAAATTAAAATGATTTAATAATATTAATATATTGCCCCAAAGGTTACACGCTTATGAATTAAAATGCATATTTTTGGATATTATAACTTTATAACAAATATTTCGATGCCACTGAGGGCAATATTAGAATCTTCAATGATGTCTTGTAGCGTCATCGGAAAATCGATAAAATTGGTTTTTAAAGCCAAATTTATCAAATGAAATGTCTTTCTACATAAAGTATAAGGTCCCTAAATCCCTTGCCCGGTAAATTTGGATCCGAAGTTGGTCCAGAGTCGTTCCTATTTCGCATCAAAATGCTGACATTTTAGCCAAATTTTGACATTTCATACATTATAATAATAATTAAGCGTCACCAGTTCAATTGTTTTTTTTCATGGCATGGTTTAACATTCGCGGTTTTTAAAATTTTTCCTGCGCCGAAGAAAGAAAACCTATTTATTTATAACTTTAACACAAAAATATGGAGTTTTAATTAGTTAGCAGTGTTCTCAGATGATGACGGAAGAAAATAAACCAAAAAAGAGCTGTTAAATAAGAGAAATAATACATAATAACGCCATTTAAAGATGAATTTTGATGGAAAAAAATAGAAAAAATGTGTTTTTACCCCCTAAATCAGGCCCTGGATCACCCATTCGGGATTCATTTTAAAGCCTGATTATATCCCCAAGGGATAGCGTTGAAAAAGTTGAAAGAAATTTGATAGGAAAAGATACAGAGTGATTCGAATGTAGAGATGTCATGAAAAAAAATTGTCAAAAACCGAAATTTAATTATCAATTACTCCTTTCCTATTAGGAATAAGGGAACCAAAAAATACGTTTGTAACGTATTTCGGCGAGCTCTTTCCGATAGGGCACATGGAATTTCGATTTGAATCCATTTTGACCCCCAAAAAATTAAATTCCGTCAAAAAATTTCATGAAAAATCGTAATTTCCAAGTTTTCCCAAATTTTTCCAATTTCCAGTCGTTTTAGGTATAGGTAAATGTATTGCAAAAAGGAAGTATTTGAGATTCTTTAGTTTTATGTTCAAATACGTTTTTCTGTCCGAAGTTCCGGTTTCGACTTATTCAGTGCCAAAGTGGGGTCTACAAAGGGCATTTTTCGACATAAAAAAATTCAAAAGAATTACTTCCCATTTTCCGAATACCGCCAATTTCAATAGGGTTCGGAACACCCCGGTCTTCTACAACCTCTGAAAATTTAAATCGATTTAGTTAAGTTTTGCGACCTCTAATCGATTGCAACGGAAATCGCTGAAATTTCGACTTCGACGTTTTATATCTCCGAAACAGAACACCCTGTATAACTGAATTTTTTACCGAAGCTAGCCGCACCATCCCTCTATTAACCCAGAAAATTTGGTTGCCCTCCCTCTAACCGTTTTCGAGAAAAAAAATTGAAAAGATGGAAATGTCGAAACGGACGACAACATACACACGCACGAACACACAACTTTTTTCCAAGGGCTCGGTATATAGACCGAGCCTGAAAGGCGGTCTATAACTAGTACGGGTAGACCGCCTAATCGCCCCCCGAGGGGGCTCTATAAGGTCGGTAATATCATCATTGTCATGCCATGAAAATTTCGTGTTTCTAGGCCAAGTATTAAGGAAGATATCACACTCCTTCGGACTGATGATGGAGAATAGACCGCCCTTCGTGACCCCATCGCTACATACATACAAACACCTACACGTAGAAACTATTTTTGCCAACAAAAATACTTTTCGGACACCCTGTATACATACATACAAACATAAACACATATTAATACAAATATATTTGATTTGCTTGAAATTCGACCTAATAAAGTTTATCTAAGTACTAATAGGAGTATTTGCCCATTCCAAGAATTTTTGGACACCCTGTATACATTCAATCTAACACTCACACGTTTAAATAGGAATATAGACGATTTTCTTGAAATCCGCCTTAATTACGTTTATTTTGGTCGTATTAAAATGAGTTGCAAATACTAAGACTTTTCGGACACCCTGTATACACACGTACAAGCATAAACACATAGTAATACAAATATAGACGATTTTCTTGAAATCCGCCTTAATTAAGTTTATTTAGGTCCTAATAAAAGGAGTTGCACCCTGTATACACACGTACAATCATAAACACATAGTAATACAAATATAGACGATTTTCTTGAAATCCGCCTTAATTAAGTTTATTTTGGTCCTAATAAAAGGAGTTGCAAATAATAAGACTTTTCGGACACCCTGTATACACACGCACAAGCATAAACACATAGTAATACAAATATAGACAATTTTCTTGAAATCCGCCTTAATTAAGTTTATTTTGGTCCTAATAAAAGGAATTGCAAATAATAAGACTTTTCGGACACCCTGTATACACACGTACAAGCATAAACACATATTAATACAAATATATTCGATTTACTTGAAATTCGACCTAACAATGCTAAGTACTAATAGGAGTATTTGCCCATTCCAAGAATTTTTGGACACCCTGTATACATTCAATCTAACACTCACACGTTTAAATAGGAATATAGACGATTTTCTTGAAATCCGCCTTAATTACGTTTATTTTGGTCGTATTAAAATGAGTTGCAAATACTAAGACTTTTCGGACACCCTGTATACACACGTACAAGCATAAACACATAGTAATACAAATATAGACGATTTTCTTGAAATCCGCCTTAAGTAAGTTTATTTAGGTCCTAATAAAAGGAGTTGCACCCTGTATACACACGTACAATCATAAACACATAGTAATACAAATATAGACGATTTTCTTGAAATCCGCCTTAATTAAGTTTATTTTGGTCCTAATAAAAGGAGTTGCAAATAATAAGACTTTTCGGACACCCTGTATACACACGCACAAGCATAAACACATATTAATACAAATATATTCGATTTACTTGAAATTCGACCTAATAATGCTAAGTACTAATAGGAGTACTTGCCCATTCCAAACTAAGACTTTTCCAACACCCTGTATACAAACATATAAATCCGTACACATAGAAATGCAAATATATACCTACGATTTGCTTTAAATCCGACCATCGAGTTACTATTTGTACGAAAGGCAAAGGTATTTGCCCATTCAAAGACTTTTCGGACACCCTGTATACATACATAAAAACACAACACAACACGACACATGGTAATTTAAATATTTTCGATTTTCTTGAAAACCGACCCTATTAATTTTATCTTCGTACTTATGACAAAGTTATTTGCGCATATAAAGACTTTTCGGACACCCTGTAGGCATATACAGAATCACCCACATGCCGAAAGGTATAAAATGTACTTTCGAATCGTCCAGGTTACTTTAAAAGGGAGTCAATTCATTTCCCTAAAATTAAATTTGGCAAAGATATTTCCCCATACAAAGACTTTTTGGACATTCTGTTGTGTGTACCAACATATAAACAACCACACAAAGGAATGAAAAATTTACGATTTCCTTGAAATAAGACTCATTTAAGTTTTTCTTCGCTCTAATGACAAAGATATTTGCGCATACAAAGACTTTTCGGACACCCTGTAGACATATATACAATCATGCACATGCCGGAAGGTATAAAATGTATTTTAGAATCGTTCTGGTTACTTTAAAACGATCCGAATCAAGTCATTTCCCTAAAATTAAATTAAAATTATTCAATAATAATTAATATATTGCCCCAAAAGTATACACGCTCATGGTTAGAAAATAAAATGCATATTTTGGGATTTTTTCGATGCCACTGAGCTTCATATTAGAATCTTCAATGATGCTTTGTAGCGTCATAGGAAAATCGATTAAAATGGTATTTAATCGGTATAATATGAAATGAAATGTCTTTCTACCGAAAGTATAAGGTCCCTAAATGCATTGCCCGGTAAATTCGAGGCCGAAGTTGGTCCGGACTCCTTCCAATCTCGCATCAAAATGCTGACATTTTAGCCAAATTGTGACATTTCATACATTATAATTAAATGAATAAATTTCCCCGTATAGAAATTGATTTTGACATGCATTTGCGTGGTCTGAGAAAAATTAAAAAAATTCGTATTTAATGCTTAAATCGTCCAATGAAACGTATTTTAACTAAAAATATAAAGTCCGTTTTACCTTTGCCATGTATATTTCAAGCCGAAATCGGTTCAGGAAGCTTCCAATATCGCTACGAAAACTGTTATTTTCATGACATTTTGACAGGTCATATTTTAATTTCGATGTTCAATTGTTTTGTCAAGGCACGGCTTTTATATATGCACTTTTTAAAATTTTTCCTGCAGCGATGCAAAAAAAGGTATTTATTTATAACTTTAACGAAAAAATATGGAGTTTTAATTAGTTAGGAGTGTTCTTAGATGATCAGGGAAGAAAATAAACCAAAAAAGAATCGTTAAATAAGAGAAATAATATATAATAATGCCTTTTAAATATGAATTTTGATGGAAAAAACAGAAAAAATGAGTTTTTACCCCCTAAATCAGGCCCTGGATCACCCATTCGGGATTCATTTTAAAGCCTGATTATATCCCCAACGGATAGCGTTGAAAAAGTTAGAAGAAATTAGATAGGAAAAGATACAGAGTGATTCAAATGTAGAGATGTCATGAAAAAAAATCGTAAAAAATCGAAATTTAATTATCGATTTCTCCTTTCCTATTAGAAATAAAAGAACTAAAAAATACGTTTCTAACGTATTTCGGCGAGCTCTTTCCGATAGGGCACATGGAATTTCGATTTGGATCCATTTTGACCCCCCAAAAAATTCAAAACCGTCAAAAATTTGCATGAAAATTCGTAATTTCCACTTTTTCCCAAATTTTTCCAATTTCCAGTCGTTTTAGGTATAGGTAAATGTATTGCAAAAAGAAAGTATTTGAGATTCTTTAGTTTTAAGTTCAAATACGTTTTTCTGTCCGATGTTCCGGTTTCGACTTATTCGGTGCCAAATTGGGGTCTACAAAGGGCATTTTTCGACATAAAAAAATTCTAAAAAATTACTTCCCATTTTCCGAATACCGCCAGTTTCAATAGGGTTCGGAACACCCCGGTCCTCCACAACCTCCAAAAATTTAAATCGATTTAATTCACTTTTGCGACCTGTAATCGATGTCAACGGAAATCGCTGAAATTTCGACTTTGGCGTTTAATAACTCCGAAACGGAACACCCTGTATAACTGAATTTTTTACCGAAGCTAGCCGCACTATCCCTCTATTAACCCAGAAAATTTGGTTGCCCTCATTCTAACCGTTTTCGAGAAAAAAAATTGAAAAGGTGAAAATGTCGAAACGGACGACAACATATGGCCATACATACATACACACATTTTTCTGACCAAGGGCTCGGTATATAGACCGAGCCTGAAAGGCGGTCTATAACTAGTA
Organism: Philopedon plagiatum; assembly: GCA_963971165.1. Classification (NCBI taxonomy): domain Eukaryota; kingdom Metazoa; phylum Arthropoda; class Insecta; order Coleoptera; family Curculionidae; genus Philopedon; species Philopedon plagiatum. The sequence continues at coordinate 64,235,156 of OZ020192.1, read as the reverse complement.
CGGGTAGACCGCCTAATCGCCCCCCGAGGGGGCTCTATAAGGTCGGTAATATCATCATTGTCATGCCCTGAAAATTTCGTGTTTCTATGTCATGTATTAAGGAAGATATCACACTCCTTCGGACTGATGATGGAGAATAGACCGCCCTTCGTGACCCCATCGCTATATACATACAAACACCTACACGTAGAAACTATTTTTGCCAACAAAAATACTTTTCGGACACCCTGTATACATACATACAAACATAAACACATATTAATACAAATATATTTGATTTGCTTGAAATTCGACCTAATAAAGTTTATCTAAGTACTAATAGGAGTATTTGCCCATTCCAAGAATTTTTGGACACCCTGTATACATTCAATCTAACACTCACACGTTTAAATAGGAATATAGACGATTTTCTTGAAATCCGCCTTAATTACGTTTATTTTGGTCGTATTAAAATGAGTTGCAAATACTAAGACTTTTCGGACACACTGTATACACACGTACAAGCATAAACACATAGTAATACAAATATAGACGATTTTCTTGAAATCCGCCTTAATTAAGTTTATTTAGGTCCTAATAAAAGAAGTTGCACCCTGTATACACACGTACAATCATAAACACATAGTAATACAAATATAGACGATTTTCTTGAAATCCGCCTTAATTAAGTTTATTTTGGTCCTAATAAAAGGAGTTGCAAATAATAAGACTTTTCGGACACCCTGTATACACACGCACAAGCATAAACACATAGTAATACAAATATAGACAATTTTCTTGAAATCCGCCTTAATTAAGTTTATTTTGGTCCTAATAAAAGGAGTTGCAAATAATAAGACTTTTCGGACATCCTGTATACACACGTACAAGCATAAACACATATTAATACAAATATATTCGATTTACTTGAAATTCGACCTAATAATGCTAAGTACTAATAGGAGTATTTGCCCATTCCAAGAATTTTTGGACACCCTGTATACATTCAATCTAACACTCACACGTTTAAATAGGAATATAGACGATTTTCTTGAAATCCGCCTTAATTACGTTTATTTTGGTCGTATTAAAATGAGTTGCAAATGCTAAGACTTTTCGGACACCCTGTATACACACGTACAAGCATAAACACATAGTAATACAAATATAGACGATTTTCTTGCAATCCGCCTTAATTAAGTTTATTTAGGTCCTAATAAAAGGAGTTGCACCCTGTATACACACGTACAATCATAAACACATAGTAATACAAATATAGACGATTTTCTTGAAATCCGCCTTAATTAAGTTTATTTTGGTCCTAATAAAAGGAGTTGCAAATAATAAGACTTTTCGGACACCCTGTATACACACGCACAAGCATAAACACATAGTAATACAAATATAGACAATTTTCTTGAAATCCGCCTTAATTAAGTTTATTTTGGTCCTAATAAAAGGAGTTGCAAATAATAAGACTTTTCGGACACCCTGTATACACACGTACAAGCATAAACCCATATTAATACAAATATATTCGATTTACTTGAAATTCGACCTAATAATGCTAAGTACTAATAGGAGTATTTGCCCATTCCAAGAATTTTTGGACACCCTGTATACATTCAATCTAACACTCACACGTTTAAATAGGAATATAGACGATTTTCTTGAAATCCGCCTTAATTACGTTTATTTTGGTCGTATTAAAATGAGTTGCAAATACTAAGACTTTTCGGACACCCTGTATACACACGTACAAGCATAAACACATAGTGATACAAATATAGACGATTTTCTTGAAATCCGCCTTAATTAAGTTTATTTTGGTCCTAATAAAAGGAGTTGCAAATAATAAGACTTTTCGGACACCCTGTATACACACGCACAAGCATAAACACATAGTAATACAAATATAGACAATTTTCTTGAAATCTGCCTTAATTAAGTTTATTTTGGTCCTAATAAAAGGAGTTGCAAATAATAAGACTTTTCGGACACCCTGTATACACACGCACAAGCATAAACACATATTAATACAAATATATTCGATTTACTTGAAATTCGACCTAATAATGCTAAGTACTAATAGGAGTATTTGCCCATTCCAAACTAAGACTTTTCCAACACCCTGTATACAAACATATAAATCCGTACACATAGAAATGCAAATATATACCTACGATTTGCTTTAAATCCGACCATCGAGTTACTATTTGTACGAAAGGCAAAGGTATTTGCCCATTCAAAGACTTTTCGGACACCCTGTATACATACATAAAAACACAACACAACACGACACATGGTAATTTAAATATTTTCGATTTTCTTGAAAACCGACCCTATTAATTTTATCTTCGTACTTATGACAAAGTTATTTGCGCATATAAAGACTTTTCGGACACCCTGTAGGCATATACAGAATCACCCACATGCCGAAAGGTATAAAATGTACTTTCGAATCGTTCAGGTTACTTTAAAAGGGAGTCAATTCATTTCCCTAAAATTAAATTTGGCAAAGATATTTCCCCATACAAAGACTTTTTGGACATTCTGTTGTGTACCAACATATAAACAACCACACAAAGGAATGAAAAATTTACGATTTCCTTGAAATAAGACTCATTTAAGTTTTTCTTCGCTCTAATGACAAAGATATTTGCGCATACAAAGACTTTTCGGACACCCTGTAGACATATATACAATCATGCACATGCCGGAAGGTATAAAATGTATTTTAGAATCGTTCTGGTTACTTTAAAACGATCCGAATCAAGTCATTTCCCTAAAATTAAATTAAAATTATTCAATAATAATTAATATATTGCCCCAAAAGTATACACGCTCATGGTTAGAAAATAAAATGCATATTTTGGGATTTTTTCGATGCCACTGAGCTTCATATTAGAATCTTCAATGATGCTTTGTAGCGTCATAGGAAAATCGATTAAAATGGTATTTAATCGGTATAATATGAAATGAAATGTCTTTCTACCGAAAGTATAAGGTCCCTAAATGCATTGCCCGGTAAATTCGAGGCCGAAGTTGGTCCGGACTCCTTCCAATCTCGCATCAAAATGCTGACATTTTAGCCAAATTGTGACATTTCATACATTATAATTAAATGAATAAATTTCCCCGTATAGAAATTGATTTTGACATGCATTTGCGTGGTCTGAGAAAAATTAAAAAAATTCGTATTTAATGCTTAAATCGTCCAATGAAACGTATTTTAACTAAAAATATAAAGTCCGTTTTACCTTTGCCATGTATATTTCAAGCCGAAATCGGTTCAGGAAGCTTCCAATATCGCTACGAAAACTGTTATTTTCATGACATTTTGACAGGTCATATTTTAATTTCGATGTTCAATTGTTTTGTCAAGGCACGGCTTTTATATATGCACTTTTTAAAATTTTTCCTGCAGCGATGCAAAAAAAGGTATTTATTTATAACTTTAACGAAAAAATATGGAGTTTTAATTAGTTAGGAGTGTTCTTAGATGATCAGGGAAGAAAATAAACCAAAAAAGAATCGTTAAATAAGAGAAATAATATATAATAATGCCTTTTAAATATGAATTTTGATGGAAAAAAACAGAAAAAATGAGTTTTTACCCCCTAAATCAGGCCCTGGATCACCCATTCGGGATTCATTTTAAAGCCTGATTATATCCCCAACGGATAGCGTTGAAAAAGTTAGAAGAAATTAGATAGGAAAAGATACAGAGTGATTCAAATGTAGAGATGTCATGAAAAAAAATCGTAAAAAATCGAAATTTAATTATCGATTTCTCCTTTCCTATTAGAAATAAAAGAACTAAAAAATACGTTTCTAACGTATTTCGGCGAGCTCTTTCCGATAGGGCACATGGAATTTCGATTTGGATCCATTTTGACCCCCCAAAAAATTCAAAACCGTCAAAAATTTGCATGAAAATTCGTAATTTCCACTTTTTCCCAAATTTTTCCAATTTCCAGTCGTTTTAGGTATAGGTAAATGTATTGCAAAAAGAAAGTATTTGAGATTCTTTAGTTTTAAGTTCAAATACGTTTTTCTGTCCGATGTTCCGGTTTCGACTTATTCGGTGCCAAATTGGGGTCTACAAAGGGCATTTTTCGACATAAAAAAATTCTAAAAAATTACTTCCCATTTTCCGAATACCGCCAGTTTCAATAGGGTTCGGAACACCCCGGTCCTCCACAACCTCCAAAAATTTAAATCGATTTAATTCACTTTTGCGACCTGTAATCGATGTCAACGGAAATCGCTGAAATTTCGACTTTGGCGTTTAATAACTCCGAAACGGAACACCCTGTATAACTGAATTTTTTACCGAAGCTAGCCGCACTATCCCTCTATTAACCCAGAAAATTTGGTTGCCCTCATTCTAACCGTTTTCGAGAAAAAAAATTGAAAAGGTGAAAATGTCGAAACGGACGACAACATACGGCCATACATACATACACACATTTTTCTGACCAAGGGCTCGGTATATAGACCGAGCCTGAAAGGCGGTCTATAACTAGTACGGGTAGACCGCCTAATCGCCCCCCGAGGGGGCTCTATAAGGTCGGTAATATCATCATTGTCATGCCCTGAAAATTTCGTGTTTCTATGTCATGTATTAAGGAAGATATCACACTCCTTCGGACTGATGATGGAGAATAGACCGCCCTTCGTGACCCCATCGCTATATACATACAAACACCTACACGTAGAAACTATTTTTGCCAACAAAAATACTTTTCGGACACCCTGTATACATACATACAAACATAAACACATATTAATACAAATATATTTGATTTGCTTGAAATTCGACCTAATAAAGTTTATCTAAGTACTAATAGGAGTATTTGCCCATTCCAAGAATTTTTGGACACCCTGTATACATTCAATCTAACACTCACACGTTTAAATAGGAATATAGACGATTTTCTTGAAATCCGCCTTAATTACGTTTATTTTGGTCGTATTAAAATGAGTTGCAAATACTAAGACTTTTCGGACACACTGTATACACACGTACAAGCATAAACACATAGTAATACAAATATAGACGATTTTCTTGAAATCCGCCTTAATTAAGTTTATTTAGGTCCTAATAAAAGAAGTTGCACCCTGTATACACACGTACAATCATAAACACATAGTAATACAAATATGGACGATTTTCTTGAAATCCGCCTTAATTAAGTTTATTTTGGTCCTAATAAAAGGAGTTGCAAATAATAAGACTTTTCGGACACCCTGTATACACACGCACAAGCATAAACACATAGTAATACAAATATAGACAATTTTCTTGAAATCCGCCTTAATTAAGTTTATTTTGGTCCTAATAAAAGGAGTTGCAAATAATAAGACTTTTCGGACATCCTGTATACACACGTACAAGCATAAACACATATTAATACAAATATATTCGATTTACTTGAAATTCGACCTAATAATGCTAAGTACTAATAGGAGTATTTGCCCATTCCAAGAATTTTTGGACACCCTGTATACATTCAATCTAACACTCACACGTTTAAATAGGAATATAGACGATTTTCTTGAAATCCGCCTTAATTACGTTTATTTTGGTCGTATTAAAATGAGTTGCAAATGCTAAGACTTTTCGGACACCCTGTATACACACGTACAAGCATAAACACATAGTAATACAAATATAGACGATTTTCTTGCAATCCGCCTTAATTAAGTTTATTTAGGTCCTAATAAAAGGAGTTGCACCCTGTATACACACGTACAATCATAAACACATAGTAATACAAATATAGACGATTTTCTTGAAATCCGCCTTAATTAAGTTTATTTTGGTCCTAATAAAAGGAGTTGCAAATAATAATACTTTTCGGACACCCTGTATACACACGCACAAGCATAAACACATAGTAATACAAATATAGACAATTTTCTTGAAATCCGCCTTAATTAAGTTTATTTTGGTCCTAATAAAAGGAGTTGCAAATAATAAGACTTTTCGGACACCCTGTATACACACGTACAAGCATAAACCCATATTAATACAAATATATTCGATTTACTTGAAATTCGACCTAATAATGCTAAGTACTAATAGGAGTATTTGCCCATTCCAAGAATTTTTGGACACCCTGTATACATTCAATCTAACACTCACACGTTTAAATAGGAATATAGACGATTTTCTTGAAATCCGCCTTAATTACGTTTATTTTGGTCGTATTAAAATGAGTTGCAAATACTAAGACTTTTCGGACACCCTGTATACACACGTACAAGCATAAACACATAGTGATACAAATATAGACGATTTTCTTGAAATCCGCCTTAATTAAGTTTATTTTGGTCCTAATAAAAGGAGTTGCAAATAATAAGACTTTTCGGACACCCTGTATACACACGCACAAGCATAAACACATAGTAATACAAATATAGACAATTTTCTTGAAATCTGCCTTAATTAAGTTTATTTTGGTCCTAATAAAAGGAGTTGCAAATAATAAGACTTTTCGGACACCCTGTATACACACGCACAAGCATAAACACATATTAATACAAATATATTCGATTTACTTGAAATTCGACCTAATAATGCTAAGTACTAATAGGAGTATTTGCCCATTCCAAACTAAGACTTTTCCAACACCCTGTATACAAACATATAAATCCGTACACATAGAAATGCAAATATATACCTACGATTTGCTTTAAATCCGACCATCGAGTTACTATTTGTACGAAAGGCAAAGGTATTTGCCCATTCAAAGACTTTTCGGACACCCTGTATACATACATAAAAACACAACACAACACGACACATGGTAATTTAAATATTTTCGATTTTCTTGAAAACCGACCCTATTAATTTTATCTTCGTACTTATGACAAAGTTATTTGCGCATATAAAGACTTTTCGGACACCCTGTAGGCATATACAGAATCACCCACATGCCGAAAGGTATAAAATGTACTTTCGAATCGTTCAGGTTACTTTAAAAGGGAGTCAATTCATTTCCCTAAAATTAAATTTGGCAAAGATATTTCCCCATACAAAGACTTTTTGGACATTCTGTTGTGTACCAACATATAAACAACCACACAAAGGAATGAAAAATTTACGATTTCCTTGAAATAAGACTCATTTAAGTTTTTCTTCGCTCTAATGACAAAGATATTTGCGCATACAAAGACTTTTCGGACACCCTGTAGACATATATACAATCATGCACATGCCGGAAGGTATAAAATGTATTTTAGAATCGTTCTGGTTACTTTAAAACGATCCGAATCAAGTCATTTCCCTAAAATTAAATTAAAATTATTCAATAATAATTAATATATTGCCCCAAAAGTATACACGCTCATGGTTAGAAAATAAAATGCATATTTTGGGATTTTTTCGATGCCACTGAGCTTCATATTAGAATCTTCAATGATGCTTTGTAGCGTCATAGGAAAATCGATTAAAATGGTATTTAATCGGTATAATATGAAATGAAATGTCTTTCTACCGAAAGTATAAGGTCCCTAAATGCATTGCCCGGTAAATTCGAGGCCGAAGTTGGTCCGGACTCCTTCCAATCTCGCATCAAAATGCTGACATTTTAGCCAAATTGTGACATTTCATACATTATAATTAAATGAATAAATTTCCCCGTATAGAAATTGATTTTGACATGCATTTGCGTGGTCTGAGAAAAATTAAAAAAATTCGTATTTAATGCTTAAATCGTCCAATGAAACGTATTTTAACTAAAAATATAAAGTCCGTTTTACCTTTGCCATGTATATTTCAAGCCGAAATCGGTTCAGGAAGCTTCCAATATCGCTACGAAAACTGTTATTTTCATGACATTTTGACAGGTCATATTTTAATTTCGATGTAAAGAGGGTCCGTTCAATTGTTTTGTCAAGGCACGGCTTTTATATATGCACTTTTTAAAATTTTTCCTGCAGCGATGCAAAAAAAGGTATTTATTTATAACTTTAACGAAAAAATATGGAGTTTTAATTAGTTAGGAGTGTTCTTAGATGATCAGGGAAGAAAATAAACCAAAAAAGAATCGTTAAATAAGAGAAATAATATATAATAATGCCTTTTAAATATGAATTTTGGTTGAAAAAAACCGAAAAAATGAGTTTTTACCCCCTAAATCAGGCCCTGGATCACCCATTCGGGATTCATTTTAAAGCTTGATTATATCCCCAACGGATAGCGTTGAAAAAGTTAGAAGAAATTAGATAGGAAAACATACAGAGTGATGCAAATGTAGAGATGTCATGAAAAAAAATCGTAAAAAATCGAAATTTAATTATCGATTTCTCCTTTCCTATTAGAAATAAAAGAACTAAAAAATACGTTTCTGACGTATTTCGGCGAGCTCTTTCCGATAGGGCACATGGAATTTCGATTTGGATCCATTTTGACCCCCCAAAGAATTCAAAACCTTCAAAAATTTGCATGAAAAATCGTAATTTCCACTTTTTCCCAAATTTTTCCAATTTCCAGTCGTTTTAGGTATAGGTAAATATATTGCAAAAAGAAAGTATTTGAGATTCTTTAGTTTTAAGTTCAAATACGTTTTTCTGTCCGATGTTCCGGTTTCGACTTATTCGGTGCCAAATTGGGGTCTACAAAGGGCATTTTTCGACATAAAAAAATTCAAAAAAATTACTTCCCATTTTAGGAATACCGCCAGTTTCAATAGGTTTCTGAAGCTCCCTGACCTCCACAACCTCCGAAAATTTAAATCGATTTAATTAAGTTTTGCGACCTGTAATCGATCCCATAGGAAATCGCTGAAATTTCGACTTTAACGTTTTATATCTCCGAAACGGAACACCCGGTATAACTGAATTTTTTACCGAAGCTAGCCGCACTATCCCTCTATTAACCCAGAAAATCTGGTTGCCCTCATTCTAACCGTTTTCGAGAAAAAAAATTGAAAAGGTGAAAATGTCGAAACGGACGACAACATACGGCCATACATACATACATACACACATTTTTCTGACCAAGGGCTCGGTATATAGACCGAGCCTGAAAGGCGGTCTATAACTAGATTGCATAGACCGCCTAATCGCCCCCCGAGGGGGCTCTATAAGGTCGGTAATATCATCATTTTCATGCCCTGAAAATTTCGTGTTTCTAGGCCAAGTATTAAGGAAGATATCACACTCCTTCGGACTGATGATAGAGAATAGACCGCCCTTCGTGACCCCATCGCTACATACATACAAACACCTACACGTAGAAATTATTTTTGCCAACAAAAATACTTTTCGGACACCCTGTATACATACATACAAACATAAACACATATTAATACAAATATATTTGATTTGCTTGAAATTCGACCTAATAAAGTTTATCTAAGTACTAATGGGAGTATTTGCCCATTCCAAGAATTTTTGGACACCCTGTATACATTCAATCTAACACTCACACGTTTAAATAGGAATATAGACGATTTTCTTGAAATCCGCCTTAATTACGTTTATTTTGGTCGTATTAAAATGAGTTGCAAATACTAAGACTTTTCGGACACCCTGTATACACACGTACAAGCATAAACACATAGTAATACAAATATAGACGATTTTCTTGAAATCCGCCTTAATTAAGTTTATTTAGGTCCTAATAAAAGGAGTTGCACCCTGTATACACACGTACAATCATAAACACATAGTAATACAAATATAGACGATTTTCTTGAAATCCGCCTTAATTAAGTTTATTTTGGTCCTAATAAAAGGAGTTGCAAATAATAAGACTTTTCGGACACCCTGTATACACACGCACAGGCATAAACACATAGTAATACAAATATAGACAATTATCTTGAAATCCGCCTTAATTAAGTTTATTTTGGTCCTAATAAAAGGAGTTGCAAATAATAAGACTTTTCGGACACCCTGTATACACACGTACAAGCATAAACACATATTAATACAAATATATTCGATTTACTTGAAAATCGACCTAATAATGCTAAGTACTAATAGGAGTATTTGCCCATTCCAAACTAAGACTTTTCCAACACCCTGTATACAAACATATAAATCCGTACACATAGAAATGCAAATATATACCTACGATTTGCTTTAAATCCGACCATCGAGTTACTATTTGTACGAAAGGCAAAGGTATTTGCCCATTCAAAGACTTTTCGGACACCCTGTATACATACATAAAAACACAACACAACACGACACATGGTAATTTAAATATTTTCGATTTTCTTGAAAACCGACCCTATTAATTTTATCTTCGTACTTATGACAAAGTTATTTGCGCATATAAAGACTTTTCGGACACCCTATAGGCATATACAGAATCACCCACATGCCGAAAGGTCTAAAATGTACTTTCGAATCGTTCAGGTTACTTTAAAAGGATCCGAGTCAATTCATTTCCCTAAAATTAAATTTGGCAAAGATATTTCCGCATACAAAGACTTTTTGGACATTCTGTATAAATACCAACATAATAATATAAACAACCACACAACGGAATAAAAACTTTACGATTTCCTTGAAATAAAACTCGTTTAAGTTTTTCTTCGTGCCAATGACAAATATGTTTGCGCATACAAAGTTTTCGGACACCCTGTACTATACATACATACAAACACAACAACCACGACACAGTAATTTAAATATTTTCGATGTTCTTGAAAACCGGCTCAATTAATTTTATCTTCGTACTAACGGCAAAATATTTCCGCATACAAAGACTTTTTGGACATTCTGTATACATACCAACATATAAACAACCACACAAAGGAATGAAAAATTTACGATTTCGTTGAAATAAGACTCATTAAGTTTTTCTTCGTGCCAATGACAAAGATATTTGCGCATACAAAGACTTTTCGGACACCCTGTAGACATATATACAATCATGCACATGCCGGAAGGTATAAAATGTATTGTCGAATCGTTCTGGTTACTTTAAAACGATCCGAATCAAGTCATTTCCCTAAAATTAAATTAAAATTGTTCAATAATAATTAATATATTGCCCCAAAGGTATACACGCTCATGGTTAGAAAATAAAATGCATATTTTGAATTTTTTCGATGCCACTGAGCTTCATATTAGAATCTTCAATGATGCTTTGTAGCGTCATAGGAAAATCGATTAAAATGGTATTTAATCTGTATAATATGAAATGAAATGTCTTTCTACCGAAAGTATAAGGTCCCTAAATCCCTTGCCTGGTAAATTTGAAGCCGAAGTTGGTCCACACTCCTTCCAATCTCGCATCAAAATGCTGACATTTAAGCCAAATTGTGACATTTTATACATTATAAGTAAATTAATACATTTCCCCGTATAGAAATTGATTTTTATAATGCAATGCAGGGCCTCAGCAAAACCAATAAAATATGTATTTAATGCTTACATCGTCCAATGAAATGTACCGTAATTAAAAATATAAACTCCGTTTTACCTTTGCCATGTATATTTCAAGCCGAAATCGGTCCAGGAAGCTTCCAATATCGCTACAAAAACTGTTATTTTCATGACATTTTGACAGGTCATATTTTAATTTCGATGTAAAGCGTCACAGTTCAATTGTTTTTTTTCATGGCATGGTTTAACATTCGCGGTTTTTAAAATTTTTCCTGCGCCGAAGGAAGAAAACCTATTTATTTATAACTTTAACACAAAAATATGGAGTTTTAATTAGTTAGCAGTGTTCTCAGATGATGACGGAAGAAAATAAACCAAAAAAGAGCTGTTAAATAAGAGAAACAATACATAATAACGCCATTTAAAGATGAATTTTGATGGAAAAAAACAGAAAAAATGTGTTTTTACCCCCTAAATCAGGCCCTGGATCACCCATTCGGGATTCATTTTAAAGCCTGATTATATCCCCAACGGATAGCGTTGAAAAAGTTAGAAGAAATTAGATAGGAAAAGATACAGAGTGATTCAAATGTAGAGATGTCATGAAAAAAAATCGTAAAAAATCGAAATTTAATTATCGATTTCTCCTTTCCTATTAGAAATAAAAGAACTAAAAAATACGTTTCTAACGTATTTCGGCGAGCTCTTTCCGATAGGGCACATGGAATTTCGATTTGGATCCATTTTGACCCCCCAAAAAATTCAAAACCGTCAAAAATTTGCATGAAAATTCGTAATTTCCACTTTTTCCCAAATTTTTCCAATTTCCAGTCATTTTAGGTATAGGTAAATGTATTGCAAAAAGAAAGTATTTGAGATTCTTTAGTTTTAAGTTCAAATACGTTTTTCTGTCCGATGTTCCGGTTTCGACTTATTCGGTGCCAAATTGGGGTCTACAAAGGGCATTTTTCGACATAAAAAAATTCAAAAAAATTACTTCCCATTTTAGGAATACCGCCAGTTTCAATAGGGTTCTGAAGCTCCCTGACCTCCACAACCTCCGAAAATTTAAATCGATTTAATTAAGTTTTGCGACCTGTAATCGATCCCATAGGAAATCGCTGAAATTTCGACTTTAACGTTTTATATCTCCGAAACGGAACACCCGGTATAACTGAATTTTTTACCGAAGCTAGCCGCACTATCCCTCTATTAACCCAGAAAATCTGGTTGCCCTCATTCTAACCGTTTTCGAGAAAAAAAATTGAAAAAGTGAAAATGTCGAAACGGACGACAACATACGGCCATACATACGGCCATACATACACACATTTTTCTGACCAAGGGCTCGGTATATAGACCGAGCCTGAAAGGCGGTCTATAACTAGTACGGGTAGACCGCCTAATCGCCACCCGAGGGGGCTCTATAAGGTCGGTAATATCATCATTTTCATGCCCTGAAAATTTCGTGTTTCTAGGCCAAGTATTAAGGAAGATATCACACTCCTTCGGACTGATGATAGAGAATAGACCGCCCTTCGTGACCCCATCGCTACATACATACAAACACCTACACGTAGAAACTATTTTTGCCAACAAAAATACTTTTCGGACACCCTGTATACATACATACAAACATAAACACATATTAATACAAATATATTTGATTTGCTTGAAATTCGACCTAATAAAGTTTATCTAAGTACTAATGGGAGTATTTGCCCATTCCAAGAATTTTTGGACACCCTGTATACATTCAATCTAACACTCACACGTTTAAATAGGAATATAGACGATTTTCTTGAAATCCGCCTTAATTACGTTTATTTTGGTCGTATTAAAATGAGTTGCAAATACTAAGACTTTTCGGACACCCTGTATACACACGTACAAGCATAAACACATAGTAATACAAATATAGACGATTTTCTTGAAATCCGCCTTAATTAAGTTTATTTAGGTCCTAATAAAAGGAGTTGCACCCTGTATACACACGTACAATCATAAACACATAGTAATACAAATATAGACGATTTTCTTGAAATCCGCCTTAATTAAGTTTATTTTGGTCCTAATAAAAGGAGTTGCAAATAATAAGACTTTTCGGACACCCTGTATACACACGCACAAGCATAAACACATAGTAATACAAATATAGACAATTTTCTTGAGATCCGCCTTAATTAAGTTTATTTTGGTCCTAATAAAAGGAGTTGCAAATAATAAGACTTTTCGGACACCCTGTATACACACGTACAAGCATAAACACATATTAATACAAATATATTCGATTTACTTGAAATTCGACCTAATAATGCTAAATACTAATAGGAGTATTTGCCCATTCCAAGAATTTTTGGACACCCTGCATACATTCAATCTAACACTCACACGTTTAAATAGGAATATAGACGATTTTCTTGAAATCCGCCTTAATTACGTTTATTTTGGTCGTATTAAAATGAGTTGCAAATACTAAGACTTTTCGGACACCCTGTATACACACGTACAAGCATAAACACATAGTAATACAAATATAGACGATTTTCTTGAAATCCGCCTTAATTAAGTTTATTTAGGTCCTAATAAAAGGAGTTGCACCCTGTATACACACGTACAATCATAAACACATAGTAATACAAATATAGACGATTTTCTTGAAATCCGCCTTAATTAAGTTTATTTTGGTCCTAATAAAAGGAGTTGCAAATAATAAGACTTTTCGGACACCCTGTATACACACGCACCAGCATAAACACATAGTAATACAAATATAGACAATTTTCTTGAAATCCGCCTTAATTAAGTTTATTTTGGTCCTAATAAAAGGAGTTGCAAATAATAAGACTTTTCGGACACCCTGTATACACACGTACAAGCATAAACACATATTAATACAAATATATTCGATTTACTTGAAATTCGACCTAATAATGCTAAGTACTAATAGGAGTATTTGCCCATTCCAAGAATTTTTGGACACCCTGTATACATTCAATCTAACACTCACACGTTTAAATAGGAATATAGACGATTTTCTTGAAATCCGCCTTAATTACGTTTATTTTGGTCGTATTAAAATGAGTTGCAAATACTAAGACTTTTCGGACACCCTGTATACACACGTACAAGCATAAACACATAGTAATACAAATATAGACGATTTTCTTGAAATCCGCCTTAATTAAGTTTATTTAGGTCCTAATAAAAGGAGTTGCACCCTGTATACACACGTACAATCATAAACACATAGTAATACAAATATAGACGATTTTCTTGAAATCCGCCTTAATTAAGTTTATTTTGGTCCTAATAAAAGGAGTTGCAAATAATAAGACTTTTCGGACACCCTGTATACACACGCACAAGCATAAACACATAGTAATACAAATATAGACAATTTTCTTGAAATCCGCCTTAATTAAGTTTATTTTGGTCCTAATAAAAGGAGTTGCAAATAATAAGACTTTTCGGACACCCTGTATACACACGTACAAGCATAAACACATATTAATACAAATATATTCGATTTACTTGAAAATCGACCTAATAATGCTAAGTACTAATAGGAGTATTTGCCCCCCAACCAAACTAAGACTTTTCCAACACCCTGTATACAAACATATAAATCCGTACACATAGAAATGCAAATATATACCTACGATTTGCTTTAAATCCGACCATCGAGTTACTATTTGTACGAAAGGCAAAGGTATTTGCCCATTCAAAGACTTTTCGGACACCCTGTATACATACATAAAAACACAACACAACACGACACATGGTAATTTAAATATTTTCGATTTTCTTGAAAACCGACCCTATTAATTTTATCTTCGTACTTATGACAAAGTTATTTGCGCATATAAAGACTTTTCGGACACCCTGTAGGCATATACAGAATCACCCACATGCCGAAAGGTATAAAATGTACTTTCGAATCGTTCAGGTTACTTTAAAAGGGAGTCAATTCATTTCCCTAAAATTAAATTTGGCAAAGATATTTCCCCATACAAAGACTTTTTGGACATTCTGTTGTGTACCAACATATAAACAACCACACAAAGGAATGAAAAATTTACGATTTCCTTGAAATAAGACTCATTTAAGTTTTTCTTTGCTCTAATGACAAAGATATTTGCGCATACAAAGACTTTTCGGACACCCTGTAGACATATATACAATCATGCACATGCCGGAAGGTATAAAATGTATTTTAGAATCGTTCTGGTTACTTTAAAACGATCCGAATCAAGTCATTTCCCTAAAATTAAATTAAAATTATTCAATAATAATTAATAATATTGCCCCAAAAGTATACCGCTCATGGATAGAAAATAAAATGCATATTTTGGGATTTTTTCGATGCCACTGAGCTTCATATTAGAATCTTCAATGATGCTTTGTAGCGTCATAGGAAAATCGATTAAAATGGTATTTAATCGGTATAATATGAAATGAAATGTCTTTCTACCGAAAGTATAAGGTCCCTAAATGCATTGCCCGGTAAATTCGAGGCCGAAGTTGGTCCGGACTCCTTCCAATCTCGCATCAAAATGCTGACATTTTAGCCAAATTGTGACATTTCATACATTATAATTAAATGAATAAATTTCCCCGTATAGAAATTGATTTTTAAACGCCTTTGCAGGACCTCAGCAAAATTAATGAAATTGGTATTTAATGCTCAAATCGTCCAATGAAATGTACCGCTATTAAAAATATAAAGTCCATTTTACCTTTGCCATGTACATTTCAAGCCGAAATCGGTCCAGGAAGCTTCCAATATCGCTACAAAAACTGTTATTTTCATGACATTTTGACAGGTCATATTTTAATTTCGATGTAAAGAGGGTCCGTTCAATTGTTTTGTCAAGGCACGGCTTTTATATATGCACTTTTTAAAATTTTTCCTGCAGCGATGCAAAAAAAGGTATTTATTTATAACTTTAACGAAAAAATATGGAGTTTTAATTAGTTAGGAGTGTTCTTAGATGATCAGGGAAGAAAATAAACCAAAAAAGAATCGTTAAATAAGAGAAATAATATATAATAATGCCTTTTAAATATGAATTTTGATGGAAAAAAACAGAAAAAATGAGTTTTTACCCCCTAAATCAGGCCCTGGATCACCCATTCGGGATTCATTTTAAAGCCTGATTATATCCCCAACGGATAGCGTTGAAAAAGTTAGAAGAAATTAGATAGGAAAAGATACAGAGTGATTCAAATGTAGAGATGTCATGAAAAAAAATCGTAAAAAATCGAAATTTAATTATCGATTTCTCCTTTCCTATTAGAAATAAAAGAACTAAAAAATACGTTTCTAACGTACTTCGGCGAGCTCTTTCCGATAGGGCATATGGAATTTCGATTTGGATCCATTTTGACCCCCCAAAAAATTCAAAACCGTCAAAAATTTGCATGAAAAATCGTAATTTCCACTTTTTCCCAAATTTTTCCAATTTCCAGTCGTTTTAGGTATAGGTAAATGTATTGCAAAAAGAAAGTATTTGAGATTCTTTAGTTTTAAGTTCAAATACGTTTTTCTGTCCGATGTTCCGGTTTCGACTTATTCGGTGCCAAATTGGGGTCTACAAAGGGCATTTTTCGACATAAAAAAATTCAAAAAAATTACTTCCCATTTTCCGAATACCGCCAGTTTCAATAGGGTTCGGAACACCCCGGTCCTCCACAACCTCCAAAAATTTAAATCGATTTAATTCACTTTTGCGACCTGTAATCGATGTCAACGGAAATCGCTGAAATTTCGACTTTGACGTTTACTAACTCCGAAACGGAACACCCGGTATATCTGAATTTTTTACCGAAGCTAGTCGCACTATCCCTCTATTAACCCAGAAAATTTGGTTGCTGCCCCTCTAACCATTTTCGAGAAAAAAAATTGAAAATGTGAAAATGTCGAAACGGACGACAACATACATACACACACACATTTTTCTGACCAAGGGCTCGGTATATAGACCGAGCCTGAAAGGCGGTCTATAACTAGGGTGCATAGACCGCCTTTCAGGCTCGGTCTATATACCGAGCCCTTGGTCAGAAAAATGTGTGTATGTATGTATGTATGGCCGTATGTTGTCGTCCGTTTCGACATTTTCACCTTTTCAATTTTTTTTCTCGAAAACGGTTAGAATGAGGGCAACCAGATTTTCTGGGTTAATAGAGGGATAGTGCGGCTAGCTTCGGTAAAAAATTCAGTTATACCGGGTGTTCCGTTTCGGAGATATAAAACGTTAAAGTCGAAATTTCAGCGATTTCCTATGGGATCGATTACAGGTCGCAAAACTTAATTAAATCGATTTAAATTTTCGGAGGTTGTGGAGGTCAGGGAGCTTCAGAACCCTATTGAAACTGGCGGTATTCCTAAAATGGGAAGTAATTTTTTTGAATTTTTTTATGTCGAAAAATGCCCTTTGTAGACCCCAATTTGGCACCGAATAAGTCGAAACCGGAACATCGGACAGAAAAACGTATTTGAACTTAAAACTAAAGAATCTCAAATACTTTCTTTTTGCAATACATTTACCTATACCTAAAACGACTGGAAATTGGAAAAATTTGGGAAAAAGTGGAAATTACGATTTTTCATGCAAATTTTTGAAGGTTTTGAATTCTTTGGGGGGTCAAAATGGATCCAAATCGAAATTCCATGTGCCCTATCGGAAAGAGCTCGCCGAAATACGTCAGAAACGTATTTTTTAGTTCTTTTATTTCTAATAGGAAAGGAGAAATCGATAATTAAATTTCGATTTTTTACGATTTTTTTTCATGACATCTCTACATTTGCATCACTCTGTATGTTTTCCTATCTAATTTCTTCTAACTTTTTCAACGCTATCCGTTGGGGATATAATCAGGCTTTAAAATGAATCCCGAATGGGTGATCCAGGGCCTGATTTAGGGGGTAAAAACTCATTTTTTCGGTTTTTTTCAACCAAAATTCATATTTAAAAGGCATTATTATATATTATTTCTCTTATTTAACGATTCTTTTTTGGTTTATTTTCTTCCCTGATCATCTAAGAACACTCCTAACTAATTAAAACTCCATATTTTTTCGTTAAAGTTATAAATAAATACCTTTTTTTGCATCGCTGCAGGAAAAATTTTAAAAAGTGCATATATAAAAGCCGTGCCTTGACAAAACAATTGAACGGACCCTCTTTACATCGAAATTAAAATATGACCTGTCAAAATGTCATGAAAATAACAGTTTTCGTAGCGATATTGGAAGCTTCCTGAACCGATTTCGGCTTGAAATATACATGGCAAAGGTAAAACGGACTTTATATTTTTAGTTAAAATACGTTTCATTGGACGATTTAAGCATTAAATACGAATTTTTTTAATTTTTCTCAGACCACGCAAATGCATGTCAAAATCAATTTCTATACGGGGAAATTTATTCATTTAATTATAATGTATGAAATGTCACAATTTGGCTAAAATGTCAGCATTTTGATGCGAGATTGGAAGGAGTCCGGACCAACTTCGGCCTCGAATTTACCGGGCAATGCATTTAGGGACCTTATACTTTCGGTAGAAAGACATTTCATTTCATATTATACCGATTAAATACCATTTTAATCGATTTTCCTATGACGCTACAAAGCATCATTGAAGATTCTAATATGAAGCTCAGTGGCATCGAAAAAATCCCAAAATATGCATTTTATTTTCTAACCATGAGCGTGTATACTTTTGGGGCAATATATTAATTATTATTGAATAATTTTAATTTAATTTTAGGGAAATGACTTGATTCGGATCGTTTTAAAGTAACCAGAACGATTCTAAAATACATTTTATACCTTCCGGCATGTGCATGATTGTATATATGTCTACAGGGTGTCCGAAAAGTCTTTGTATGCGCAAATATCTTTGTCATTAGAGCGAAGAAAAACTTAAATGAGTCTTATTTCAAGGAAATCGTAAATTTTTCATTCCTTTGTGTGGTTGTTTATATGTTGGTACACAACAGAATGTCCAAAAAGTCTTTGTATGGGGAAATATCTTTGCCAAATTTAATTTTAGGGAAATGAATTGACTCCCTTTTAAAGTAACCTGAACGATTCGAAAGTACATTTTATACCTTTCGGCATGTGGGTGATTCTGTATATGCCTACAGGGTGTCCGAAAAGTCTTTATATGCGCAAATAACTTTGTCATAAGTACGAAGATAAAATTAATAGGGTCGGTTTTCAAGAAAATCGAAAATATTTAAATTACCATGTGTCGTGTTGTGTTGTGTTTTTATGTATGTATACAGGGTGTCCGAAAAGTCTTTGAATGGGCAAATACCTTTGCCTTTCGTACAAATAGTAACTCGATGGTCGGATTTAAAGCAAATCGTAGGTATATATTTGCATTTCTATGTGTACGGATTTATATGTTTGTATACAGGGTGTTGGAAAAGTCTTAGTTTGGAATGGGCAAATACTCCTATTAGTACTTAGCATTATTAGGTCGAATTTCAAGTAAATCGAATATATTTGTATTAATATGTGTTTATGCTTGTGCGTGTGTATACAGGGTGTCCGAAAAGTCTTATTATTTGCAACTCCTTTTATTAGGACCAAAATAAACTTAATTAAGGCAGATTTCAAGAAAATTGTCTATATTTGTATTACTATGTGTTTATGCTTGTGCGTGTGTATACAGGGTGTCCGAAAAGTCTTATTATTTGCAACTCCTTTTATTAGGACCAAAATAAACTTAATTAAGGCGGATTTCAAGAAAATCGTCTATATTTGTATCACTATGTGTTTATGCTTGTACGTGTGTATACAGGGTGTCCGAAAATTCAAAAAAATTACTTCCCATTTTAGGAATACCGCCAGTTTCAATAGGGTTCTGAAGCTCCCTGACCTCCACAACCTCCGAAAATTTAAATCGATTTAATTAAGTTTTGCGACCTGTAATCGATCCCATAGGAAATCGCTGAAATTTCGACTTTAACGTTTTATATCTCCGAAACGGAACACCCGGTATAACTGAATTTTTTACCGAAGCTAGCCGCACTATCCCTCTATTAACCCAGAAAATCTGGTTGCCCTCATTCTAACCGTTTTCGAGAAAAAAAATTGAAAAGGTGAAAATGTCGAAACGGACGACAACATACGGCCATACATACATACATACACACATTTTTCTGACCAAGGGCTCGGTATATAGACCGAGCCTGAAAGGCGGTCTATAACTAGGGTGCATAGACCGCCTAATCGCCCCCCGAGGGGGCTCTATAAGGTCGGTAATATCATCACTGTCATGCCCTGAAAATTTCGTGTTGCTAGGCCATATATTAAGGAAGATATCACACTCCTTCGGACTGATGATGGAGAATAGACCGCCCTTCGTAACCGTATCGCTACATACATAAAAACGCCTACACGTAGAAACTATTTTTGCCAACGAAAAACTTTTCGGACACCCTGTATACATACATACAAACATAAACACATATTAATACAAATGTATTCGATTTGCGTGAAATTCGACCTAATAAACTTTATCTAAGTAATAATAGGAATCCCATACCAAGACTTTTCGGACACCCTGTATACATTCAAACTAACACCCACACGTTTAAATAGGAATATAATCGATTTACTTAAAATCCGAATTAATTAGGTTTATTTCAGTGCTAGTAGAAGTATTTGCCCATACCAAGACTTTTCGAACACCCTGTATACGTATATACAACACATAAAAACAAATATAATCGATTTTGCATGAAATCCGGTTTAATTACATTTATCCTGTTACTACTAGGAGTATTTGCTCCAACAATGACTTTTTGGACAGCTTGTATACAGACATATACCTCCGTACACATAGAAATGCTAATGTATACGATTTGCTTTAAATCCGACAATTAAGTTTATATTTGTACAAATAGCAAAGGTATTTGTCGATACAAAGACTTTTCGGACACCCTGTAGTATACATACATACAAACACAACAAACACGACACATAGTACACAACTATCCAAATCAATACATTACGGAAATAGCAAATTATTCGTCGTCACGGCAGCGGAAAATCAAAATTATTTTCAAATTAAAAATTAGCTTACTTCCTTCCCTTTCGATTGTCACTTCAGTCGTTTCAATCAGATAAGCCGTGCGTGAGTTAGAAATTGTCAACTTTATCCTTAATCGTTGCTATAGAAACCATGGGAATCGATTTTTACAGATATATTTTTGAATCATTGACCGAATTCTTCCCAGATATCAAATTTCAACTATCCACCTCAATACATTACGGAAATAGCAAATTATTCGTCGTCACAGCAACGGAAAATCAAAATTATTTTCACATAAAAAAGTAGCTTACTTCCGTCCCTTTCGATTGCCACTTCAGTCGTTGCAATCAGATAAGCCGTGCGTGAGTTAGAAATTGTCAACTTTATCCTTAATCGTTGCTATAGAAACCATGGGAATCGATTTTTACACATATATTTTTGAATGATTGACCGAATTCTTCCCAGATAACAAATTTCAACTATCCAACTCAATACTTTACGGAAATCGCAAATTATTCGTCGCCACGGCAACGGAAAATCAAAATTATTTTCACATAAAAAAGTAGCTTACTTCCTTCCCTTTCGATTGCCACTTCAGTCGTTTCAATCAAATAAGCCGTGCGTGAGTTAAAAATTCTCAACTTTATCCTTAATCGTTGCTATGCCAACCATGGGATTCGATTTTTACAGATATATTTTTGAATGAGTGCCCGAATTATTATCAGATATCAAATTTCAACTATCCAACTCAATACATTACGGAAATCGCAAATTATTCATCGTCACGGCAACGGAAAATCAAAATTATTTTCACATAAAAAAGTAGCTTACTTCCTTCCCTTTCGATTGCCACTTCAGTCGTTTCAATCAGATAAGCCGTGCGTGAGTTAGAAATTGTTAACTTTATCATTAATTGTTGCTATAGAAACCACGCGAATCAAAATTTACACATATAATTTTAAATGATTGACCGAATTCTTTCCAGATATCAAATTTCAGCTCTCCAACTCAATAAATATCGGAAATCGCAAATTATTCGTCGTCACGGCAACGAAATATTAAAATTATTTTCACATAATAAAGGAGCTTACTCCATTCCCTTTCGATTGCCACCTCACTCGTTTCAATCAGATAAGCCGTTCGCGAGTTAAAAATGATCAACTTTATACTCAATCGTTGCTATGGTAATCATCAGAATCAAAATTTATAAAAAATATTTTTGAATGATTGACCGAATTCTGCCCATATATCAACTTTCAACTGTCCAACTCAAAAATTAACGAAAATAGCTAGTTGTTCGTCGTCATGCCAACGAAATGTCGAAATTATTTTGAAATAAGAAAATTGCTTAATTCCTTCCCTTTCGATTGCCACCTCACTCGATTTAATCAGATAAGCCGTTCTCAAATAATAACAAACCTAAGCAAATTTTAAATCAGACCATTCATTGTGATTTACCCCGTACACTGACTAATGGGATAAAACCATTCTATGCAGCTTTGCACCGTCATCGAAAAATAGTGAAAAATGGTTCTGAATGCCCAATTCTTCAAGTTATATGTTCCGTAATCCACACGGGAAGGTCTATAGACGCGTTTCCCGGTACTTTTCAAGCCCAAAACGGTTCAGAGGCCCTAAAATCTCACAAGACAAACTGGCATTTTTGCGACATTTCGACCCTTCATATTATAATACACTTCTCCGTATAAAATGATTTTTAAATCCATTTGCAGGGTCTCAGAAAGATAAAAAAAATTGGTATTTAGTGCTTAAATCGCCCAATGAAATGCACCGTAATTAAAAATATAAAGTCCATTCTGTCTTTTCCATGTATATTCCAAGCCGAAATGGGCCCAGGATCTCTCCAAAATCACTAAAAAATACTGACATTTTTGCATAATTCTGACAGGTCATATTTTTTAAATTTCGACGTAAAGAGAGGCTGCTTCAACTGATTTTCCAAGGCAGACTATTAATATATGCATTTTTTAAAATTTTTCCTGCACCGATGCTAAAAGAGCTTTTTATTTATAACTTTAACGAAAAAATATGTAATTTTAATTAGTGTGGAGTGTTCTCAGATGATGTAGGAAGAAAATAAACCAAAAAAGAGCTGTTAAATAAGAGAAATAATACATAATAATCCCATTTAAAGATGAATTTTGATGGAAAAAAAACAGAAAAAATGAGTTTTTACCCCCTAAATCAGGCCCTGGATCACCCATTCGGGATTAATGTTAAAGCCTGATTATATCCCCAAGGGATAGCGTTGAAAAAGTTGGAAGAAATTAGATAGGAAAAGATACAGAGTGATTCAAATGTAGAGATGTCATGAAAAAAAATCGTAAAAAATCGAAATTTAATTATCAATTGCTCCTTTCCTATTAGGAATCAAAGAACTAAAAAATACGTTTGTAACGTATTTCGGCGAGCTCTTTCCGATAAGGCTCATGGGATTTCGATTTGGATCCATTTTGACCCCCAAAAAAATTGACAACCGTCAAAGATTCGCATGAAAAATCGTAATTTCCACTTTTTCCCAAATTTTTCCAATTTCCAGTCGTTTTAGGTATAGGTAAATGTATTGCAAAAAGAAAGTATTTGAGATTCTTTAGTTTTAAGTTCAAATACGTTTTTCTGTCCGATGTTCCGGTTTCGACTTATTCGGTGCCAAATTGGGGTCTACAAAGGGCATTTTTCGACATAAAAAAATTCAAAAAAATTACTTCCCATTTTCCGAATACCGCCAGTTTCAATAGGGTTCGGAACACCCCGGTCCTCCACAACCTCCAAAAATTTAAATCGATTTAATTCACTTTTGCGACCTGTAATCGATGTCAACGGAAATCGCTGAAATTTCGACTTTGGCGTTTAATAACTCCGAAACGGAACACCCTGTATAACTGAATTTTTTACCGAAGCTAGCCGCACTATCCCTCTATTAACCCAGAAAATTTGGTTGCCGCCTCTATAACCGTTTTCGAGAAAAAAAATTGAAAAGGTGAAAATGTCGAAACGGACGACAACACACGGCCATACACACACACATTTTTCTGACCAAGGGCTCGGTATATAGACCGAGCCTGAAAGGCGGTCTATAACTAGTACGGATAGACCGCCTAATCGCCCCCCGAGGGGGCTCTATAAGGTCGGTAATATCATCATTGTCATGCCCTGAAAATTTCGTGTTTCTAGGCCAAGTATTAAGGAAGATATCACACTCCTTCGGACTGATGATGGAGAATAGACCGCCCTTCGTGACCCCATCGCTACATACATACAAACACCTACACGTAGAAACAATTTTTGCCAACAAAAATACTTTTCGGACACCCTGTATACATACATACAAACATAAACACATATTAATACAAATATATTTGATTTGCTTGAAATTCGACCTAATAAAGTTTATCTAAGTACTAATAGGAGTATTTGCCCATTCCAAGAATTTTTGGACACCCTGTATACATTCAATCTAACACTCACACGTTTAAATAGGAATATAGACGATTTTCTTGAAATCCGCCTTAATTACGTTTATTTTGGTCGTATTAAAATGAGTTGCAAATACTAAGACTTTTCGGACACCCTGTATACACACGTACAAGCATAAACACATATTAATACAAATATATTCGATTTACTTGAAATTCGACCTAATAATGCTAAGTACTAATAGGAGTATTTGCCCATTCCAAGAATTTTTGGACACCCTGTATACATTCAATCTAACACTCACACGTTTAAATAGGAATATAGACGATTTTCTTGAAATTCGCCTTAATTACGTTTATTTTGGTCGTATTAAAATGAGTTGCAAATACTAAGACTTTTCGGACACCCTGTATACACACGTACAAGCATAAACACATTGTAATACAAATATAGACGATTTTCTTGAAATCCGCCTTAATTAAGTTTATTTAGGTCCTAATAAAAGGAGTTGCACCCTGTATACACACGTACAATCATAAACACATAGTAATACAAATATAGACGATTTTCTTGAAATCCGCCTTAATTAAGTTTATTTTGGTCCTAATAAAAGGAGTTGCAAATAATAAGACTTTTCGGACACCCTGTATACACACGCACAAGCATAAACACATAGTAATACAAATATAGACAATTTTCTTGAAATCCGCCTTAATTAAGTTTATTTTGGTCCTAATAAAAGGAGTTGCAAATAATAAGACTTTTCGGACACCCTGTATACACACGTACAAGCATAAACACATATTAATACAAATATATTCGATTTACTTGAAATTCGACCTAATAATGCTAAGTACTAATAGGAGTATTTGCCCATTCCAAACTAAGACTTTTCCAACACCCTGTATACAAACATATAAATCCGTACACATAGAAATGCAAATATATACCTACGATTTGCTTTAAATCCGACCATCGAGTTACTATTTGTACGAAAGGCAAAGGTATTTGCCCATTCAAAGACTTTTCGGACACCCTGTATACATACATAAAAACACAACACAACACGACACATGGTAATTTAAATATTTTCGATTTTCTTGAAAACCGACCCTATTAATTTTATCTTCGTACTTATGACAAAGTTATTTGCGCATATAAAGACTTTTCGGACACCCTGTAGGCATATACAGAATCACCCACATGCCGAAAGGTATAAAATGTACTTTCGAATCGTTCAGGTTACTTTAAAAGGGAGTCAATTCATTTCCCTAAAATTAAATTTGGCAAAGATATTTCCCCATACAAAGACTTTTTGGACATTCTGTTGTGTACCAACATATAAACAACCACACAAAGGAATGAAAAATTTACGATTTCCTTGAAATAAGACTCATTTAAGTTTTTCTTCGCTCTAATGACAAAGATATTTGCGCATACAAAGACTTTTCGGACACCCTGTAGACATATATACAATCATGCACATGCCGGAAGGTATAAAATGTATTTTAGAATCGTTCTGGTTACTTTAAAACGATCCGAATCAAGTCATTTCCCTAAAATTAAATTAAAATTATTCAATAATAATTAATATATTGCCCCAAAAGTATACACGCTCATGGTTAGAAAATAAAATGCATATTTTGGGATTTTTTCGATGCCACTGAGCTTCATATTAGAATCTTCAATGATGCTTTGTAGCGTCATAGGAAAATCGATTAAAATGGTATTTAATCGGTATAATATGAAATGAAATGTCTTTCTACCGAAAGTATAAGGTCCCTAAATGCATTGCCCGGTAAATTCGAGGCCGAAGTTGGTCCGGACTCCTTCCAATCTCGCATCAAAATGCTGACATTTTAGCCAAATTGTGACATTTCATACATTATAATTAAATGAATAAATTTCCCCGTATAGAAATTGATTTTTAAATGCCTTTGCAGGACCTCAGCAAAATTAATGAAATTGGTATTTAATGCTCAAATCGTCCAATGAAATGTACCGCTATTAAAAATATAAAGACCATTTTACCTTTGCCATGTATATTTCAAGCCGAAATCGGTTCAGGAAGCTTCCAATATCGCTACAAAAACTGTTATTTTCATGACATTTTGACAGGTCATATTTTAATTTCGATGTAAAGAGGGTCCGTTCAATTGTTTTGTCAAGGCACGGCTTTTATATATGCACTTTTTAAAATTTTTCCTGCAGCGATGCAAAAAAAGGTATTTATTTATAACTTTAACGAAAAAATATGGAGTTTTAATTAGTTAGGAGTGTTCTTAGATGATCAGGGAAGAAAATAAACCAAAAAAGAATCGTTAAATAAGAGAAATAATATATAATAATGCCTTTTAAAGATGACTTTTGGTTGAAAAAAACCGAAAAAATGAGTTTTTACCCCCTAAATGCGGCCCTGGATCACCCATTCGGGATTTGTTTTAAAGCCTGATTATATCCCCAACGGATAGCGTTGAAAAAGTTAGAAGAAATTAGATAGGAAAAGATACAGAGTGATTCAAATGTAGAGATGTCATGAAAAAAAATCGTAAAAAATCGAAATTTAATTATCAATTGCTCCTTTCCTATTAGAAATAAAAGAACTAAAAAATACGTTTCTAACGTATTTCGGCGAGCTCTTTCCGATAGGGCACATGGAATTTCGATTTGGATCCATTTTGACCCCCCAAAAAATTCAAAACCGTCAAAAATTTGCATGAAAAATCGTAATTTCCACTTTTTCCCAAATTTTTCCAATTTCCAGTCGTTTTAGGTATAGGTAAATGTATTGCAAAAAGAAAGTATTTGAGATTCTTTAGTTTTAAGTTCAAATACGTTTTTCTGTCCGATGTTCCGGTTTCGACTTATTCGGTGCCAAATTGGGGTCTACAAAGGGCATTTTTTGACATAAAAAAATTCAAAAAAATTACTTCCCATTTTCCGAATACCGCCAGTTTCAATAGGGTTCGGAACACCCCGGTCCTCCACAACCTCCAAAAATTTAAATCGATTTAATTCACTTTTGCGACCTGTAATCGATGTCAACGGAAATCGCTGAAATTTCGACTTTGGCGTTTAATAACTCCGAAACGGAACACCCTGTATAACTGAATTTTTTACCGAAGCTAGCCGCACTATCCCTCTATTAACCCAGAAAATTTGGTTGCCGCCTCTATAACCGTTTTCGAGAAAAAAAATTGAAAAGGTGAAAATGTCGAAACGGACGACAACATACACACATTTTCTGACCAAGGGCTCGGTATATAGACCGAGCCTGAAAGGCGGTCTATAACTAGATTGCATAGACCGCCTAATCGCCCCCCGAGGGGGCTCTATAAGGTCGGTAATATCATCATTGTCATGCCCTGAAAATTTCGTGTTTCTAGGCCAAGTATTAAGGAAGATATCACACTCCTTCGGACTGATGATGGAGAATAGACCGCCCTTCGTGACCCCATCGCTACATACATACAAACACCTACACGTAGAAACTATTTTTGCCAACAAAAATACTTTTCGGACACCCTGTATACATACATACAAACATAAACACATATTAATACAAATATATTTGATTTGCTTGAAATTCGACCTAATAAAGTTTATCTAAGTACTAATAGGAGTATTTGCCCATTCCAAGAATTTTTGGACACCCTGTATACATTCAATCTAACACTCACACGTTTAAATAGGAATATAGACGATTTTCTTGAAATCCGCCTTAATTACGTTTATTTTGGTCGTATTAAAATAAGTTGCAAATACTAAGACTTTTCGGACACCCTGTATACACACGTACAAGCATAAACACATAGTAATACAAATATAGACGATTTTCTTGAAATCCGCCTTAATTAAGTTTATTTAGGTCCTAATAAAAGGAGTTGCACCCTGTATACACACGTACAATCATAAAAACATAGTAATACAAATATAGACGATTTTCTTGAAATCCGCCTTAATTAAGTTTATTTTGGTCCTAATAAAAGGAGTTGCAAATAATAAGACTTTTCGGACACCCTGTATACACACGCACAAGCATAAACACATAGTAATACAAATATAGACAATTTTCTTGAAATCCGCCTTAATTAAGTTTATTTTGGTCCTAATAAAAGGAGTTGCAAATAATAAGACTTTTCGGACACCCTGTATACACACGTACAAGCATAAACACATATTAATACAAATATATTCGATTTACTTGAAATTCGACCTAATAATGCTAAGTACTAATAGGAGTATTTGCCCATTCCAAACTAAGACTTTTCCAACACCCTGTATACAAACATATAAATCCGTACACATAGAAATGCAAATATATACCTACGATTTGCTTTAAATCCGACCATCGAGTTACTATTTGTACGAAAGGCAAAGGTATTTGCCCATTCAAAGACTTTTCGGACACCCTGTATACATACATAAAAACACAACACAACACGACACATGGTAATTTAAATATTTTCGATTTTCTTGAAAACCGACCCTATTAATTTTATCTTCGTACTTATGACAAAGTTATTTGCGCATATAAAGACTTTTCGGACACCCTGTAGGCATATACAGAATCACCCACATGCCGAAAGGTATAAAATGTACTTTCGAATCGTTCAGGTTACTTTAAAAGGGAGTCAATTCATTTCCCTAAAATTAAATTTGGCAAAGATATTTCCCCATACAAAGACTTTTTGGACATTCTGTTGTGTACCAACATATAAACAACCACACAAAGGAATGAAAAATTTACGATTTCCTTGAAATAAATCTCATTTAAGTTTTTCTTCGCTCTAATGACAAAGATATTTGCGCATACAAAGACTTTTCGGACACCCTGTAGACATATATACAATCATGCACATGCCGGAAGGTATAAAATGTATTTTAGAATCGTTCTGGTTACTTTAAAACGATCCGAATCAAGTCATTTCCCTAAAATTAAATTAAAATTATTCAATAATAATTAATATATTGCCCCAAAAGTATACACGCTCATGGATAGAAAATAAAATGCATATTTTGGGATTTTTTCGATGCCACTGAGCTTCATATTAGAATCTTCAATGATGCTTTGTAGCGTCATAGGAAAATCGATTAAAATGGTATTTAATCGGTATAATATGAAATGAAATGTCTTTCTACCGAAAGTATAAGGTCCCTAAATGCATTGCCCGGTAAATTCGAGGCCGAAGTTGGTCCGGACTCCTTCCAATCTCGCATCAAAATGCTGACATTTTAGCCAAATTGTGACATTTCATACATTATAATTAAATGAATAAATTTCCCCGTATAGAAATTGATTTTTAAATGCCTTTGCAGGACCTCAGCAAAATTAATGAAATTGGTATTTAATGCTCAAATCGTCCAATGAAATGTACCGCTATTAAAAATATAAAGTCCATTTTACCTTTGCCATGTATATTTCAAGCCGAAATCGGTCCAGGAAGCTTCCAATATCGCTACAAAAACTGTTATTTTCATGACATTTTGACAGGTCATATTTTTTTAATTTCGATGTAAAGAGGGTCCGTTCAATTGTTTTGTCAAGGCACGGCTTTTATATATGCACTTTTTAAAATTTTTCCTGCAGCGATGCAAAAAAAGGTATTTATTTATAACTTTAACGAAAAAATATGGAGTTTTAATTAGTTAGGAGTGTTCTTAGATGATCAGGGAAGAAAATAAACCAAAAAAGAATCGTTAAATAAGAGAAATAATATATAATAATGCCTTTTAAATATGAATTTTGATGGAAAAAAACAGAAAAAATGAGTTTTTACCCCCTAAATCAGGCCCTGGATCACCCATTCGGGATTCATTTTAAAGCCTGATTATATCCCCAACGGATAGCGTTGAAAAAGTTAGAAGAAATTAGATAGGAAAAGATACAGAGTGATTCAAATGTAGAGATGTCATGAAAAAAAATCGTAAAAAATCGAAATTTAATTATCGATTTCTCCTTTCCTATTAGAAATAAAAGAACTAAAAAATACGTTTCTAACGTATTTCGGCGAGCTCTTTCCGATAGGGGTCATGGAATTTCGATTTGGATCCATTTTGACCCCCCAAAAAATTCAAAACCGTCAAAAATTTGCATGAAAATTCGTAATTTCCACTTTTTCCCAAATTTTTCCAATTTCCAGTCGTTTTAGGTATAGGTAAATGTATCGCAAAAAGAAAGTATTTGAGATTCTTTAGTTTTAAGTTCAAATACGTTTTTCTGTCCGATGTTCCGGTTTCGACTTATTCGGTGCCAAATTGGGGTCTACAAAGGGCATTTTTCGACATAAAAAAATTCAAAAAAATTACTTCCCATTTTCCGAATACCGCCAGTTTCAATAGGGTTCGGAACACCCCGGTCCTCCACAACCTCCAAAAATTTAAATCGATTTAATTCACTTTTGCGACCTGTAATCGATGTCAACGGAAATCGCTGAAATTTCGACTTTGGCGTTTAATAACTCCGAAACGGAACACCCTGTATAACTGAATTTTTTACCGAAGCTAGCCGCACTATCCCTCTATTAACCCAGAAAATTTGGTTGCCGCCTCTATAACCGTTTTCGAGAAAAAAATTGAAAAGGTGAAAATGTCGAAACGGACGACAACATACAAACGCACATACACACATTTTTCTGACCTAGGGCTCGGTATATAGACCGAGCCTGAAAGGCGGTCTATAACTAGGGTGCATAGACCGCCTAATCGCCCCCCGAGGGGGCTCTATAAGGTCGGTAATATCATCATTGT
Organism: Philopedon plagiatum; assembly: GCA_963971165.1. Taxonomy (NCBI): domain Eukaryota; kingdom Metazoa; phylum Arthropoda; class Insecta; order Coleoptera; family Curculionidae; genus Philopedon; species Philopedon plagiatum. The sequence goes on along the minus strand of OZ020192.1, from coordinate 64,203,587 downwards.
CATGCCCTGAAAATTTCGTGTTGCTCGGCCATATATTAAGGAAGATATCACACTCCTTCGGACTGATGATGGAGAATAGACCGCCCTTCGTAACCGTGTCGCTACACACATACAAACACCACACGTAGAAAACTATTTTTGTCCGTTTCGACTTTTTACATTTTAAATTTTTTTTCTCGAAAACTGTTACTGCGGGAACGATAAAATTTTCAGGGTTAATAGAGGGATAGTGCTTCTAGCTTCGATAAAAAATTCGGTTATGCGGGGTGTCGCGTTTCGGAGTTATTAAACGTTAAATTCGAAATTTCCGCGATTTCGTATGGGACACGAGGTCGCAAAATTTAATCAAATCGATTTAAATTTCCGGAGGTCGTAGAGGACCGGGGGCTTCCGAACCCTATTGAAATTGGCGATATTCGGAAAATGGAAAGTTTCACTTTTGAATTTTTTTATGTCGAAAAATGCCATATGCGGACCCATTTTTGGTACCTAATAACTCGAGAACGAAACGTCGTACATAAAAACGGTTTGACACGTCAAACTTCAGAATCTGAAATACTTTCTTTTTGCAATACATTTACCTATACCTAAAACGGCCGGAAAGTGGAAAAATTTGGGAAAAACCGAAAATTGAATTTTTTGATGAAAATTTGTGACGGTTTTTAATTTTTTTCGTAGTCAAAACGGATCCAAATCAAAATCCCATATACCTGGTCAGAAAGAGCTCCCCGAAATACGTAATTTTCATATTTTTTGGTTTCTTCATTTTTTATAAGAAGGAAGGAATCGACGATTAAATTTCGATTTTTAAAGCTATTTTCCAGGACATCTCTACATTCGAATCAATGTGTCTCCTTCCTATCGAACTGTTTCAGACTTTTTCAACGCTATCCCGTGGGGATATAATCAGGCTTTAAAAAGACTCCCGAATGGGCGATCCAGGACCAGATTTAGAGGGTAAAAACTCATATTTTCTATATTTTTCCATCAAAACCCATCTTTAAACGGCGATATTCCATATTATTCCCTCATATTTAATAGTTATTTTTTTATTTTTTCCTGTATACCTGTCACTTTGACATAAGGAACCATAAAATATCAGTATTTTTGAATTTAAAAAAAAAATAATTTTTTTGAAAATTTTCACAGGGGTATACCCATGAAATTTCCAATTCTGCCATTTAATCGCTCATATCTCGCGACTGGTTCGTTTTATGAAAACGATGTTCATTACCTAAAAGTTGCAGTTCAGTAAGGTCTATAATTTTCTCTTATTGATTTTCCTTCAAACGTCATAATTCCGTATACCCATGAAATTTCCAATTCTGCCATTTAATCGCTCATATCTCGCGACTGGTTCGTTTTATGAAAACGATGTTCATTACCTAAAAGTTGCAGTTCAGTAAGGTCTATAATTTTCTCTTATTGATTTTCCTTCAAACGTCATAATTCCGGAAATATTTAAAAAAAACTGCTTATGAAAATTTCCAAGTTTAGATCCCTATATTTCCAAAAGTATACGTCCTATCGAAAAATTGTCTATTATAAAAAAGTTAGACAATTTTATACTCTATCTAAGTAATTACATACATTTTTACTAGAAACTTCAAATAACTGAGATAAAAATAAAAACATAAAGCAGTGTCAAATTTTTTTCGATTTTTGGCCGGATTTTGTGAAAAATTGAAAAATTAAAAATATAGTTAATTTTACCAATGTTTTGCCATTTGTTCGTTTAAGTGCTGTCACTTAGACATAGGGAACCATAAAATGTCACCCCCCGTGATTTAACCTTGGTCCGTATGTTGTCCGTTTCGACTTTTCATATTTTCAATTTTTTTTTCTCGAAAACTGTTACTGCGGGAGCGATAAAATTTTCTGGGTTAATAGAGGGATAGTGCTTCTAGCTTCGATAAAAAATTCAGTTATACGGGGTGTCGCGTTTCGGAGTTATTAAACGTTAAATTCGAAATTTCCGCGATTTCGTATGGGACACGAGGTCGCAAAATTTAATCAAATCGATTTAAATTTCCGGAGGTCGTAGAGGACCGGGGGCTTCCGAACCCTATTGAAATTGGCGATATTCGGAAAATGGAAAGTTTCACTTTTGAATTTTTTTATGTCGAAAAATGCCATATGCGGACCCATTTTTGGTACCTAATAACTCGAGAACGAAACGTCGTACATAAAAACGGGTTGACACGTCAAACTTCAGAATCTGAAATACTTTCTTTTTGCAATACATTTACCTATACCTAAAACGGCCGGAAAGTGGAAAAATTTGGGAAAAACCGAAAATTGAATTTTTTGATGAAAATTTGTGACGGTTTTTAATTTTTTTCGTAGTCAAAACGGATCCAAATCAAAATCCCATATACCTGGTCAGAAAGAGCTCCCCGAAATACGTAATTTTCATATTTTTTGGTTTCTTCATTTTTTATAAGAAGGAAGGAATCGACGATTAAATTTCGATTTTTAAAGCTATTTTCCAGGACATCTCTACATTCGAATCAATGTGTCTCCTTCCTATCGAACTGTTTCAGACTTTTTCAACGCTATCCCGTGGGGATATAATCAGGCTTTAAAAAGACTCCCGAATGGGCGATCCAGGACCAGATTTAGAGGGTAAAAACTCATATTTTCTATATTTTTCCATCAAAACCCATCTTTAAACGGCGATATTCCATATTATTCCCTCATATTTAATAGTTATTTTTTGATTTTTTCCTGTATACCTGTCACTTTGACATAAGGAACCATAAAATATCAGTATTTTTGAATTTAAAAAAAAATTATTTTTTTGAAAATTTTCACAGGGGTATACCCATGAAATTTCCAATTCTGCCATTTAATCGCTCATATCTCGCGACTGGTTCGTTTTATGAAAACGATGTTCATTACCTAAAAGTTGCAGTTCAGTAAGGTCTATAATTTTCTCTTATTGATTTTCCTTCAAACGTCATAATTCCGTATACCCATGAAATTTCCAATTCTGCCATTTAATCGCTCATATCTCGCGACTGGTTCGTTTTATGAAAACGATGTTCATTACCTAAAAGTTGCAGTTCAGTAAGGTCTATAATTTTCTCTTATTGATTTTCCTTCAAACGTCATAATTCCGGAAATATTTAAAAAAAACTGCTTATGAAAATTTCCAAGTTTAGATCCCTATATTTCCAAAAGTATACGTCCTATCGAAAAATTGTCTATTATAAAAAAGTTAGACAATTTTATACTCTATCTAAGTAATTACATACATTTTTTACTAGAAACTTCAAATAACTGAGATAAAAATAAAAACATAAAGCAGTGTCAAATTTTTTTCGATTTTTGGCCGGATTTTGTGAAAAATTGAAAAATTAAAAATATAGTTAATTTTACCAATGTTTTGCCATTTGTTCGTTTAAGTGCTGTCACTTAGACATAGGGAACCATAAAATGTCACCCCCCGTGATTTAACCTTGGTCCGTATGTTGTCCGTTTCGACTTTTCATATTTTCAATTTTTTTTTCTCGAAAACTGTTACTGCGGGAGCGATAAAATTTTCTGGGTTAATAGAGGGATAGTGCTTCTAGCTTCGATAAAAAATTCAGTTATACGGGGTGTCGCGTTTCGGAGTTATTAAACGTTAAATTCGAAATTTCCGCGATTTCGTATGGGACATAATATATATATATATATATATATATATATATATATATATATATATATATATATATATATATATATATATATATATATGAATAATTTTTAGAAACACGTGCTTCTCTTTCCTTTGCAATTTTTGGTAACTTTCCGATAACTGTTCCTTTATTGGTTCGTCAAAAAGTAGCTGTTTTTTAACCTCTTTAACTTTATTCTGATCAATCACTGCCTCATTTACGAATTGTTCCACCCGTGTGTTTGGGGTTTCTGATGTAGATGAATGAGCAGCTGTATTTTCATTTGATTTTTCTATATATGTATATATATATATATATATATATATATATATATATATATATATATATATATATATATATATATATAGAAAAATCAAATGAAAATACAGCTGCTCATTCATCTACATCAGAACCCCCAAACACACGGGTGGAACAATTCGTAAATGAGGCAGTGATTGATCAGAATAAAGTTAAAGAGGTTAAAAAACAGCTACTTTTTGACGAACCAATAAAGGAACAGTTATCGGAAAGTTACCAAAAATTGCAAAGGAAAGAGAAGCACGTGTTTCTAAAAATTATTCATGGAAGAGTAATAAAGAAGTACCTATAGGTTAGAATCAAAATGTGTGAAGATATTTAAATACCGAAAACAGTCAGCAATCAAAAACAGCAATGAAGATACACTCTACGGAATAACTAAAACGATGCATTTTCGAAGAAATAATGATATAAGAAAATTACAAAAAATTTACAGGAAGACAAGGCAACGAAATTTCAAAATTATTTTCACATAAAAAAGTAGCTTACTTCCTTGCCTTTCGATAGCCACCTCACTTGTTTCAATCAGATAAGCCGTGCGTGAGTTAAACATTGTCAACTTTATCCTTAGTCGTTGCTATAGAAACCATGCGAATCAAAATTTACACATATAATTTTTGAATGATTGTTGATAGAATTCTTCCCAGATATCAAATATCAGCTATCGAACTCAATACATTACGGAAATAGCAAATTGTTAGTCGTCACGGCAACGAAAAATCAAAATTATTTGCACATAAAAAAGTAACTTACTTCCTTCCCTTTCGATTGCCACTTCAGTCGTTTCAATCAGATAAGCCGTGCGTGAGTTAGAAATTGTCAACTTTATCCTTAATCGTTGCTATAGAAACCATGGGAATCGATTTTTACAGATAAATTTTTGAATGATTGACCGAATTCTTCCCAGATATCAAATTTCAACTATCCAACTCAATACATTACGGAAATAGCAAATTATTCGTCGTCACGGCAACGGAAAATCAAAATTATTTTCACATAAAAAAGTAGCTTACTTCCGTCCCTTTCGATTGCCACTTCAGTCGTTTCAATCAGATAAGCCGTGCGTGAGTTAGAAATTGTCAACTTTATCCTTAATCGTTGCTATTGAAACCATGGGAATAGATTTTTACAGACATATTTTTGAATGATTGACCGAATTCTTCCCAGATAACAAATTTCAACTATCCGACTCAATACTTTACGGAAATCGCAAATTATTCGTCGTCACGGCAACGGAAAATCAAAATTATTTTCACATAAAAAAGTAGCTTACTTCCTTCCCTTTCGATTGCCACTTCAGTCGTTTCAATCAGATAAGCCGTGCGTAAGTTAAAAATTGTCAACTTTATCCTTAATCGTTGCTATGCCAACCATGGGAATCGATTTTTAACGATATATTTTTGAATGAGTGCCCGAATTATTATCAGATATCAAATTTCAACTATCCAACTCAATACATTACGGATATCGCAAATTATTCGTCGTCACGGCAACGGAAAATCAAAATTATTTTCACATAAAAAAGTAGCTTACTTCCTTCCCTTTCGATTGCCACTTCAGTCGTTTCAATCAGATAAGCCGTGCGTGAGTTAGAAATTGTCAACTTAATCCTTAATCGTTGCTATGGAAACCATGGGAATCGATTTTTATAGATATATTTTTGAATGATTGACCGAATTCTTCCCAGATATCAAATTTCAACTATCCAACTCAATACTTTACGGAAATCGCAAATTATTCGTCGTCACGGCAACGGAAAATCAAAATTATTTTCACATAAAAAAGCAGCTTACTTCCTTCCCTTTCGACTGCCACTTCAGTCGTTTCAATCAGATAAGCCGTGCGTGAGTTAAAAATTGTCAACTTTATCCTTAATCGTTGCTATGCCAACCATGGGAATAGATTTTTACAGATATATTTTTGAATGAGTGCCCTAATTATTCCCAGACATCAAATTTCAACTATCCAACTCAATACATTACGGAAATTGCAAATTATTCGTCGTCACGGCAACGGAAAATCAAAATTATTTTCACATAAAAAAGTAGCTTACTTCCTTCCCTTTCGATTGCCACTTCAGTCGTTTCAATCAGATAAGCCGTGCGTGAGTTAGAAATTGTTAACTTTAGCATTAATTGTTGCTATAGAAACCACGCGAATCAAAATTTACACATATAATTTTAAATGATTGACCGAATTCTTTCCAGATATCAAATTTCAGCTCTCCAACTCAATAAATATCGGAAATCGCAAATTATTCGTCGTCACGGCAACGAAATATTAAAATTATTTTCACATAAAAAAGGAGCTTACTCCATTCCCTTTCGATTGCCACCTCACTCGTTTCAATCAGATAAGCCGTTCGCGAGTTAAAAATGATCAACTTTATGCTCAATCGTTGCTATGGTAATCATCAGAATCAAAATTTATAAAAAATATTTTTGAATGATTGACCGAATTCTGCCCATATATCAACTTTCAACTGTCCAACTCAAAAATTAACGAAAATAGCTAGTTGTTCGTCGTCATGCCAACGAAATGTCGAAATTATTTTGAAATGAGGAAATTGCTTAATTCCTTCCCTTTCGATTGCCACCTCACTCGATTTAATCAGATAAGCCGTTCTCAAATAATAACAAACCTAAGCAAATTTGAAATCAGACCATTCATTGTGATTTACCCCGTACACTAACTAATGGGATAAAACCATTCTATGATGCCTTGCAGCGTCACCTATATATTGTTAAAAATGGTACTGAATGCCCAATTTTTCAAGTTATATGTTCCGGAATTCACACGGGAAGGTCTATAGAGGCGTTGCCCGGTACTTTCAAGCCCAAAACGGTCCAGAAACCCTAAAATTCTCGCAAGAAAAACTGGCATTTTGGCGACATTTAGACCCTTCATATTATAATACATTTCTCCGTATAAACTGATTTTTAAATCCATTTGCAGGGTCTCAGAAAGATAAAAAAAATTGGTATTTAGTGCTTAAATCGTCCAATGAAATGCACCATAATTAAAAATATAAAGTCCATTCTGTCTTATCCATGTATATTCCAAGCCGAAATGGGCCCCAGGATCTCTCCAAAATCACTAAAAGTATTGACATTTTTGCATAATTCTGACAGGTCATATTTTTTAATTTCGACGTAAAGATAGGCTGCTTCAACTGATTTTCCAAGGCAGACTATTAATATATGCATTTTTTAAAATTTTTCCTGCACCGATGCTAAAAGAGCTTTTTATTTATAACTTTAACGAAAAAATATGTAATTTTAATTAGTGTGGAGTATTCTCAGATGATGGGGGAAGGAAATAATCCAAAAAAGAGCTGTTAAATAAGAGAAATAATACATAATAATGCCTTTTAAATATGAATTTTGATGGAAAAAAATAGAAAAAATGAGTTTTTACCTCCTAGATCGGGTCCTGGATCACCCGTTCGGGATTTATTTTAAAGCCTGATTATATCCCCAAGGGATGGCGTTGAAAAAGTTGGAAGAAATTAGATAGGAAAAGATACAGAGTGTTTCGAATGTAGAGATGTCATGAAAAAAAATCGTAAAAAATCTAAATTTAATTATCGATTGCTCCTTTCCTATTAGAAATAAAAGAACTAAAAAATACGTTTCTAACGTATTTCGGCGAGCTCTTTCCGATAGGGCACATGGAATTTCGATTTGGATCCATTTTGACCCCCAAAAAAATTGACAACCGTCAAAGATTCGCATGAAAAATCGTAATTTCCACTTTTTCCCAAATTTTTCCAATTTCCAGTCGTTTTAGGTATAGGTAAATGTATTGCAAAAAGAAAGTATTTGAGATTCTTTAGTTTTAAGTTCAAATACGTTTTTCTGTCCGATGTTCCGGTTTCGACTTATTCGGTGCCAAATTGGGGTCTACAAAGGGCATTTTTCGACATAAAAAAATTCAAAAAAATTACTTCCCATTTTCCGAATACCGCCAGTTTCAATAGGGTTCGGAACACCCCGGTCCTCCACAACCTCCAAAAATTTAAATCGATTTAATTCACTTTTGCGACCTGTAATCGATGTCAACGGAAATCGCTGAAATTTCGACTTTGGCGTTTAATAACTCCGAAACGGAACACCCTGTATAACTGAATTTTTTACCGAAGCTAGCCGCACTATCCCTCTATTAACCCAGAAAATTTGGTTGCCGCCTCTATAACCGTTTTCGAGAAAAAAAATTGAAAAGGTGAAAATGTCGAAACGGACGACAACACACGGCCATACACACACACATTTTTCTGACCAAGGGCTCGGTATATAGACCGAGCCTGAAAGGCGGTCTATAACTAGTACGGATAGACCGCCTAATCGCCCCCCGAGGGGGCTCTATAAGGTCGGTAATATCATCATTGTCATGCCCTGAAAATTTCGTGTTTCTAGGCCAAGTATTAAGGAAGATATCACACTCCTTCGGACTGATGATGGAGAATAGACCGCCCTTCGTGACCCCATCGCTACATACATACAAACACCTACACGTAGAAACTATTTTTGCCAACAAAAATACTTTTCGGACACCCTGTATACATACATACAAACATAAACACATATTAATACAAATATATTTGATTTGCTTGAAATTCGACCTAATAAAGTTTATCTAAGTACTAATAGGAGTATTTGCCCATTCCAACAATTTTTGGACACCCTGTATACATTCAATCTAACACTCACACGTTTAAATAGGAATATAGACGATTTTCTTGAAATCCGCCTTAATTACGTTTATTTTGGTCGTATTAAAATGAGTTGCAAATACTAAGACTTTTCGGACACCCTGTATACACACGTACAAGCATAAACACATAGTAATACAAATATAGACGATTTTCTTGAAATCCGCCTTAATTAAGTTTATTTAGGTCCTAATAAAAGGAGTTGCACCCTGTATACACACGTACAATCATAAACACATAGTAATACAAATATAGACGATTTTCTTGAAATCCGCCTTAATTAAGTTTATTTTGGTCCTAATAAAAGGAGTTGCAAATAATAAGACTTTTCGGACACCCTGTATACACACGCACAAGCATAAACACATAGTAATACAAATATAGACAATTTTCTTGAAATCCGCCTTAATTAAGTTTATTTTGGTCCTAATAAAAGGAGTTGCAAATAATAAGACTTTTCGGACACCCTGTATACACACGTACAAGCATAAACACATATTAATACAAATATATTCGACTTACTTGAAAATCGACCTAATAATGCTAAGTACTAATAGGAGTATTTGCCCATTCCAAACTAAGACTTTTCCAACACCCTGTATACAAACATATAAATCCGTACACATAGAAATGCAAATATATACCTACGATTTGCTTTAAATCCGACCATCGAGTTACTATTTGTACGAAAGGCAAAGGTATTTGCCCATTCAAAGACTTTTCGGACACCCTGTATACATACATAAAAACACAACACAACACGACACATGGTAATTTAAATATTTTCGATTTTCTTGAAAACCGACCCTATTAATTTTATCTTCGTACTTATGACAAAGTTATTTGCGCATATAAAGACTTTTCGGACACCCTGTAGGCATATACAGAATCACCCACATGCCGAAAGGTATAAAATGTACTTTCGAATCGTTCAGGTTACTTTAAAAGGGAGTCAATTCATTTCCCTAAAATTAAATTTGGCAAAGATATTTCCCCATACAAAGACTTTTTGGACATTCTGTTGTGTACCAACATATAAACAACCACACAAAGGAATGAAAAATTTACGATTTCCTTGAAATAAGACTCATTTAAGTTTTTCTTCGCTCTAATGACAAAGATATTTGCGCATACAAAGACTTTTCGGACACCCTGTAGACATATATACAATCATGCACATGCCGGAAGGTATAAAATGTATTTTAGAATCGTTCTGGTTACTTTAAAACGATCCGAATCAAGTCATTTCCCTAAAATTAAATTAAAATTATTCAATAATAATTAATATATTGCCCCAAAAGTATACACGCTCATGGATAGAAAATAAAATGCATATTTTGGGATTTTTTCGATGCCACTGAGCTTCATATTAGAATCTTCAATGATGCTTTGTAGCGTCATAGGAAAATCGATTAAAATGGTATTTAATCGGTATAATATGAAATGAAATGTCTTTCTACCGAAAGTATAAGGTCCCTAAATGCATTGCCCGGTAAATTCAAGGCCGAAGTTGGTCCGGACTCCTTCCAATCTCGCATCAAAATGCTGACATTTTAGCCAAATTGTGACATTTCATACATTATAATTAAATGAATAAATTTCCCCGTATAGAAATTGATTTTTAAATGCCTTTGCAGGACCTCAGCAAAATTAATGAAATTGGTATTTAATGCTCAAATCGTCTAATGAAATGTACCGCTATTAAAAATATAAAGTCCATTTTACCTTTGCCATGTATATTTCAAGCCGAAATCGGTCCAGGAAGCTTCCAATATCGCTACAAAAACTGTTATTTTCATGACATTTTGACAGGTCATATTTTTAATTTCGATGTAAAGAGGGTCCGTTCAATTGTTTTGTCAAGGCACGGCTTTTATATATGCACTTTTTAAAATTTTTCCTGCAGCGATGCAAAAAAAGGTATTTATTTATAACTTTAACGAAAAAATATGGAGTTTTAATTAGTTAGGAGTGTTCTTAGATGATCAGGGAAGAAAATAAACCAAAAAAGAATCGTTAAATAAGAGAAATAATATATAATAATGCCTTTTAAATATGAATTTTGATGGAAAAAAACAGAAAAAATGAGTTTTTACCCCCTAAATCAGGCCCTGGATCACCCATTCGGGATTCATTTTAAAGCCTGATTATATCCCCAACGGATAGCGTTGAAAAAGTTAGAAGAAATTAGATAGGAAAAGATACAGAGTGATTCAAATGTAGAGATGTCATGAAAAAAAATCGTAAAAAATCGAAATTTAATTATCGATTTCTCCTTTCCTATTAGAAATAAAAGAACTAAAAAATACGTCTCTAACGTATTTCGGCGAGCTCTTTCCGATAGGGCACATGGAATTTCGATTTGGATCCATTTTGACCCCCCAAAAAATTCAAAACCGTCAAAAATTTGCATGAAAATTCGTAATTTCCACTTTTACCCAAATTTTTCCAATTTCCAGTCGTTTTAGGTATAGGTAAATGTATTGCAAAAAGAAAGTATTTGAGATTCTTTAGTTTTAAGTTCAAATACGTTTTTCTGTCCGATGTTCCGGTTTCGACTTATTCGGTGCCAAATTGGGGTCTACAAAGGGCATTTTTCGACATAAAAAAATTCAAAAAAATTACTTCCCATTTTCCGAATACCGCCAGTTTCAATAGGGTTCGGAACACCCCGGTCTTCTACAACCTCCGAAAATTTAAATCGATTTAATTCACTTTTGCGACCTGTAATCGATGTCAACGGAAATCGCTGAAATTTCGACTTTGGCGTTTAATAACTCCGAAACGGAACACCCTGTATAACTGAATTTTTTACCGAAGCTAGCCGCACTATCCCTCTATTAACCCAGAAAATTTGGTTGCCGCCTCTATAACCGTTTTCGAGAAAAAAAATTGAAAAGGTGAAAATGTCGAAACGGACGACAACATACGCACGCACGTCCGCACATACATACATACATACACACATTTTTCTGACCAAGCAGGGGGTATAGAGACCGTCCCGGAACGGGCGGTCTCTAATAAGCGGTATATCTAAAATATCATTAAAATAATCATGAACTACACAGACCAAATTTTCATATTTCTTAGGTGTGCTTGGCACCTGAACAGCGCTAGGTAGCTTACTCTGCCCTCTGGCTGCTGTAGAAAATTTGTAATCATCATTAATTCAACCCAATTTATGACACGAGTGATTGCAGATTTTGCAATTTTGCTAGAATTTTTTAGAGTGTCTAAATCCATTTTTGAACAGTCAAAATATTTTAAACTGGTATAACAAGGATTTTTAAAAAATGTTATTATTTTTTGATCACACCCGGTAGTCTAGTTTTTGAATAGAAACGCAGAAAATATTTATTTAAAGTAAATATTAAAATTTGTAAGTATTTTTATTTTTGGGACAACCAGTATAATGAAAAAACTGTTTTTGAAACAGGTAGGTAGGTAGCTAGTACCTAATGTCATAGTAAACCCCTATGTGTTTTTATGAATGCAAATCAGAAATTATAACAAATAGTACTTACTATTTGTACACACTACTACATAGAGAATTCAAATCAAATGTGTTATCAATGAGAAAAACACTAATTTTATGTGATTTGCAGAAAACAGATCATAAATGTCAAGTTAACAATCCGCAAAACAACTTACCTGGGCATCTAGTGCCCAAGTATACTTCATGAAGTTGAAATACCTTTAAAAAAGCAAACATATAATTTTTGAATACTTTTGCAGAACACTGTATGAGTGTAATTATGAAATTTTAAATTAACCTTGTAAAAACAATTTGAATTGTTCCACAAAAATTATCCAAAAGACGCAATAAATATGTTGAAACACACTAGACTACAACATTTTATAAATATTGAATAGTTATTTTGAAAAAATCAACAATTGAATTTTTTGATACACTGTGTATACAAGGTAACAATCCAACAAAAGTGAACTAGTCAGAAATGTTTATATTTAACGTATGAATGAAAGTCTACTTGTCAGGGGTACATATAAATATGCAAAAATTGAGAATAAATTCTCTAACCACCTGAAAATTCCTTATACAATAAGGATTTCAACAAATAATGGTAAAACAGCTATTCTCCGGGCTATATGCCCCTCCGAGCGCTGAATTACATACCAAAATTTGCCGTATTTTCTTCTAACACAGTTAGATAAGAAAATACTGTTTCAAATGCAAGAAACTACCAGGAAGAAGGAAGCTTTTTCTTTAGTTAGAATGTCGTCACCTGCAGACCGGTTTCGAACTCGTTGGTTCTCATCAGTACAGGATAGACGAACATACCAACCTTCCGAAAAAGTAATCCCTTAAAGCTACAACTGTCGTACTGCATAAGCAGTGAGACACAGGCAGCGCCATCCATTAGCAGTTTCAAGCATTCAGAGTAGTGTTTACCGTAAGGTAAAATTATCAAACGTATGAATGAAAGTCTACTTGTCAGGGGTACATATAAATATGCAAAAATTGAGAATAAATTCTCTAACCACCTGAAAATTCCTTATACAATAAGGATTTCAACAAATAATGGTAAAACAGCTATTCTCCGGGCTATATGCCCCTCCGAGCGCTGAATTACATACCAAAATTTGCCGTATTTTCTTCTAGAGATTCAGGAGAATAGCTGTTTTACCATTATTTGTTGAAATCCTTATTGTATAAGGAATTTTCAGGTGGTTAGAGAATTTATTCTCAATTTTTGCATATGTTTATATTTACTAGAAAAATCACATTAAATTGAGAGATTACTGTTTTTAAAATGTGTTCATTTTTTGCTTGGCTTTTTTACCTGTATAAATTATTTAAATTTAAATAAACACACTTGAAATATATTTGTCAACAGACAATATTTACTACAGAACCGAAAAGACACTTGCTTTAAATTTATTGATTTGAAAAACACTGGTTTTGAACCGAAAATTGAAAATTAAAACGGCACTTCAATTCCCGACGGTAACTGAATTTAATTTTATTGTCCGGCGGCACTTGCTTTTTAAAAAAGTTATGGGTTTTATTTGACTGTCACTTTTGACAGATGCTGCCACTTTGACAGAATGATCAGAAAGTTTTTTTTAATTTATTGTTTTTGTAAAATTTGATGTCACGAACTAGTTTGAATGAAATGTTTTTACTTTGTACTTACTTGAAAGTCTCTACTTTTTCTTTGAGTGAAGTTTATATATTTTTACATAAAATGAACAGTTTTTCTGGCTTCAAATAACCAAAGTTGGATGGATTATCCGTTTCGAAGGACCAAAAATGGATGGATAAGGCTCTATTTAAACCCTACCTCCACCTTACTGTAAACTATTTCCGTAGGAGGCTGGTTCATTTTTCATCTGGTGCGCAATCTCTGGCAGCTGCGACTTGTTGGAAGTAAAAGACATCTATTTCACTAAACACTTTGTATATTTAATTGCTTGGAATGTAGGTACAACTATTGGTTTTGACAGTTATAAAGAAGTGTAGTTTTGCATACTGCGACGCACTTTGTTCAAGGAAAAAGTGTTTAGTTATAAACCATCAAAGATACAATGATGAGTATCATTGACTAAGTACTTACCGTTTAAAACTTGAAAAGAACATTAAAACAACTCCGAAAGGTACTCTAGACAAAAACACAGAAACAACAGGGTGTTCTGAGGGAAGCAAGTTGTAGTAGAACGGGTGCAAATTAGCCCTCAGCTCAGTTAGCCGAATAGGTTCGATTGGACGCCACCAGTTTTTTACACCGACACAAACTGGTGGTTTAGGAACCTGCTTCTCACACAACAAACCCGCTATTCATAATTTAAAATCAGAACATAGTGCGCAGTGAGCTGAATAAAAACAACTGAATACATTTAACCCTATACATATATTTACACATGAACAGTGGTTGGTACAATTATGGTTGGGCGATTTTGCCCAAGGAAAATAAATACACTGCCTACAAGAAAAAAAAATAAATACATAAATATCTTCCTGAGGAAGTCTCTCCTCAGTATTGCATAAATAGGGAGGCTCCTTAGCTCCCACCCAAGAAGACAGGAAGGCTGCTTAGCGCCCGTCAAAAATAAACGGGATGTTTTGTAGCCGCTGCCGAAGAGAAAGTAATAGGGATGCTTTGTAGCCCCTACGGAAGAGAAGTAGGGATGCTTCGTAGCCCCTACGGAAGAGAAGTAGGGATGCTTCGTAGCCCCTACCAAAGACAATTGGAAGGCTGCTTAGCGCCCGCCAAAAAGAAATAGGGATGGCTCGTAGCCCCTACGGAAGACCCTAGGAACAAAACAATTCCTAGTAGTTACAGTAATTCAAATTTAACTAATAAAAAAAGGTATTCGTTACGTTAATAGAAAAAAGGAAAATTTGGAGAGAAACAATTGACTTGAACTGAAGCGCAAAATTTAAGCATATTAAATAAAAGGTTAATAATAAAAAAGAAAGCCAGTGGCTGGAAAACAATCGCAAAATTTAAGTTAAGTTACAAAAAACCAAAATATGAAGTTACTTTAATTTTTAAAAAAAGTTATCAAGAAAAGAAGTAATCGTTGAAAACCAGATTGAAAATTTTTAACAAGCCTAAGATAAGATTACAAAAAAGTTACGTTAATAAACAAAATAAACCGTTACTCAAGGACATTGATAACCAAATAAAATTGTACAGTTCCTTGATACTCCAACGATAAGCGTTAATATTTACAAAAACTACATGATCACTAACTGACCAGGTTTAACGCTGCATTATGTTATCTTACATTAACAAAAAGGTGCAACGAAAGAAAAATAATTGAGAATTAAATCATAAGTTTACGCACACTTAAAGTATAAAGAAAAAGGAAAAAGGCTTAAGCGAAGCCAGTAAAAATAACTAAAATTTGAAACCCCTGAGGTAGCTAGACTTAAAATTTAAACATTCAAGTAAGATTCAAAGTAAAAGAAAAGCTTAAGCGAAGCAAAAAAAGAAAATAATTAAAACTTTAAACCCCTACTGTAGCTTGACTAAGCTAAGCTAAGCTAAGCTAAGCGCTCAGCACTAATTCAGTAAACCCGAATGTAGATCTATACAAAGAACAAATGTGCAATTAAAGAAAATATATTGCCAAAGCAAGCCAACTACTTAACTACTTCAAGTCCCAAAAGCAAATAATACAATATGACAAATGAATAATAAATATATACAAAGCGACTACGTAACTACCCTAAGTTCCACATAGTACGATATAATAAATTAATAAATAGGTGTAAAACGTGTACGAGCGTAATAAGTTTATTCCCCAAAATAATAGTCAAATGTCAAATTTGAAAATTAAATAGTAGGTTAATTAACCTCTCTGAAAACATAAAAATATTATTTAACCCCCCGATATAAACCAAACGCAAAAATAAATCTAAACTTTCCAACCCCGTAAAAATAGAACCTGGGACACCCCAAGCTCGTACACGTTTTATCTTCAAAAAGGTAAATAACCGACTTTGTAGTATACGGTGTGAAATTAAAATTACAGATAGTAACCCACTGCAAATGATTCACGATAAAATAAAGTCGATAAAAGAACTTGTCAAAACTACGGTACATTAAGAGATTCTAGACATAACTTATAGATTATACGAGCTTTACGGCCCACGGTCAAGCCTCAAGCACTAATCAAGCTTTTAAAGGAATGCAAATTAGGTAAGGTAAAATTAATAATAATGATTTGATTTGATATTGCTCACTAAAATATCAATTATAATGTATAGGCGTTAAATAGGCAAATGTATATCTAAGAAAAAGACATGGGCCTAAACAAGAAATTTCAAGGTCACTCGTGTACCGTCCGGGGCACTGACTCTACTTAAAATTGAACAAAATCCAAGCATAGTTGTTACAACCGGCCCGTAAGCGGGTACAAAGGGGTTCTAACTATATTTAAGGACATAAAATAGGCAAACAATATGTACTTGAGAAACACGAGGCAAAAAAAACTTCAAGCTTCAAGGTCACTACTTACCTCTTTGTTTAAGAGGGCTCGAAATTCCAAATTCCACAGACAAAACACCAAAATGGAGGCATCTACCAGCGGTCTCCAAATCGTCAGGCCGATGTTGATGGCTGAAGGAAATAAAAGAAAGAAAACCCTTAGACATGAAAATCCTACCATGCACGTGGTATCTACGTAGACTCCCAAAAAAAAAAAATAGCAAAACGCACCCGATTATCGAACGAAGCCGCCAAGAAATCCTGCGTCTTGCAGGTACAAATTCAGCAAAAGAATTTTAATCGCAGTCTCAGGATTTATCCAACACTACTTGAGCCTTTAAAATGGCTGAAACCCGACACTGCACTGCAACCTTCGTCGACAACCAAGATGGAAATGCTAACTCGTGGGCGGATGAATCAACTGACACTTCGAGACCTTCCGCTTGATGTTCTGCGCAAGCCCGACAAGGTGGCACAGAAAATCACCCGCCCCGAAGAAGAGAAAGCGATTACACGGGGTGGAAACTCATGACAGTGATTGATATAGTCCAAAGATGGCGCCACGGCATACCGACAAGAATTACTAAATTTCAACCAATTCCAAGCAAGAATTGGAAGCTGATCCTCCAAATGACACCGAAGGCAGGATTGCGCAAGTCTTTGGACCCATACGGAGGAACAAACGCAAAACCCACCGGAACTCACAACTCCAACTGTCGGCACTCAATCAAACAAAGACACTAAAATCATACAGAGGCCCCTTGCGTGAAACGATAAAGTCACGGACATACAGAAAATACCTACGCCGGTACCGATCGAGACGCACTATTTCAGTCGGACGTATCCGAACATACTAACAACTGAAACCCCGAATGTCGAAACTAAAGAATGGAAAAACGAAACCGACACCGCGGCAGCCGTGTTCATAAATCGACGGCTCCCGAACGCGTTTTGGGGCTGTTCGTGTATGCGAACAGGTCAGTTGGTTCCTACCACTGGTGCATCATCTCTACGTGAATCGATCTCGCGGCCCGAACTTGGTACTGTCTCGCCCTACAGTTCCGTCCAACGAAAACATACACACTACCGTCCTATCCTTCAAAACCCGAAAATTATTTAATTAAGCTGAAAATAAAAATAACATGAAAACTAAATTCTAAAACGAGATCTGTGACCACGAAGGCCAATTGTTAAAGAGCACGGCGCCAACCAGGGCAGCGAAGGCAATGTGATCAAGAGCCATACAAATTAAGTGCGTTCCAATGTTGCAAGAGAAAGTAAACAGCGGATTTCCAGGAGGTAGGTTGGCCCTCAAAATTTACTATATAAACATGTTAGCATAAATAGACTGATGACGACTTGTCTATATAAAGGGAGGACTTTAAGCAAGGCGAAGAAAAACAAGATTCAGGGCCCAAAAAAAAGAGAACGTTAAATCGAACTACGAGCTATGAAAGATGGCCAGCTGATGTCAAGCTGATTTGGACAAGATAAAAAGGCAATCAACACTCCCACTCAAGGTAAATTATTAAGTAAAAACAGGCGTTCGTGAATAAAATTAACCATTAAAGCAAACTCTGATCTTGTGGCAAAAACGACCTGTCACAATACTCTGTTGTTTCGAGATGTTATTTCTTGCATAATACTTCGTTGTAAGTTGTTATAACGTAAGTAGTTTTGGATGAATGGTTGACCTGGCTCTGATGCCAACCGAGGTATTGAGATAAGAGGGTACTACGACCCGAAAGAATGTAACTTACTTCTAGCACTGACGGCTAGATGATATGAGTGTAGGTATTGTGACCCGAATAGGAGGTAACTTTCATCTGGCACTGATGGCCAGAAGAAGTATTGGGATATTGGACGTCACTTTCATCTGGCACTGATGGCCAGAAGAAGTATTGAGATATGTGGTATCTAGAGTACGTAAGGCTTTACTTTGCCTTAATGGGGTGAGCTCTGATGGCTCGAAAATGGGTGCTGATAACCCGAGGGGTTCTTATGAACCGAGAATAGGCTTTTGCCTGAAGAAAACGGGGGATGACAACACGATTGTAGAGCAGGACTATGCCTGGTTGGAAATGGCGGAGTTCTGACGACTCAATAGAGAGGGAGGACCTTTTCCCGCACTCACTACTTTCTGACACCGACTTATATGTGAACGTGTGTCTGGTCGGACACTTGACCAACTGAACTGGTCATACACTTGACCGAACTTTAGGTTACGTCGCGCTTTGCGCGACGCAACCACGACTAACTTCCCCGCGAGTTGCTAGAGAACTGAACTTGTTTTCCCGACGAGAACTAATTTGGAATGAAATGTACAATCCCTTCAGGGATCGGTTTGAACGGACTTGGCCAATTGCAGGTCACTTTGTTATGACGCTTACGAATCATATCTAAGCAGATGTTATCTCATTGGTGAAAGGGTTAATCCGATACTTCGGTACAACGAAGTGAAGAGACAGGGGGGTAAAAGTTGGTAGCCATACTGGCTGACTTTTTTTATACATCTATTTTAGAACGTAAAAGCGATAAAACTAAAAGATAAGAAATTTGCAAAGGAAACTAGGCCTTTGAAATTCGCCGAACAAAGTGCCGGTTTTAGAAGAACTAAATTAAAAGAAATATTTTCTTTAGATATTTTTGCCGAAATGGTCTTTGTATTTGACCGATAGTTGCGTAGTTTTATGCAAGTTAAATTTACAAAGGAGACAAGTTTGAGCTTGTTTTATTTGAAGGGGATTTTATACCTGCTTGGTTAATAATATTTATTTGGAAATAAAAATAGAATTATAGAAATTAAACGAACGGTTGGGTGTCCCCAACACAGACAATGCTTCTTTTATTGGCCTACAATCCAAATCAACCAACTCTACCTCCAAATGCAATTTATAGGTATTTTTTTGCAGGTCATTAAAAAAAGTTAAATAAAAAAAATTCGGTCAAGTGCAAGCTATACTTGCACAATTAGTGTTCCGTGCCAGCAGCAACCCCCACTTAACCTGAGCAAACCTCGGCCGCCCGATCTCCGGCACCAATGCCGTATCACATCGCGTATGCGCGGAGCTGAGTTTCGACCGAGCGAAATTAAAAATTTTGAAGAACGTGTAAGGACAAAAGTTGTTCCTTACATCGTGAGAGATATTTTTTGTCGAAAAACTTTTTCTCTAAAACCAGGGGTTCAGCAGTTATAAGGAAATAAACAATTAAATTCTTTATAACAATTGATCGCGCTACAATTTTTCAATCCTGTTAATTTTGTCTCAATCTACACCTAATTCTCCAAGTTCGCGATATTCTTCAGATTTTTCAAAACGATCCTTTTGGTGATAAGGGTGGGGGACAGCAATTTTAAGCATTATATATATATATATATATATATATATATATATATATATATATATATATATATATATATATATATATATATATATATATATATATATATATATATATATATATTGTTGAATTAGTGCCTTAACAAGCTTTCAGTTGACACCCTACACGATGCCTTTACATTTTTTTTTCATTTCCCTATCTACCCCCTGAATAGATACTTCAGATCTATAATTGGGCCACCACACTCTATCTCGTGCTAAATTTCAAATTTTTACGTCGAATAGTTTCAGAGAAAACCGCCTGTGACAAGCGGACGGACACCGAAGTGATTCCATAAGTGTTCCGTTTTGCTAATTTTAGCACGGAACATTAAAAAATATTCCAGAAACGTATTTATTAACTAAAGAACTTGTCAAAAATAAAACTCTGTAAAAGTAATTATTTAATTTAATTTAGTTTAAATTTAGTCATAAATTTAGAAACATCTTCATGACTAAAATGTCCATTGTTTGAGCAGCATATAAAGTGGATAAAAAAAGAAGACAAAAAGTCACCTGTGAAATAAAGAAGTTTGGGAAATCAAAACGACTTTTTTCCTTTTTTTTTCATCCACCTTAAACATTTTTACTTGCCAATAAACTTAATGCTATACTCTGAGTATCTTCAGTATTTGGTTTAACAAGTCTGGATTTTGATGAAATATTTTTTCTTTTTCTTTTCGTTGAGAAGAGACGTCTTTGCTGCTCTATTTTTTTATTGTGAGGTGTAGTGACAACATTGCCCGGTTTATTTATATCTCCACAAACTTCTTCCAGAGCATTTATTGTGGGGCCTCCCTATGGGAGCAATTAATTTTCTAACAGCATTTAACTGTTCCTTATTTGTGATGCTGTTGATATTTTTTATCACATTTTCAATTAGGGCTTGTTTTTCTTTCTGTATGTCTTTATCGATAACTATGTTTGCCGCAGACTGCTTTAGTCCATCCCATATACCTGTTAGTTCTTGAGCAGATGAGTTTTTAAAAATTTGTAGGCAGCCTTCTTCTAAAAGCAAAATTTTTAAGTAGAAAATAGGAAAAATACGGATAAACACAAATATTTTTTTATAAAAAAAAGTTATTTGTTTGGTCAAATTTTATAGAACTACTTATTTAAAAAATATATGGAAATTGCTACAAATACTCTGTCATATCAATGATTGATACGACAACCATGCATTTTATTTTATAAATAGTTATTTTTCACCTGTAAGTAGATATTAATATTTTAAAACTAATATTACCATCTCTAAAAAGTAGTAATACCAACACAAATACAAAAGAGATGACATTTAAAATGGAGCCACCAACCAACGGATAAAAATTTAAAAAATATGTGGAAACCAAAATATTGTTCTTTCAATTTAAACTTATATATAAATTGTAAATACATACCACTTGAAACAGTTGGTAGAGGTTCTCGCAAATTTGGTGGAGTCTTGTTCTTAAGATGCAGGCAAAGTAGGTGTATCTGTTTACACATATTCCATTTTATACATGAATCCATACATGTACAAGAATATTTATGTATACATTCATCACATTCTATACATATAAGTTTGCAGTCATATGTACCGTCGTTTTCTTCTATTTTGTATATTTCAAAGTTATTAGCATGTGATGATGGAATTTCCCAGCAATTTCCATTTTTTAGTATTAAACTACTATCAAGTGTTTCACTGCTTTTGTGTCGACTTCGTAGTTCTTTCAATTTAGTACAAACTTTGCCATTTATTCAAAACAATTATTCTATTCAACAGCTTATCACGAACAAATTTTAAAATTTGATGAATTGCCTTGTCTAACCTTTTGACTTTTTGGCCATTAAAATAAATATATTTTAAGGTCCTGTGCATTCTCTCCAGATGCATGTTGGTATTTCAACCACTATTTTTTCGATAACAATATGCCCATGACTCTATATTGTTTACAAAGTTTTCAGAGAAATATTTTCCAAAATCATAAGTTGACAAATCATTTGTTATAGTCTCCATCAAGTTCTGAAGCATTGGTGGAAATGCCAAAACATCCCGCTCTTGAAGCAGAGTTCTTAGAAATTTGTAAACCATAACCTGTAAAAAATAAACCTATTAGTCTTTTTACTTTATTAAAAATCATTATTATTTAAAATAAAATATTAAACCTACAAATATATTAAATCATAGATACCTGTTTTTCCTTTGAATTAATTTTAGCTAGGTTTTTCCTCCATGCTCGATCTACATGCCAGCAACAAAATAAGCTAAAAACCAAAAAATATTATTTATTTAATTTGCTATTTATTTATTTAATTTGTACTAACCGAAACTGTGCTGTTCCCATAATTGTTGTCCATGCATTATAATATGTGGGCGCCATATCTGACAAGAATGTTTTGCACTGGATTGGGCCACCATTATTTTCCTTCACACAGTCTACTTGAGATACACTCTGTGTCAGATCTGTTTGAAATTAAAAAGGCACACGGGAAGCCTTCCCTTATGTCATCAAGAACTAACAATGTGTGCATGTCACAATCATATTGGTTAGTTCCATGGGTACCATCCAAACAAATGCAATCATGCCCATATTTTTTTAGTACTTCTGCTTGTCCATCATTCATAATGATAAGAACAAAGTTATTGGATTTTAGTCGAGGATATTGCTCTAAAGATGATCCCCGTGCTTTATAAAGCAGCACGCACCCAGAATTTTTCATTTGGGATACCCAAGCATCAACACTTATTGCATCCTTTTGATGTCTTACAGTCTTACAATTGTTGACTGTAAGTTAAAACTTTTTTCTATGTTGTACAAATCTTTTTTTGTAGGAAGGTGAATTCTTTCTAACTGTGAATTTATATGTACTGCATCTGCATCCTTTTGATGTCTTACAGTCTTACAATTGTTGACTGTAAGTTAAAACTTGTTTCTATGTTGTACAAATCTTTTTTTGTAGGAAGGTGAATTCTTGCTAACTGTGAATTTATATGTACTGCATCTCGAATGTCATCCAAAATTTTCTCAAAAGGAATTTTTAAAGACAACTTAGCAGCAATGGGCTCTCGATCACCTTTACTTAGAAATATATGTCCAAAGTCACCTTCATGTCCAACATAATTCCCACTTTTAGTAGAAATAAGTCTAATTTCTGCAGGACAGTAACCATTAATCTTATTATTGCCTTGTGTCTTCAAATGACGAAGGCCTTTGCTTCTTGAGAGAAAATGTCCAGATCTATGGCAATAATATGTTGTCACTGTGTTAGGCGGCGGTAGCTCAGTATGAGCTGGAGAGAAAAAATGGAATTTTGTATCATCCACAGGTGGTGATTAACACCGAAAAAAAGCGGGTTCCCAATTGCGTTAAACAAAGCGGTATCAAAGAGGACACTGAAACGACTTACCTCTTGGTGTCTTGATCTAGCTCGGCTATTCCAGCGGTGCGTCGCAAGGTACCTTTGGAGGCCGCTACAACACAGTTATTTCGACACAGTTACATAAATCGTTCACTACACTGGGCGGGTGTAAAAGCGTTACCCAAAAGGGGTGAAGATCACTCAACTTGTGAGAAATAGCGTAAAAGGCGAAAATATGCGTGAGTACCTTCTCGGGGTGAAGGTTGTACTTTTAAACTTAAGAAAACGTATGCGCGATTCTCCAAGCCGTTCAGTGTCTAGTCCACTCTTATTAGAGACTTAACGCAATTGGAGAAACATATCAAAACGAAACATTCTCCCCGGCCAAAATGGATTGTTGAAGACAATACATTTTAGGAGGCTCCATCGATTAAGCGAGATTGGAAAAAAAATAATTAACTTAGATTAAATAAGTACTTAGAAAATAAGTTTGCATTGGTATGCCGCAGTCACAACAGTGTTAAAAAAATCCATATTAGCAGCAAAAAACCAATGCAAGAGAAAAAAAATTAAAATTAAATATTCAGCGAAAATAAACTATATACAAAAAATCCCTTTTAGTCGATAGGAAGAGGGCACAACTTGACTAGAGGTAGTTTCAACGTGCCACTACCGGTTTTTACACTTGCGACACGCACAACACCATCTTCCCCTGCATTCAGGGAGAGAATACGTCCCAACGACCATTGAGGAAGTTTGAAAGGGTCACCAAAATCGGCACCAATGTGAGAAAAGGCTTTAGCATGACAAATTCTAGAACCAGGTAGGTTGCCCATGGGAGGCTGAGATGATTTTCGTTTCATCTTCCAGCATGTTATACATTTACTTATGAGAGAACGTATGGCTCTTTTGGGACAAAGAATCCAAAAGTGCTGAGCTAGCAAAAAATGTAGGGTGCTAAGACCTGCGTGTACATGTTTTTCATGAAAATATTTGATGACCATGGTGGTCAGGGGAGATTTCCTAGGCAAAAGCATAGGATGCTTAGCACTATAGGCTAAAGTGGAGTATTTTAGACGGCCACCAACACGCAATACACTATGACTGTCCAAAAAGGCTCCAAGTTTGCGGAAAGGTTTGGAAAAAATTTTACTATTAAACTCATCTTCAAAATAAATTTCTTGTGTGCGTTTCACTAGAACAAAAAGAGCGTTTGTTAGTTCATCGACCGCGAGCGGTCCTGAAACTCTCAAAGCGCGCGGTTTGGCGTTTTTAACAAAGCGTAAAATATAAGCGAGAGTACGTTGTATGAGGAAAAAGGAAGAATGATCTTCAACAAGACTGCCAAGAAAATTCTCAGCAGAAGGAAAGACAGCATAAACGTGGTTTCTTTCTTCCGTTTTACCTACAGTTTCAAGAACATTAGAATCAAAAGGCGTATCCGGTATATTAGTCGCAAAACTTGCGCTGTCACGTAAAAAGGTCGGTCCATAAAACCATAAGAAATTGTGCAACAAGTCTGACGGAAATAATCCTCTACAAGCGACATCTGAGGGTTTGTCTTTCGAAGGAACAAAATGCCAAGAAGCGGGAGATAACTTTTCTTGAATATAGGCCACACGGTTTGACACAAAAGTCTTCCATCTGTGTGGAGATGACCGAATCCAACTGAGAGTGATTTGAGAATCCGACCAAGCGTAAATTTGTTCAAACTTAAGGGCATTTTTATAAACAGTTAGAACATACGATAAAAGTTTGGCCAAAAGAACAGCTCCACATAGCTCGAGTCGTGGAATGGTAATACTTTTAAGCGGAGCTACCTTGGTTTTTGAGCAGAGAAACTGCGTGGCTATACTGCCATCAGACTGAATCCTACGTAAGTAGACAACCGCAGCATAGCCTTTTGATGAGGCATCACAAAAGCCATGTAACTGGTGAACATCGTTATCGCCCGACAAAATCCATCGGGGAATTTGGAGCTGTGATAAAAGCGGAAGTTCTAAATTATATTGCTTCCAGGTTAGAACAATGTCATCTGGAGGACTTGGATCCCAAGAAAGTCCAAGCGACCAGAGGTTTGACAGAAGTATTTTATTATAGAAGGTCAGCGGGGCTAAGAAACCGATTGGGTCAAAACATCTGGCTAGTTCAGATAACATGTTACGTTTTGTGCATGGGCGGTCTAAAGGAGAGATTGAAAATGAAAAGCAATCCTTTGTTGAATTCCACTGCAAACCTAAGATTTTTAAAGAGGCATCAATACTTTCGTGCTCGAATGAAATAAGATTTTTATTTAAGTATTCTGAAGGTAAATCCTCCAACAAAGGAAGGCAATTACTGGACCATTTTCGAAGTTCAAAACATCCCCTTTTTAAAAGTTTGATAAGTTCACTTTTAAGACGCTTAGCTTCTTCGAGATTAGAAGCTCCGGTAGTTACGTCGTCGACAAAGGTATGGTTGCGAATAGCGTAAGACGCGTTTGGAAAATGTGAACCTTCATCGTCAACTAACTGACGTAAAGTGCGAAGCGCTAAATATGGAGATGGGCTTAACCCATACGCTAAGGATACCAGGGAATATTCTTGTAGAGGTTCCTCTGGTGAAAACCTCCAAACAATGCGTTGATAATCATGTTGAGTAGGATTTACTAGAATCATCCTGTACATCTGTTTTATATCGGCACAAATCACATATTTATGACAGCGAAAATTTAGCAGAATATTTACAATATCAGGCTGAAGTTTAGGGCCAGTCAATAAGTGATCATTTAGAGACATTTGATTTGGTAGTTTGGCAGAACCATTAAAAACAACGCGGAGTTTAGTCGTTGGACTATCCGGGCGTAAAACGCAGTGATGAGGGATATCGTAACTAGTCGGTGAGATTTCGGAATTGAAAACTAATTTCATATGCCCAAGCTCTAAGTACTCTTTCATAAATTCACAATATTGAGAGTATAAGTTCGGTTGCTTTAAAAGACGGCGTTCCAGAGATAAAAATCGATTGATAGCGAGCTCGCGCATACCTGTAAACGATGGCGAGTGATCTTTAAAGGGTAAAGTCACTATATATCTACCATCCTGATTACGCGCACGCGTAAGCATAAATTGATCTTCGCATCGTTTGTCATCTGGGGACAACAATGTGGTAGGAGCGGGGATAGATTCAATTTCCCAAAACTTTTTAATGGTAGAATCGATTGACGATTCAAAGTTGTTGCAAAAAAAGGATAAAGTTTCAGAAAGATTTTGCTTATGTTTACCCATTAGTACGTAACCAAAAAGGGTATTATTAGCGGAGGGTTCAGTGTCTGTTTCAGGAATGTGAGAATCTAATAAAATTTTTGAAAATATATCGGCACCTAACAAAGCATCAATTTTGCCAGGGCGATAAAAATTAGGATCAGCGAGATTCAAGTTGCGAAGGTGCGACCAAGTGTTAATATTAATTTTTTGACTAGGCAAATTATCGCATATTGTTTGTAAAGCTATAGCGTCAGTATAAAAACTAATATTAGCGTTGCCAAAAGGGCGAATTTTAAGCGGTACAGTACCGTTATTAGATTTTACGAGCATAGGACCAAGTCCCTTAATTTCAAAGTGACCCTGATCTTGTCGCAAACCTAACCGCGTCACGGTACTTTGCGTGATAAAAGAAGTCATGCTTCCTGAATCCAATAAACATCTCATCGATTGAAAACAACCTTGGTTATCCAAAACTTCAACAACCGCGGTAGCTAAGAGAACAGAAGCGTGTTGATGCAGCATTCCTGCACCCACAAAAGAGGAAGAACTTTCTGAACGGTTGTTTGAGGACAGTGATTCAGGTAATGTCTGTGGCGGCGCGAGCGAATTAGAAGTCGCTCCGGAAAGCGGTAAGTGAAGCGGCGGCGGCGGTGGAGGCGTTATCAAAGAACTGATACTTTGACTGGAAGAAGATGGATTCAATCTAGGAAGATGTAACAGGGAATGATGGCGTTGACTGCAAGTGCGGCAAGTCATAACAGATTTGCAAGTTTTTATATCATGTAGATTACTTAAACAATTAAAACAAACATGATTATTGCGGCAAAAATTAAAACGTTCTTGTGGTGGCTTCTTCTTAAACTGCGGACAATGATATAAGACATGATTTTCTTTGCATAAAGTGCATTTTAAGCTTTTATTTTTAGTGCTATCATGAGTCAAAAAAGTGCGTGAATTTTGCGTTTTAGGTTTTAATTGCGACAAATTTAACGTATTGTAGGCTATACAACACTGTTCTAGAAATTCTACTAATCCTTTTAACTTCGGTACCTCATTAGAGCTATGGCTTAATTCATATTTAGTGGCAGTATCGCCATCCAGTCGTTTTAAAAGCATCATAACTATAATGAAATCCCATTCTTCTGTAGGAAATCCTAAATTTTTTAAAGCGCTTAAATTTTCAGAAAAGGTGTCTAGCAATTTTCGTAAACCGCTGGCGTTTTTAGAAGTCAAAGGCTGTGTATTTTCTAGAGTTTGCCAGTGCTCTTGAGCACGAAGTCTTTTATTTGAATAACGTTCTACAAGAATGTCATAAGCAGTCGTATAATTAGATGCTGTCATAGGCAAAGCGCGAACAAGTGCGAGCGGTGCGCCCTCTAATGACGAAATTAAATAATGAAATTTTTCAACATCAGATAAATCACCATTAGAGTGAACTAAAGCATTAAAAAGATCAATAAAAGTCACAAAAATTTTATAATCCCCTTTAAAGATAGGAATAGTAATTTTAGGTAAACGCGCCTGCGACACAGGGCCTTGATTCGAACATTGACGTGATAAATTATTAACATGAGCTTGATTAATATCAAATAATTCCATATAAATTGTCTTAACAGCAAAGAAATCACTGAGAAATCCCTCATATACAGTATTTTCAATATTCAGATCGGCCTGGTCGTCGCCTAATAAAATTGAAATAATGTCCTGATGGAATCCAAGAAACTCTTCTTTAAGGGCGTCAAGATCAGCACCTCTTACTTTAAATAGATTTACAATAGATTGATCTGTTTTAGCACGCTGAGCAAGATTAAGCAAAATTTGAATTTCCGACAGGCAATTATTTCTTTGGTACCTATATTTTTTCACTTTTTTAAGACTAGCTTCAGCCATTGTTAGATAGTTAAATTAAATGCAAAACAAAGTGGATGTTAATATAAAATTAAAAAGCGGTAATTTAAAAAAGTCTGTGAAACTTCTCTAATAATACTAACTTGGAGTTAGAATCACTAATTAGGGATAATCGGTAAACTGTAAAAAGAACAGACAGTACTAAATCGTCTTCAAAAGCTGCAAAACCAAAAATTGTTGATCTTTATAGTACTCAATAAATTATACCTGACCTACAATAGATAACTGGAAGATATCAAACAGTTTACCCAAGACTTAAAATCCTTATAAACAAGATTAGCGATAAGTCTTTTTTATCCAATGCTACGACTACTTATTTCTATACGGCATAAAATGGCGATAATACAAATGCAAATTTATTTTATTTATAATTAAAAAATTTTTAATAGGTTTTCGAAAAATGAGACCTTACTTTCGAAATTTTTACTTAAAAATGTGTAGCATTAACATTTAGAAGAAAATCACAACATGCAACGTTTTTAAGAAAATATTAAAAAAAAGTTGGTTTCGAAAGTTATTAGAAATCCGTCGTCGAAGGACCAATGTTAGGCGGCGGTAGCTCAGTATGAGCTGGAGAGAAAAAATGGAATTTTGTATCATCCACAGGTGGTGATTAACACCGAAAAAAAGCGGGTTCCCAATTGCGTTAAACAAAGCGGTATCAAAGAGGACACTGAAACGACTTACCTCTTGGTGTCTTGATCTAGCTCGGCTATTCCAGCGGTGCTTCGCAAGGTACCTTTGGAGGCCGCTACAACACAGTTATTTCGACACAGTTACATAAATCGTTCACTACACTGGGCGGGTGTAAAAGCGTTACCCAAAAGGGGTGAAGATCACTCAACTTGTGAGAAATAGCGTAAAAGGCGAAAATATGCGTGAGTACCTTCTCGGGGTGAAGGTTGTACTTCTACTTTTAAACTTAAGAAAACGTATGCGTGATTCTCCAAGCCGTTCAGTGTCTAGTCCACTCTTATTAGAGACTTAACGCAATTGGAGAAACATATCAAAACGAAACACACTGAATGGTCTTCTGTAGAAAATGTGCCCCTTGTCTTTATGAATTGGGAATGTGTATCATGCTCAATATTACTTTTCCATGTTAAAAATTCACCCTTTGAAATAAATTTCAACTTTAGAAATTTTAGTACTATGTCATGATGGTCCTGAAAATGTGTATGTATTGAGACTTTTTAACACTGGAAGATTCACAGACCGGGCAGTTTTTTGCATTTGTTGCCCCCTGATTTGTGTTTTCAGCGCAATTGGTACGGTTGGTGCTATGTACATTTTTTACATGATGTTGCTTTTTATGATAATTTAGGTGTCCAATTTTGTGAAAATTTCTTTTGCACATATCACAGGAAAATTTATAGTTCTTTTGTGGAACTGGTAATTCTTCACCTGAAACAAAACATTAAAGGTAAAGTATTCCTGTTGTAAATCAACAAATTGAGCCAGATAAACTCTAAAAAATGTTAAGACTCCAGAATATATCAACTACCCTTAACTTACCAGGATGATACAACTTCATATGTTTCTTTAAATTGAATCGTTGACCAAAAGATTTTTGGCATATAAAACATTTTAAAGAATCCATAGTATACTGGCACTTTCACAATATTAAAAGTTTATTTAAAGTTATATTTAAACTAACAAAACTAAAATCAAAAAAGCTAAGCTGTATTTCGCCAAAACCAAAACATCGAAGAATGACATTGACAGAGTAATAAAAAGTAGGGTTAAGTGTTAAGTTTGACTCGACCTTTCCTTGTCAAGGACTCGACATTCAAGAAAAACAGGATCATTTTGGGTTGCCTAACATGCACGGAATAAAAGTGACGAGCTATACTTAGACGCTTGTTTGTCCATCAACCTCACTTTTTTTGCACGTAGAATAATACCAGTTTTTCTTAGTTTCCTGAAGGATTTTCACCTCAACTTCATTCATGCCGACGCAGCGATAATGAAAGTATTTTTTGCACATACCACATCCCGGTTTATTTTCCGATTTCAGTATATTTCGATCACAAACAGTGCACAATAGCTTGTTACCACCCATCTTGGAAGAATTAAATTCAAAATAAATTGAAAATAAAAGTTTTTTTGTAGTATTCGAAGGGATTGCACAATTAATGTCATAACTATTTTAATGAATCAACATATTCTTGTTGGATTATTAAGTTTTAAAGGGGATCTATCGAATCCATATTTGTGCTCGAACCCAAAGAATGTCAAAGTTCTTATTTTTGCTTAACTTTTACGTTTTATTTTTACCTACGTTGTATTGCAGTGTTTAATATAATTTGTAAATTTCAGCATTGCAAACCTGCAGTAGATGAAGACACCTTTATAAAAATGGTGGAGAGACAGTATGAAATATTGAAAAAAGAGAGATCAAAATCTCAAGATAATCCCAAAAAAATCACGCAAAATGGAATTGCCGAACATACCAACCCATTTACTCAGCAAAACGACCAGGATCATGCAGAGGTACTTTAAATTTAAATTATAAACTTAGTTTTGATTTTTTGAATGGAGTTTTATTTTTTCCGTCTATTTCTATCGTTTATTTGAAACAGTCATCATTGGAAATTTGTCCCTAAAAATTGTAAAAATTTAAGACATTGAGCATTCTTAGAAATATAAAATTTTACTATATTGGACGGTGTGCTTTTTGATTACCCTTATTGTACGGAGATTTTACTTTCTACCGTACACGTAATTTTTGACATGACTTTCATGCAACAAATGAAAATCGATAGATTTTCAACAATGACCTATTTATCACAATTTTAAAAGCAGTCACACTTGTACAGTTGGTAGGTACAATTATGATAAACAGTTAACAATATTATTGATTTAACACTTTGGTTTTATTTGACTGGAACACAGTTTATAGTAAAAGTTCATGAATATTTAAGTTCAGCAGAGACAGAGTTGATGACGCTTTTGGATATTAGTGTTTTGATAATGAACAGAAACAAATATTGCTGTAAACTTTCAAAGGTTGTGAGGTTAATTTGTAAGATCAAAAAAGTCGGAATTTTGGCACTCGCGCTATCCTAACTTGTCTTGTGCTTATTTATCTTGTGAAGTTGTACTCACGATAACAAAACATTGCTTATTTTGACCGTGGTGAAATGCACTTGAAAAGAAATAAATGGAAGGTTGCTAGTCTGAATTTTACTGAGGAAACCGTAAGCTGATCGCTGCTGAGAGCATTTTCCGGGAATTGGTACCCGCACGAAAATTTTAGTACGTTAGAGAAAAAACTAGACGTATCGAGAAACACGATACGAATCGAGGGCATATCGCGCGTTGCAGACTCATCGAAGATTCTGTAGACGACTGATTTGACTTTCTTGGCAAGGGGTAAATTGATGCAAATAGGGAAACGCCACGCGAAATGTAAACCAATAAAAATCGTCGTAGAGAAAGCGATCTAATTTGTAATTGGTTTAACTTCGGCCATTATGGTTTGGGTGTGTAACTTCTGACCTATGATTTTTTAAGTGGTAGTAATTTTCTAGGAAAGTTGGGATTTGGGAGATAACGACACCGACAAAGAAACGGTAATATCTTTGATGTGAGCTGAACAATAGATGTTTATTACTTTCGAGTTAAAAATAGAATTTGCGTTGTTTAAACTTACATGTTTCTATATTGAATTTTAGTTTTAAAGAAAGATATTTTTATTTCTTTACTGTTAAGGGAAATATTAGTATTTTATTGATAAAATTATCTGAAAAGTAAAAAATGTTCGAAGGTTCTCGAACACTTATCAGTGTAGCAATTAAATCCTGCTTAACCTGCTGGGGTCAGTAATAAACAAGGGATGACTAATAATTTGAATCTAAATGTAGTATTTTTTGTATAGATAGTATTACTATCCATTTCTAAAGTTTTGATCCCTCAGTTTGGAAGCTTGTAAAGTAAAAAGTGCAATTTTAAAAAATATAATTTTCACATATTTCGGTAAAGTTACTTGTCTCTATTACACATGTAAAACTTTGTAACCGTAGATGCCTTGGTGCTTTTTTTAATGGGAAGGTAATTGTAAAATTGTCACCATTTTTTCCCTATTTCGTCAATTACTCAAGTTTAAAAATTTATTGTGCCTTACTGGTACTCCCAGGCCTAACTAATTTTTTACAGGCGATAAAGTGAACCTTACTTTATTCCCAAAAAATATTATTTTTATTTTTTTTCTTAGGTTTCGTAGTAATAGGCAAAAAATGATTGTGGTTATGTAATTACTACCAGTAATCTTACAGCAAAAATTTTTATTTTATTGTATTACATATAAAGAGATGTAACTTTACGTTTAACGAAAATTTGGTTTTGGGCAGTTGTCATAAACCTAAATACAAACAATTAATTTGTGTAAAGGATAGCAGCATTGAGCTTGCGGGATGGAGCGGGGCGTCGAAGGTGCAATAGTATGGGTGTTAAGGTACCTAATAATCATTAAAGTAATGCAATATAGTGAAGGTTTTTTTTTGTGCTCTATATTTATGATAAAGTAGGTAACTGGTAAAATTAAGAAAAAATAAGTATATTCATTGGTAAATATTTACATTTATTTGTATTTAACGATTTTCTATTGTTTCATTAAGATGTATAAAATAGGCAAAACGTGTGTAGTAGAACAATAGTAATTTAAAAATATTACTTCAAAGTGAGTAACGTAAATAGGCCAATTAGCTTGATTTATTTATAATTCACCTAAAAGAAAAACAATATTTTTGATGTTCCCTTATTTGTGTGATTCGCATATTTGGAAAATTGTAACAAATGCTGTGTTAAGTTTGTCTGCATTTGCCTTTGCTTAATAATAAAAGAAATATGTGAAAGTGGCCTGTTTACATAGAATCACATCTGATTTAACTTTTAAGGTACAAAGCCCTGACAAAATTTATTTAAACCTACAACTAAAAATAACCGGATTGGATTACACCACTCTTTTTTACCGAAGAATACCTACACTTATGGATCGTTTTCTACTTCTTCATCATTACTAAAGTCTTCATTTGAATCATCATCTTCATCATCTTCATCTAAATTTATAATTAATGGTTCTACAACAACATCAACTAAGTGATCTTTTTCTCTGTAGGCTTCCTCAATTTTATTAGCGTGTCCAACGCAACGTAGTATTCAATTTTGCCACTTTCTTTTTCACATATGCCCAAATTAATTCAATTGCGTTGAATTCACAGTGTGCAACTGGCAACCATAGAAGCTTTACATTATCATTACGTAACTCCTTTGCAATTGTATCTAAAAGATACGTTTTTGGAAAGTGATAGTTCTTGCAATAGGTCTAAAAGCATTGGTTTGGTTAATTCATTAAACGTTGTAAATCCATCGGGCAATGTTGCTTTTCGCTGGGACATCCATTCTATTATTTTTTGTTTTGTCCAGGCAGTTGTAGGATTTCGAAAATTAGGATCCAACATTGTATGATACGGTGCTTGGTCAATTACGATTACTGATTTGTCAGGTATTACGGAAAGCACTGTTCTAAACCATTCTTCGTAATGGTAAGCCACTGTCCCGCACTTTCTTTCCCAACGAAACACTTCAGGCAGCCATCCAAAAACCCATTTTTACTACCAATATGTAAGATAATAACCCGTTGTCCTGATCCTGATGGCCGTTTTATTCCACCTCTAAAGCCATTAATTTCCTGTATACCACCTCTGTATTCATCACAATTATCCCGTTTTGTGGGATTAACCCTTTCAACCCAGCCAAACTTCCTTGAATGATTTGCACCGCACCATGTTTCATCTGTATAAAATATTTGCCAAGAATCTTCACGATATCTCTTTATGTCGTATAAGAATTCCGCTCTTCTGGCAGCAATTGTGTTTTATTCCATTAAAATTGGGTTATTAATTAGTTTTTTATAGGAAAACCAAAGTTCTTTAATCCATCGGTACAAAGTCATTTCTGAAAATTCTGGTAAATAATCGACATCTTTCAATTTCTGGTAAACTTCTTGCATAGAAGGAAACCGGCGCTCCAGGTAAACATTTAATATTGTTCTCCTTATGACGCCCTGCAAAATCTCATCATATTCCAGTCGGGGCCTTCCACTTCTCCCTTTTGATGCTAGAATAATACCGGAACTTTTTTCTTCCGCAGTAACAGGTTTAACGGTGCTTTCACTAATACCCAGGCAATCTGCTGTTCTTTTAACCACTTGATCAATCAAAATATTTTCCAAACCGTTCTTTCTCTTGTTGAAAGTACGCTCTGACTTTTAATATAATATTTTTCATTTGTTCGTTGCACTGACGATACATTTTAACTTATTAGACTGTAGTTTGGTACCGTATTTTTTGTTCAGATTACATCAGGTATTTATATAAATTCGAACAAGATAATCTTAAAAATCGTGTGAAAACAATAATAATTTCAAATTAATATCTACCACTAAAACCAAAAATCTAAATCAACAATAAGTCGATATAAACAACCACAATCAAATAAATAATATTATTTGACAAATCGTTTCACTCATAACAAATAGATTAACTTCTAAACAAATACAAAATACATGGAACTACGGACTACAGACCGATAAGCGTGACAAGGCCACCGTACTGTGTGTGTGTCGGTAAAGGCGTTTACTTTTCATCTCTTTCTTATGTCGCTTGTAATATTTATTACAATTTTTACAAGAACTAAAGGTGCTTTTTTTAATTTTGGGTAATAAAATACATTTGTATAATAATACATACGTCTACGAGTGTAAAGATTTTTTTACGGTTTTAAATTGTCCACAGTACAGCTGATACACAAACATCATTAGAAAAGAAAAAAAAAATACAATTTCAGACACATACTACCAATGTCTTGCGAAAGTATAGATATTTTTCTATCTACCTTCAGAATTGCATTTAAATAGGGAAAAAATTAACCAATATATAGACATGAGAAAATCGTTTATCAGTATTAACGCAGTAAAATCGTTGTTTTTTTCTAATTGATTATGAATAAGTTCAATATCGTTTACAATACAATAATACATTTTTTTGGAAGAAACTCTTGGATAACGTCCTAACAAGCTGTAATTTTTTCAATTTATTATGCCCCGTGGTTTTTTTGTTATTGACCCTCAGACTGAGGGGTCAAAACTTTAGAAATGGATAGTAGATGTACCGCTTCACACAATCCATTTATAACGTCTTCACCCAATATATGTAGAGCATTTTAGAGTTTTTAAGGAACTTAAAGTTACTATATTTATGATCATTTTTTGCAGCCTGAATCAATGGAAATTGCCACACCTTCTGGTCAACCGATCAGTGGTTCTGGTTCTCAGACAGGAAATGCTGACAAGTTGGAACATTCCCGCCCATCTGTTTCGGCGCAACCTCAGTCCCAGCAGGTACCTTCTGGTGGTGAACGTCCAACACGTCCCCCTACATGTCAATCTCTCCAAGCAAATCAACCTCAAATAGCTTCTCCACATGTGAAACCAGTAAGTTTTTAAGTTTTGATCCAACAAATATCTTCAATTTCAAGCAAAAGCTACGATTTTATGATGATTAAGCCGTTTTGCAGGACACAGCTAAACAGACTTTTTGACGTTTGTTTTAAAAAAGTTTTTAAGGAACACATTTTAATTTGTTATACAAAGTGATTAATTAAGGCTACGGAGCGGCTATCTCGAAAACCATTCATAGCCAGATATAACCAAAATAATTTGCTTAAAAATATTTTTAAGTTTTGAACTTCGCCGCTAGCATTTGCTATGGTGTATCAAAAATCGTTCGTTTCTTAAAATATCTTTGGTACAATGTAGATTAGAAATCTATTTGGAATCTGTTTCTGTCTATACAGGGTGGTCCAAAAGAAATGGAGCACAGAGCAACATCAGATTCCTTATGTCGAAATAATGCGATTTATTCAAACTTCCCTAATTCCAAAGTTGATAATAACCAAGATACAGGGTGTCAAAGTTTTTGTTTTGCTTTGGATTTTTTTCCAATTATTTCTCAACAGAACGACATAGCGGTACGAAATGAGGGATTTGGGGAGTCTTTGAGGCAAGGAATTCAAATTCATCCATATTTTTGATGTCACTAGTAGAGGGCGCCACCTACGGCACACCGCATTTCTTTTAAATGACATAATTTTTTTTAAGCTTAGTATATCGATCTGGCACGTCCTCTTTGTACTTTTAATGTTTCCATTGTTATTTAAAATTATTACAAATTAAATCAGAATTGTAGATAAATAAATTTAACCTAGATTACTAGTTACTTAGACAAAGATAAAAATAAACTTGTCAAAATCAGAGCTTGCTTGCTAACAATTTTAAACTTGCAACAACGAAATAGATTTATTTCAATAAATATGCACCTAAAACTTAACGTCCAAAGTCTGTGAAATAAGTAAGACTGTAGAAAAACCTTAAAAACCACACAAAAATATAACAATCTGACCTTAAAATCCATTCGGGTAGGTAGTCTGTATAAAGTGGAAAAATTCTTTGTCTTGGGTCACCCAGTATCTTCTTCCGCTGTTCACAAGTAATTCACTGGAACCAGACAAATCTCAGGTACTGGACACACTCACGAAAATTTGTTTAAGACAGAAAAATAGCAGAGGCACTGCAGAGGGAAATGCGGGCCCAACTGCAGAGACAAACAGAATTTGAAGCAGAAAAGAAGAGAATAGCAGAAGAAGAGCGAAGACAAAGACTTTTATAAGAAGAGCAACAAAAACAAAGACTTTTAGAAGAAGAAAAACAGCCAGAAGAAATGGACACAGTGTCGCCAGTGAACGCGAACGCGCAAGAGAGGAGAAGCCCTGAACCAGACATAGGACTGGCAAGACTTGCCAGCATGTTTAAGCCTAGGACATATATCCCCCTCAGGAACAGGTTTGAAGCCCTCAGCGACAAATCTGAAGACGAAGACGACGAACACACAAGCCCCAGACAACGAATACATAACAAGACGATACAATCATTACGCAAAATGCACACACAAAAGCAAGCACCCCAAGCAAGCACACAGCAAACACAACAAACCCAAAATACACAGCAAACACAAAACACGCAACAGACACAAGACACACAACCAAGTACGTCACAAACACAAAACACGCAGCCACAGACACAAACAACACAAAAAGCTAATAAAACCCCGCCCATTATTATGAACGGGGTGATATTAGATAACACAACATACAAAGAATTCGACGCAGAACTAAGAACATACATTAAGAAAGGCTTCAAACTTAGGTACACTAAACGAAACACTATTATACAAATAAATGACATCGACGAATACCATAAATACAAGACAAAACTAAAACAACTAAAAGAAGTACAGTGGCACACGTATTGCACTGTCGAAGAGAAAACTCATGCTTTCGTTGTGAAGGGCCTCGACCATGGACCGGAAGACATCAATGGCGAACTTGTCCAAGATCATAAAGTAGATGTTAAACAAGTCCACAAAATGAAAACACAATACCGGACAATGTTCATGGTCGTGACCTCTTCTGCGCACAAGCTCACGGGCCTGCAGAAGATACGATATCTTAACAATGCCCACGTAACCTGGGAACGCAGGCGCGTGAGCAAAGAAATTATCCAGTGCAGACGGTGTTGCCAGTGGGGACACGCGACGAGCAACTGCTTTAGAGCATTCCGTTGCGTGGACTGCGCTGGTGGCCACCCTCTTGCACAGTGTCCCGGAGGCCTTCCCAATAAGTGTGCCAACTGTGGTAAAGACCACAAAGCCAGCGACATTAACTGCAGTGTATATATTTACAAAACTAACATACTACATGAACAACAAATAACTAGACAACAACAACAACAGACAAACAAACAACAATACAGGGCTGCTCCTCCTCCGGCAGTGAACGCGTGGACCCAAAAAAGACAACCCGCTCCTCAAATGCAAAGACAAATGAGTGAATTCGAAGAAGAAGAAAGTGCTTTTCCTCTATTGCCAACCCGACAACGCCCCCAGAGTGCGGCTCAGCCACAACGCGGGGATGTAGGGGTGACCGATAAATTGCGCAAGTTTACAGAGCCTTGTAAAGAGTTTGATGATATAGTCGACATTGACGAGCTCACCCGCTTCATGTCTGACTTTCTTGATATTTTTAAATCGCATCCCGACCAGATGGAGAGAGGATTCGCTCTAGTTCATTTTCTAACTAAAAAAATACACACTTATAAAATATAAAAAACTTGTAATACTAAATGCGAATGTTCTCTCCAAAAGGCGGGAGAATATGCATATATATACATTGTAAATAGTTTGTAAATAGTTAGAATTGATGTACGTAAATTTCACCCTCATCCCTTCAAAATTCCCGCATTTATCCGAAAAATCCCCTTTTTCCATATCCTTACGCTCCAGTGTTAACCATTACTGAGCTTCCAAAATCCCAACTACGTGGTTTTGATAGGAATCAACTCCTATCACAAGCCACTCCCCTTTTCCCAATGACGATGCCGATTGGACGACTTGTTTAGTATACTCCTGAACACTTCTCCAAATCGGCTAGTCATGTGTAAATATTGTATGTGTGAGCATGAGTGAGCTGCAAATACGAATAAATGAAGGGCGAATGATTATATAAATATGAATAAACGAAGAACAAATGAGGAATGGATGCTTATATAATATTAACGTGTAAATAGGTAAATGGATATAGTATAAATGGAAACGAATGGAAACAAACAGTATGAACGCGGATCTGAGTGATCATTTTTGTAAATATGTATATAGCACCCCCTTATTTAAGCTGGTTTTTTGATATTATTTTTTCCAGCGATCCTTAATTGTAATTGTATATCCTAAATTGTAAACTTGTAAATATCAAATAATTTTAAAACCTTGTGTAATCTAGCCCCCCCCTGACTCTGTAAGCTTAGCGGGAAGAGTCGTCACCCTTTATATCCACGCATCATGGGAAAACCAAGGGCTAAGACCAGCCCCGGCCGCACTCCGGCCGCGTTTGTCGGATTGGACCTCCTCGTGTGAGGTTGTAATCTGTACCTCTTGTAAATAGTAGTTAAGTTTTGAAATGATGTTGTAAATAATTACGTAATTAATAAATGTTTTGAAAGTAAGTGTTTAATGGTTCTTTTCAATGTTTGTTTACGATTTACTGTTTTTCATTCGTCTGTTTTATTTTTTAAGCTACGAAGGACCAATCTTAGTATATCGATATGATTGTTGAAAAACTCAATTCTACTTCTTTTACGTCAAAAAGGTATACTTTATTGTAGTCGCTAGAGGTAACCGTTTTCAAGATAATCGCATTTGAAATTTCCTATGCAATTAAATACGTGTTGTTCAAAAATAATGGGACATAGAGCAACAGTGAATTTCTGACTTCAAATTATTATGATTTAGCTTAAATTACTTAGTTGAAAAGTTGATATAGGAGATACTTCAGATACTGAAATTTTTTTAATAAAAACACTTATTCATGCGGGAATACTAATTTTATTTTAATGAAACTTTTTTATTTAATAATTAGTTTAATAACATTTAATATTTAATAATGCTTTGACAAAATTATTTCAAGTAAAAATGTTAATATCTTGATAACAATTGCTCAAAATGGTCGCTACTGACCTCAATACATTTCACTGTATGCTTTACAAAAGACTGTCGGATTTTACAAAAGATCCCTATCATTTCTGAACAGATCAACAGCATTTATAATTTTTTGACCTAACTCATTATGGTTGTTTATTAAACTGTCATAAACAGTGGATTTAAAATGACCCCAAATACAGGAGTCCATAGGATTAAAATCCGGACTTCGCGTCGGCCAAGGCAAGTGGCCACCACGGCCTATCCATCGTTCAGGAAACTGTTCATTGAGATAGTTTCGCATTCCTTTGTTATTAACTTTTAAGTGTTATTAAACTAATTATTAAATAAGAAAGTTTCATTAAAATAAAATTAGAATTCCCGCATGAATAAGTGTTTTTATTAAAAAAAATTCAGTTTCTGAAGTATCTCCTATAACATCAACTTTTGAACTACGTAAATTTAGCTCAGTCGTAACAATTTGAAGTCAGATATTCACGGTTGCTCTATGTCCCATTAGTTTTGAACCACACGTATTTAATTGCACAGGAAAATTCAAATCCGATTATCTCGAAAACGGTTACTCCTAGCGACTTCAATAAAGTATACCTTTTTGACGTAAAAGAAGTGGTAAAGTCGATTATTTAATGGTCAGATCGATATACTAAGCTTAAAAAAGTTATGTCATTTAAAAGAAGTGCGGTATGCCATCAGTAACGCCTTCTACTGGGGCATCAAAAGTATGGACGAATTTGAATTCCTCGCCTTAAAAAAAACCCAAATCCTTAATTTCGTGCCGCTGTCGTTTTGTTGAGAAATTAATGGAAAAAATCGAAAACAAAATAAAAACATTGACACCCTGTATCTTGGTTATTATCAACTTTGAAATTAGGCAAGTTTGGATAAATCGCATTATTTCGACATAAGGAATCTGCTGTTGCTCTGTGTGCCATTACTTTTGGACCAACCTGTATATAGTTTGTTTAAACAATTTTTCTCTACCATGGCAACGGCAGGGCTTAACCAAATTTTAACGATGATGGTATATTGCAAAGAACTCTTCAATCTGATTTAATTTTATTTTTAAACAATTAAGAGTTAAGTTTTATGCTTAGCTCTAGGGGGCGCTAATCAAAAAATGTCAAACTCGTTCAGTCTCTTAAATAATTTAAATGTAACCTTAAAGCTTTTTTACTCTATTTGATAGGCCTTTAATTAAGAAAAATAAATCTGAAAGCCGGAAGTCCGAACCTCTTTTTGTTTCAAAATTATTGCCTAAAGAGTAGAAAAGTGCCTTTAGTTATTTCTCTATAAATAATATTAACTTAGTAAATAACAACGGTTAATACTTCGTTATTTGACTTTTTTTGTGGTAATTGGAGTGTTTTATTTTATTCTTATTAAAAATATACCATAGTATCTATTTACCTGTAAATACTGTATCTATAACATAGCTAGCCATATCCTGTCATGGCCTGCTATGCCATAAATACAATGTTAGCAGTTAAATATTATCACGAATTTTTTAATAAGAATAACATAAAACACACTAGTTAATAGAAAGATTTTCTAACATTTAAAGATTTAAAATATATTATTTATTTAGAGAAAGTTAAGTTTATTTAGAGAATTGAATAAAGACACGTTATGCAATAATTCAACGAAAAAATCGACCTCCGATTTTCAGATTTATTTTTCTTAACTAAGAGCCTATCAAGTAGAATAAAAAAACTTTCGGGTTACATTTAAGTTTCTGAAAAACGAGTTTCTTGGATAGCGCCCCCTATCGTTAAGCATACAAGTTAACTTTTAATCTGTTTACGATCAGTTAAATCGGATTATAGTAATTAATAATCGTTTGTTAAATTCGGTTTAGGCAAACCCAAGTTACAGCATTTTAAAAATTTTACATTGTCCTTTACCCTTCGGTTGGTATGGTAACTAAGGAAAACATTTTAGACAAACGACCTACATTCCACCAGAGATATTTTTAGAAATGAACGATTTTTTGTAACACTATATCAAATGCGCCCTCAAGCTGGTACGTTATTTTTATTAAATTTGTAGTATGAATGGTTTCCGAGAAAAAGCCACTCCGTAGCTATAACTGATCTCACTGTACATGGAGCGTTTATGTGTTTAATTTCTTTAAATTGTTTGTTTCTTATTTCATTAACACTAGGAGATGAATCTTTCTTCTTCGTTGACTCCGTCTTTTACCAATTTTATATGAGTCAACGTTTCTAGTTAATCGTCTCCACAACGCCCGATCCCGCGTTTTTTCGCCTGTTAAACCTTTTTCCCTTCTTGACTTCATCCACCCATGCCTGTTTTAGTGTTCCTCCATCTCACCTTCCATAAATTTCTGTTGCCATTTAAAGACTGAAATTATTCTTTTTTTTTGTAATTTTTAAATCTTTTTGATTACTTTTCCAACTAAATGACCCGTAACCCCACTAACAAAAAGGTTGGTATGAACTCTGTGGTAAAAATCAATACTCTATCTAATTTTTTTTCTCTTTGTTATCCCGACATCAACCGATCATAATATAAAGAATGCAATGGCCATCCAGACCCGAACATATTCGATCTTAACATCGAAAATAAACGTATGCGTCTAAACGTAGATATTTTCCCTTGTGGATTGGCTTCTTGGACGAGCCCCCCCCCCCCCCCCCCCCCCCCGTACACCAAACCCTAGCTACACTACTGGTGTAAAAACCCTACCAAAATAGATAAAATACAGAAAGTTGTGCACATCTTTTAGCAAAGACCTTTCTTCGAATGTAGTCACCAAGGTACCTAGGTACATACCATTTTTGAATGCTGCATACTTTTGAGTTGTATCTCTATCACTGATGTATGTAGCTGACAGCTGCGTTTAACATTTAATATGATCCACTTAAGAAAAACCCAGTAGAAGAAAATTAGTCCAGCCCAGAGAGACCTGAGCAAATCCATAGTGCCTTTCTAAATACTATATAAGACTTATCCAAGCGGCTTAGGTTATCAAATTGGTCACCCATTTGGTTTGAAATGAAATGAAGTTCATTGTTTAACTGGCAACAGCGACCGCTACCGCGCTACCAAAGCCACTCGGATACGTCTATTGACATAATATATGATATTC
Source organism: Philopedon plagiatum (assembly GCA_963971165.1). NCBI lineage: Eukaryota > Metazoa > Arthropoda > Insecta > Coleoptera > Curculionidae > Philopedon > Philopedon plagiatum. Next base: position 64,160,351 of record OZ020192.1, on the reverse strand, counting down.
GTTGTGATGCACGAGACTACACTAATCCGCACTGATGTTTTTTTTTTAGTGAGTGTCTTCAACTGGCTCATAGGTTTAAATATAATAAGTCAATTATTGGTCTGTAAATTAAAACGTAGCAACTTAAATTTCTGATTTGGTTCTACAGTACTTTTATTCGAATTTGCAATAAAACCGAGTTAAGAAAATTAAGTGTATTTTTTGTGTTAATTAGAGCATCTGTTTTAACTCCGTATATTAATAATCAGTCACCTAAGTATAGTCCGCCCAAGATTTCTGCAACCGGCAAAAGAATTTAAAAAATGCAAGCGAAGGCTTAAACAACGTTGGCAATTGTTTGTAAACCAGTTTTGAAAAACTGTTTAATTTTTCGGTAATAAGATTTAAACATTTCTTACTTCATCTGGTTTACAAACAAGTTTGCAATGTTGCTTAAGCCTTTCCTTGCCTTCTTTACATTCTTTTGCCCGTTGCAGACATCTTGGGCAGACAATAAAAAATACAGGGATATCCAAATATAAGTGAACGGGCCTTATAACTTTTTTATTTTTAAAGATGGAAAAAATGTTAAATATAAAAGTTTTGGAGGTTTTCTTATGGATCATTCATATATCTTATCAGCAAAACAATTGAGCATGGAATAAAAAAATATAGTATTAAGAGTGGAATCCGGAAAAATCTGCCTTGCAGAGCCTCGTTTCAGGAAGGTCTTTTTAAAAACTACGCAATTTTAGAACAATTTAGAGACATGTATTGAAAGCTAAAATGTTAAGCTCCGATCTAACATATTTTTTATTAGAAACTTTTGCCACATTGTCACGTAATCAACAAACAAAAATAATAACAATTTAACAACTTGTGCCACAGAATCTAACAAAAATGGGTTAGATCCGAGATTAAATTACGAGAATTGTATTTAGAAAGTTTCAACCGAAAAAATGCCTTTATTCGGCCAATATCCATGCAAAACTAAATATTATATCATATGGTCGATATTTTTCCGCCATATTTAATTTCACGGACTAGTGGTTACTTAGACAAGAAACAGGCATAAGTTCAGCACCTGTTATAAAGAGGGCGGCTCAATAGTTTGTTTACAGTTTTCTATAAGATTTGGGAGAATGATGTATTTACGTTTAATATATTTAATATGAGTAATATACAGTGTACCAAATAAAATAATTTCTGATTTCTGATGGTAAAGTTTATAAAAGTGGAGTAAATTTTTTGATAACACATATAAATTATGAATCTAAAGGGAATAATATATTTTCTGAAAAAATAATTCGTTCTGGTAGTAGTACGTTAGGTATATATTGAAGAAGTTAGAAGTAACTGAAAAAAAAAATGGAAAACACATTGTTAGAAATATGTTACGGCAAAATGGTGTGCTTCTTTAGGTTAGGAGTATTTGTATTGTATTTGTATGTATTGTTAAAGACGCCAGACGTACAAAACGAACATACCGATAGTAAACAACTTTATCAGCCCGCGAAATTCAAATTTACATGCATCTCTTATGGGATGACGGCATGTCGGTAAAACAGTGCTCTGCTGCCTAGCAACCAGCGGAACGTACATAGCAACCGTGTGTAATGTGTATGAGAGAGACTGTTTAGAGTGAGATACAGATGATCGAGCGGCTCGGAGGAGGAATTGGGCAGCACCGGTGCCAAAGGAATAGCGACAAGATGAGAAAATTTTTCTAAGTCGCTCACTGTTGCCATTTGGGGCGACAAGTCGCCAAAATGACGACTTTTTGTCTCTATGAGAGTGTGGCGGCGATTTTCAATAAAAAGCTTATTTTTGGCGACTTTTTACAGGTGAAAAAATTGAATATACACTTTGTATACAATACGTAGGAAGAAACAACGTCACAATAATAATCATTATTGCACCGAGGGATTTCTCAAAGAGAATATCTGAACGCGCAACGAATTGTACGTCAAATTTTGGGGATTCCACCAAGCTTGTTCCACAAAAACATTTTAGTATTGACAGTTTTCTAACCCCAATATCTCAAAAAAGCTGTGGCGACAAAGTGGCGACTTTTCATACTGATCGATGGCGACTTTTTGCTTTGTTACTCTGGCAACACTGAAGTCGCTTATCAGTGATGATGTGGGTGTGAGGGTGGAATGTCAGGAAGGCAGTAAGTGCGCTTTCGCCAAAGGGTGAAGATTTGAGTGTCAGAATGGTGAGTGATGGCTATATAGAAATGTTTCCTTCCCAAAAAGAAGTAGTGTGTATGAGGGTGTGCCGGGGCATTAAAGTGTGAGGGTGGAAACGTCGTAGGGTGAGGGGTGTGGGGTAGTGTCACAACGGCAGGGGTGAAAGAAAACAGCGTTTTCGCCAAAGGATTGGAAAGATATGAGTGGATTTTGGATGACTCATCAGATTCATTTATAAAACAGTAATGCACCGCATGCTAAAAGACCTTTAAAGACACCTTTCTCCCAAAGACCATCCAAAATCCACTCATATCTTTCCAATCCTTTGCCGAAAACGCTGTTTTCTTTCACCCCTGCCGTTGTGACACTACCCCACACCCCTCACCCTACGACGTTTCCACCCTCACACTTTAATGCCCCTTCGGCACACCATCATACACTCTACTTCTTTTTGGGAAGGAGGCATTTCTATACATCCATCATCCACCATTCTGACACTCAAATCTTCACCCTTTGGCGAAAGCGCACTTACTGCCAACTCATCAGTGATGAGTTCTGCTAAATATAAAAATTATATATTTGGCGGTTTAATTCACGGCGGCCAAAATTAACCGATTATATGACCCCACAACACAAAATTTATACCTACCTACATAATGTATATTTCTTTTCGTGCACGAAATGAAATAATCTCAGAAATAATGCGTAAAAAAAGATAATCAGTAGTAAATGAACGATTCCTACCAAAATATTATTTGGACTTGGTTGAAAAAGTACACTTAAAACTAATTTCTGATCATATTATTATTTATAGTAAATGAAAACCTTGAATTACACTCGTATTTTATTTGGTATACGGTATAATATCATCCCAATTTTAATAATTTGCATGTACGAGCCGAGCGCCATCTGTCAATTAATAAACAAAGTAGCCATAAAATACAAACTTAGGTCTTTGTGGGTTAGTTGTACACCTGTAAAATTCATTTTCCCAATAATTTTATAAAATAATATTGTAGGTGCCATCTACAAAATATATAAGGGAGTAATTGTCACTTATTTTTGACCGTTAATTTTAGTCAGATTTTGAGCGACCAAACTCCCGTCTTAAACAGCGATTTTCTCGCTTATTTTAAATTGGATGGCATGATTTTTATTATATTTCTGGATTCTAGGAGAAGTTCTAGACATATAACACACCCTATGCGATTTTTCAATTGTTTTCGAAATATTTAAAAGTAAAAGTTATTTCGCATAAATATACTTTAAAGGTAACTCTCCAGGTTGCGAATGAAATACCTGCTACTTTTTTAAATTTTCTTCGTAGGTAAGTCAAAGGTTGACAACAATACTTTAGTCACCGTGAATTTATAATATTATTTTTATACAAAATGAGTTATTCTATTAATGAGAGATACAATATGTTAGAGCGGTTCAAAAACAATATGAAGAAAGTATTGAAGAGGGACAAAGAACTCCATCATTAAATAAATATAATAAAAACAAATAGAAGACTAGAAGAAAGAGGATTTCTGGGCAATGGAAAAAGAAGAAAAGCAAGAAATGAAGAAAGGGACCTAGCGAGTTTATTATATTTTGAAGAGAATCCAGAAAATCGATTCCCGATTGTGTGCGGTATCTCAGATATGGAAGAAGAGATAAAATGTTGACTTATGGAACAGTTCAAAGAACGTTAAAGTATTTTAAGTAGAGACCATATAAAATTATGCCAGTTCAAAAGCTTAGTGTCGATTAAAAATAACGTAGATATATTTTTGTCACAAATATTAACGAAAGAATGCGGTAAGATCCTAATTTCTTTCATACTATCGTTTGGACAAACGAAGCAACTTTCTCAACTGCGGGAATGCTTAATAGACAAAATGTTCATGTTTGGTCGGATGAAAATCCCTTTACCGTCGAAGATATTACTTTTCAGGGGCGTAATTCAATCAACGTTTGGTGTGGGATATTACAAAATAAAATTCTAGGACCATTGTTTTTTCGGGGAGTATTAACTGGCCAGCGCTATCTTAATCTTTTAGAAAATGAAATCGAAGATATTCTCAACGAATTACCACTCAAAGAACGTCGACGTATTATATGGCAACCGGACGGAGCGCCTCCACATAATATAATTGGGTTCGCAATTTTTTAAACCATCAGTATAAGCAATGGATTGGTAGATATGAAGCGTTACATTGGCCTGCAAATAGCCCAGACCTCACACCTTAAGATACATTTCTTTGGGGTCATTTGAAAAATGTCGTAATTAAAGAAATTCAAAGGAAGGTGAGAAATGAAGTAGGAAATCTGAACGAAAATGATGCTGAAAGTATCAATCACAAACACACTTCAGAGGCAGAGAAGAATGTATGAAAAGTGTGACGAATTAAATTGCGGACATGTTGAAAATTTCTTTTGATATTTATTCGCCAATGTTAACATTTATCTGTTTATGTTATAATTCATTTGTTATTGTTCATAATCACTGGTTATTGCTTTCAAATATTAATAACTAATAAAAATACGTTCAGATTCACTAAGAAGGTTTAAGATTTAGTACTGGTTTAAATTAAGATCTTCTAGCTGATCAGTTATGTTTTGACAAGTTTTTGTCCTGTCATCGTTAATAAGTCGTCACTAAAAACTTAGGAATTATTCTGATATTTCAGTGATTTGCTTGGTTTCAAAATGAATTTCATCTTGGAACGGGTTGCTAGAATGAATGTAGTTCCATTATTGTCGAAAGTACGTACTAGAATTGCCCTTTTCATTATAAGTTTGCGAAAAATCTCAGAAATAAATTCATAGGATAAAACTTAGTTGTCTTATTCTTACACTTGTCAGTTTAAAAGTTTTGGTTGTCAAATTAGACCGGACTAGCCTTGGAGAATCTGGCTGTTATTGTTTAATGCCTCATTTTGCATAAAAATAAAATTATAAATTCACGGTGATTAAAGTATTATTGTCAACCTTGACATTAACTTTGACTTACCCATGAAGAAAATTTAAAAAGGTAGAAGTGATTTCGTTCACAACCTGGATAGTTACGTTTAAAGTATACTTATGCGAAATAATTTTTAATTTGAAATATTTTAAAAACCTTGAAAAATCGCATAGGGTATGTTATAGAAAATATGTCTAGAACTCTACTAGAATCCAAAAATATGATAAAAATAATACCATCTGTTCCAAGCCACGTATAAACATTTATTGTTACCCGTATTTTTAAATAGGTACCATAGTTACGAAAAAGTGTCAAGTGTGACACCGAGAACCGTTTTGTCATATATTCATGTAAAATTTAACCCATTTTTAAGTGTAGAAGCATTAAAAATACAGTCCAAAGGAAAATCGAAGTTTGCTTCAAATATTTACATGGTCCTTCTTTCGTCGGATTGGTAAAGTTTTTCGTCAAGAACGTGGAAGATTAGTTACATGACAAGCGAATATAGACCGTACGTCCTGCCAGCGACATATTGCATCAGCAAAATTGAACAAGAATGCACGAATAAACACGTAGTAATATAAATTCTTTCACATTGAACATTTCACTACAGACTTTCTATGGAATGTCTTATATAATTTGTTAAAAGTACATTTTTTGGAAGATTTATTTTGTACAAGAAAGTCGAATCAATTTTAGCAAAAATTTGTTTATGATAGTGTACGCTAATAATTTGATAAGGCTTACTTAATATTTCTCCAAAATGGCAAAACAGGAACATATTCGCAAAAGAGCTGCACTTAAGACTAAATTAACATTTTTTAGTAACTATTTACAAAGTTTTGAAGCCAAGTTGCAAAACAATACTGTCAAAAATATAGATTATCAACAGCTTCAAACCCGAAAAAATGCTCTAGAATCTAGAGGGTGTTCTTTTAGTAGAGTTTGAAGGTATTCAAACACAAATTGAAAATGAGTTAGGAGGTATAGATATTGATGTAGGAGATCATGGTGGTAACTCTCAAGGATTTTTTGGTCTTAGACTTCCCTCCATAGATGTACCTAAATTTGATTGAAACTTTCAAACCTGGTTAGAATATCGCGACACATTTGAATCTATGATTCATTGTAACCCGGTTTTGTCAAAAATACAAAAATTTCATTACTTAAGAGGCAGTCTGACTGAGGCGGCTGCACTGGTTCTACAATCTTTGGAATTTTCTGCTGAAAATTACGAGGTAGCATGGAACCTTTTGCTAAAAAGATATAACAATCCCCGTATTTTAATTCAAAACCATGTTAAAGCCCTTTTTAATATAGGTCTATTCCAAAAGAGTCGTCGGATCGCATACGATCTTTAATAGATAACGTATCTAAACATATGAGGTGTCTTGAACAAGTCAATGAGCCTACCGTAGATACTTTAATTATTTATTTAATAAGTATAAATCTTGATAATAACACGTCCCGTGAATGGGAGAAGTACAAAAACAGCAATGATTTAAGTAAAAAATCACCAACTCTGAGTGATTTAAAAACTTTTTTAAATAACAAAGCTGATTTATTAGAAACTTTAAAAATCAATCATATAAACACCAAGGAAACTAGACAACAGTTTTCTAATACAAGAAGCTTGTTTGCAGCGGTGAAAAATTGTGCAGTTTGTAAACAATTACACCAGATTTCTAACTGTGAAACGTTTTTAGGTTTAAATGTACAGAATCGTATAAAAAAGATCCAAGAGTTAAAACTATGTGTAAACTGCTTAAAATTTGGACATCACAGTAAATTTTGTAGATCATATCCTTGTAAAATTTGTTCTTTGAAAACCATAAGTTGTTACACATAGGTAGAAGTCAAAATCAAAATAATAATTATCAAAATAAAGCACAGTCAAATAATTCAAATAGGACGGAGACATCGGTGACTTCTCCAAGTAATAACACTAGTACAAACAAAAATGTATCAGCCGATATACAAGCTTTTCAAATTTCTCAGACGGTACAAGAAAATAGTACAGTATGTGGAATGTCGTACAGTACCCAAGTTCTTCTTAGTACAGCGTTAGTACGGGTTCTAGACAAAAATAATAAGCCGCATACTATTCGAGTATTGTTAGACTCAGGATAACAATCGAGCTTCATTAGAACGGACGTAGTTAATAAATTAAAATTAAATAACCAAGAAATAAATATGAACGTTGCCGGTTTAAATCAAACGATGTCAAAAATTCAGTACAAATGTGACGTTACAGTACATTCTTTGCAGAATTCCTGTAATACAAAAATTTCTTGTTTAGTACTTCCTAACATCACCGGAAATTGGCCTAGTGTGCTTGTTAATACGCAAGAGATAATTATTCCTACGCACATAAAGTTGGCAGATCCTTCTTATAACGACCCCTGTCAAATTGACATGTTAATAGGGGCGGATATATTTTGGTCATTAATTTGTATAGGACAAATATCTCTTGGAATCAATAAACCCTTATTGCAAAAAACTAAATTTGGTTGGGTAATTTCGGAACCCAGTGGCGTACGTGCAAATAATATTTCAGAAGATACAACATATTGTAATTTTGTACAGAACGTAGAAATACAAGATCAATTAAGTCGATTTTGGGAAATAGAGGAAGGGTATCTTTCTAAGGTATCTACCTAAATCGGAAGAAGAAATAGCGTGCGAAAAACTGTTCGTTGATAAGACAATTCGGTGTTCGGATGGTAGATTTATGGTACAAATTCCGCTTAAATCCTCTCCTGATAGTCTAGGTGAATCACTCATACAAGCAGAGAAACAATTTTTATCGCTAGAACGAAAGCTGGAATTAAAACCGGACTTAAAATCGCAGTACCTAAAATTTATGAGAGAATAGGCAGAACTAGAACATATGAAAAAGGTTGAGGGTGAAACTCAATAGTGTGGTTCGTGAAGATTCATTAACTACTAAACTTCGCGTAGTATTTAATTGTTCAATGAAAGCTTCCAAGAGTGTAAGTTTTAATGAAATTCAAATGGTAGGACCGACCGTACAAAAAGATTTAATTTCGGTTCTGCTACGTTTCCGGCAACATACGTACATAGTTGCGGCAGATCACCCAATCAAACCCTACCAAAATGTACAGGCAAATTTTAGTTATGCCTGACCAACAACCTCTTCAAAGAATTTTGTGGCGGGAAAGTCCAGATAAACCCTTAGATACGTACGAACTACAAACGGTTACATACGGTACTAGCACAGCACCATTTCTTGCGATTCGTTGTTTAATGCAACTTGCATTCGACCATGAGACAATAGATCCTGACATATCAAAAATCATAAAAGAAGAGTTCTATGTAGAAGATCTTTTAACAGGCGCAGACACGGTCGAAAGGGCTGCGAAAATTGCAAGTGACGTAGCACAAGTATTAGGTACGGGATGTTTTGAGTTACGCAAGTTTTATTCCAACGACCCTAGAGTTTTAAAGTACGTGGACACGTCTACATCCACAAACAGTGTCGTTAATTTTGGCGAGAATGAGAATGCAAAAACGTTAGGTTTAATTTGGCATTGTCACACTGATAGTTTAACGTACGATAATAAATATAATCTCAAGGAAACTTGCTGTTACAAAATGTACCATTTTAGCAGGTATTGCGCAAGTTTTTGATCCACTCTGTCTACTCGCAGTTTGTATAATAAAGGCAAAAATTTTACTGCACCGATTGTGGCTAGAAAAATTAACATGGGATGAAGCAGTACCTTTGCAACTTTATATAGACTGGGTAGAATTCCGTGATCAGCTCCCAGTTTTAAACCAGTTGCGCATACCTAGACATGTCATATGTGAAGATTCAGTTAATGTACAGTTACACGTGTTTTCAGATAGTTCAGAAACCGCGTACCGGCGGATGTATTTATATCCGATCAGTAAACAAAAATAATGAGGTACACGTGAGATTGCTTTGCGCAAAGGCCAATCCGCTCAAATCGATTACGCTTCCTAGACTGGAGCTTTGTGGGGCATTAGTTTTGTCACGACTTTTACAAAAAGTTCTTTCATCACTTACAATTAGATTTAACGAATGTATTTTGTGGTGCGACTCAACAGTGGTTCTTGGGTGACTAAAAATACCACCAAATTTATTAAAAACTTTTGTAAATACTCGTGTAGCGAAAATTCAGTCAATTACTGGTAACTGGACATGGCGCCATCTAAGGACAGCCCAGCTGATCTATTATCTAGAGGCCTCAATCCTCAACAGGTTATTAAGTCGAAGATGTCGTTTCATGAACCGGACTGGCTTTAAGGGAATAGTTCAGACTGGCCTTCTAAAACGATAAAAAGCGAAACTTTGCCAGAAGTAAAAATATTCCGCAAACCTTACACATAGTAATAAAATCTAAATTTCCCTTTGAAAGATTTTCGTGTTTACAACGTCTTAAACGAGTAGTAGCTTATGTATTTCGATTTGAAAATAACTGCAGTTTACGAGGTCTGAATAAGAATCAACGAACTATTGGCGTTTTGTACAAGAGATTTCACATGCTCAGATTGTTTTAATTAAAATAGCACACTTTACTTACGTACGAAGAAATGTACACCCTTCTTGTGCAGGTGGAGGCAGTTTTAAACTCCCGTCCACTCTCCCCTCTCTCCTCTGATCCTGGAGACTTAAATCCATTAACCCCGGCTCCCTTTCTAATTGGTCGTCCAGTAACTTTGTCACGGTTTTTTTCACAAAAATAAAATATATTATATAGTAATAATACATAATACTTTTGAACGTTCCAGCGACGGCAGCTGTTCATCGGTGAGCACTAGGTTATGAGTTAGTAGTGTGGTTCACTTTTCTAACAAGGCGCCACCCAGTCTGTATAATTTGCTTTAAGTCAAGAAGAATCCCCAGACTGGTTGATGAACTCTTAGAAAAGAAGATGTTAAAATAAAAAGCAGATTACCATTGACTAAATTTAATCAGTATACTAGTACCTACTTATTTAATTGAAAAAAAAGTTATTGATCACTAATTAAAAAAATAGCGTTTCTGATCGCAGAATTTCAATTTTTAAATACCCTCACCCCAACTTAATTACGCATTTTACGCATTCGAATGGTTGATTGATCAATCAAATTGACACGCCCAAAAAAATATAACACTAACATCAAATCAGAAAAGTTTTACATAAGAGAATAATAATTTATGAAATTAATATCATTCTAAATTAGGTAATAATATAAGTTAAAAAAGGATAGCATTCAAAAACTATATTGTATATGCATATTAACCTAAGCAACCAAATTTCTCAAAGAAGAGATACTCCATTATATTGATTTTTCACGATATTTTTAATATCAAAAATGAAATCGGAAGTACGGTACCAGCTTTATATATATATATATATATATATATATATATATATATATATATATATATATATATATATATATATATATATATATATATATATATATATACATGGGTGTAAGCCTGCCCGCTGATGGGTAAGGGCCCAGAAATCGATAGCAGGAGGTCACCCAGACCAGAATCAAAGATAGTCCTCATTATTTTTATTTTTATTTTTCATTCACGGCCTTTTCGCTGCACTAGCGAAGAAGTAAATCTTCGCATTTACATTTATTATATATATATATATATATATATATATATAATAAATGTAAATGCGAAGATTTACTTCTTCGCTAGTGCAGCGAAAAGGCCGTGAATGAAAAATAAAAATAAAAATAATGAGGACTATCTTTGATTCTGGTCTGGGTGACCTCCTGCTATCGATTTCTGGGCCCTTACCCATCAGCGGGCAGGCTTACACCCAGGGTGGCTGAAGAACAGACCACGATTTGACCAGAATCAAAGAGAGTCCTTATATCCTTATATATATATATATATATATATATATATATACAGCGTGTCTTCGGAAGTTCTTACCATATGGAAAAATTTTTTATTATTGATTTTACGAAAAAAAGTGCCTCTTTATAAAAAGTTCTGCATCGTGAGAAAATAGCATTTACATTCAAAAATTTTATCTAGTACATACAGGGTGGCTCAAAAATGTAAAAGTCCTAATACACGTGAAGCTAAAAAGACATAAAATCGTTATTTAAAGGTAAACTGCCACTGCAAATGTGCTAGAATTAACTTTTTTATGTTAGTAAATTAGGTTTGGAACATACAGGAGGTCCCAAAAATAAAATTATTTTTTTTATCGCCTTTACAAAAAAAGTATATCTTCATAAAAAGTTCTACATTGTGAAAAAAGAGCATGGTTATTCAAAAATTTTATATACCTAGGACATACAGGTGGCAAAATAATTTAAATTTAAATTGTGACTTTCAGCTGTTTAAGCCACCCTGTATTGTCCTACATCAAGTTTATAAATAACCATGCTCTTTTTTACAAGGTAGAACTTTTTATGAAGATATACTTTTTTTGTAAAGGCGATAAAAAAATTAATTTTATTTTTGGGACCTCCTGTATGTTCCAAACCTAATTTACTAACAAAAAAGTTAATTCTAGCACATTTGCAGTGGCAGTTTACCTTTAAATAACGATTTTATGTCTTTTTAGCTTCCCGTGTATTAGGACTTTTACATTTTTGAGCCACCCTGTATGTACTAGACAAAATTTTTCAATGTAAATGCTATTTTCTCACGATGCAGAACTTTTTATAAAGAGGCACTTTTTTTCGTAAAATCAATTATAAAAAAATTTTCCATATGGTAAGAACTTCCGAAGACACGCTGTATATATATATATATATATATATATATATATATATATATATATATATATATATATATATATATATATATATTTATATATATATATATATATATATATATATATATATATATATATATATATATATATATATATATATATATATATATGTTGTCATAGTTATGTTATTATGGATTATTTTATTAATTATTTCTAAAATCACACTTTATTTATATAAAGATTATTTTGTCAATAACGATGAATAAACACTCTGTTATTCGGTGGACTTGGTGACGACATTGAAGGTCAGCTTGGTTTTGCTTAACTTTATTGAGTAAGTCAAGGTATGCTGACCTAGCAATGCACCGATTGTCGATAACTGCATAATGGAGTGATAGGTAGTCGTTCTTAAGATGTCGAGATAAGACATGTGCCCGTTGGTCGGGAGAAGAGCCGCCCTTATAGAGAAGATGTAAGGGAAGTGTATAAGTAAGTGCCTCATTTCATTTATTTAATGCCAAACTTTATTTTATTGCTATTATTGTTGATTAATTATTAAATGATATATTTTTTATAACCCGTTTTAACTTCATTTCCTCCATACGATCCCAGAGACTATTACTTAGTCTCAGCCGCAACAACCCCCGTTGTGACATTTGGTGGAGGCGCCGTTTTTACACTCCATACACAATAAATTATAACTTTTTTGGTGCAAAAATTAAATATTCTTTAATAAATTCTGTCCATTGTGTGATATAGGCATAAATTTTCTTTAAGTATAGATAAACATTTGATTAGAATCTGAGGGAATGAAGTATATTTTAATTAAATTGTATAAAATAAGACTTGGCAATTTTTACTTTACGTCTATAATAGAATAAGTGGTGCAAATTAATTTTAATTTTTTCGGCCTCTTCAAAAAGTATTCTGAAATTTTAATGGTAATTTGAAAATTATATAGGTACAATTTTTGCTTTTATTCAAAATAAAACTATATTACGATACATTTTTTCACGTTGAGTGTTTATTTTAACTATAATATACAAGTTTGTCCCTTAAAGAGAAATAAAAATGATTTTGGGAGAAGCTTTAAATACCCGTATTACACCAGTGCTACCTCCATATTTTCAGGCACCTATTTTCTGTCCTAAGAGTAATAATTGTGTTTTATTTCTCAGAGAATTTAATAAAATTTCTGAAAGAAACCGCTGGTCTGGCAAAGACAAAATTTGCTATTTTTTATCATCATTAGAGGGTGTTGCCTACATTTGGTATAGTAATTATATTAAACAATCGGAAAACTTAAAGAAAAATTGGGAGGAAGTCTCCCGAGATTTTTTATTTGAATTTGGAGGGAAATATGAAGTTTCAAAATTTGAAATCAAACTGCTAAATAGGCAACAGCAGCAAAATGAAAGTATTAAAGATTATTATTACGATACAATCATGTTATGCGACATTATTGATCCTAAAATGCCGTTAGATAAAATTATAGGATACTTTGAAAAAGGTCTACATCCTTCCTTTAAAGAAAATTATAAATTTCTGTACGACCCAGATCTTTCAAAAAATGATTTTAATCAGCTTATTCTCAAACTGCACAACATATGGGAACTAACGGTTAACCGCCGGGTTATTATCAATGAAAAATGTAATTTTCAATACCTAACCAGCACCCATGTACAATCTAATCAAAACGTTTTATTATTACACCCTACTCAACCTTACAATACAAGTGAAAAAGAAACTATAATGGACCAAACAAATGAAAATTTACACCACTGCTTAAAACAAGAGACAATTTCTAAATCAGCATTCTTAAAATCGGCTAAAACTACTAAAGAACATCAACTAACTAACAACAAAATTAAATCAATTGTTTTGAAAACTAAAGAACACGATATTAGATATTTGAAGCAATTACGAGATAATTTTGCGGTAAATACAAATATTTTTAATAAATTGGATATTATATTAAATACATGGCCTTATATTGACAGAAATAAAATCAAAATTGACCTCACAACAAACTCGAACCAACCAGTTACTATATTTAAAAACAGAACTCTAGGGCGCTTTTTATTACCGCCAAACACTTTAACGGCGCAAAGTCTATTTGTTTAAAAAGAAATAGGTCAAAGGGATAAATAAATAAAGAAAAACCTAATAATTATTCTTTTACATACCTTTATTTTACATAAAATAATATCCACAAAGATTTTTTTTTAATTTTGTTTTAAGTAAATGCTATTTATTGTATCCTGACGTTTACAAGAAGTAAAATTTTTTTTTGTATTACAGTAACGAAGAACTAAGTCAAAGCGTTTGTTAAAGTGTGCATATACATATACATAATATGTACGTACGTATGTATGAATCTACGTTTCTTCATATTTGTTTCTCTGCTAAACTTTTATTTCAGAATATAAAATACGTTAGCAAAAAAGGTGATTAGTTATACCATAAAATAATTCTTTAATAAATATTTTTTCTAGTTTGATATAAGATTTTAAGAAAGTATGCTTACCAAAGTATTATGAGTTTAAGTAAATAAAATACAAACTCTAAACCTATTCTCGTTTATATTTGCACTGATTTTTCTTCTGTTCAAAATTTAGTGTAAAAAATTGATTTTTTATTTATCTAACATTGCATACTCTTTTAGTTCCGAGTCAATATTTTTATGCAGAAGTTGCAATTTTTTTTTAATGTCCACAATACATTTCGTCAGTCTCCTCTTGATACATTTTCTATGTTTTTTTTTATGTTGGAAGACAAAATCCAAATTATATTGCTTGTTTATACTTTCAATTTTTGTGCCGTAAAAAAAAACTATTTCTCATGTGTAAATTATTTACTATTAAACATATGCACATAGGCGATATGAAAGAAAAATAAACAGAAAAATTTGATTAGATTTTTATTTTTAATTTAGTACTAATTTAATTTTAGTACTAGTTACAAGTTTTAAAATGTATTTTATCATGCGAAAAAACAAAAAGAATAAATCGAGTTTTACGCAATTCACGAAGACCACTGGTAAATAAGGGCATTAATGTGCTGTATTTTTAACATAACATCCAGTGACAATTTTCTTTTCAATTTCAGAAGTTTGTTTAAAAAATTAAATATTTCTTCAATAACTAACTAGTAAACATATCAACATTTTATTATTATTGCTTACGTTTATAGAAATACTAAATATTATTAGACGAATTGTTATACGTCCAAGGTATAAAAAATATTTTTTATTATCAAAAGCTTACATAATTTTGCTTTATTTCAAGTTCATAATAAATCATAAATACTCCTGACCCAGAGAATGGCAGGTACCAAGAATTTTATATTATTATACAATAATGGCATAAGGTTACCGATCAAGCACGCGCTTCATTTTCGCTTGCTGCAAGTACTCATTCATATTATTTTTATTTTTATGCATATCTAATCAAAGGAATTATGAAAAACTAAAGGGAAAAAGGGTTTATGCGTGCAAAACCAGAGTAGTTTTTATCTAGAATTATTATCTAGTTAATCGAGGCATAAAACAATTTTTATAGGCATGAGATGATTGAAACTTATAATAAACTTACGTAAGAAAGTAAGAGTGTTACAAATGAAAATATATAGAGATTTTTTTTTAATTCGATGCAGTATTAAAGCATCGTGCCTAAGTTCTTAAGTTAAATACACGAGTATGTATTTATTATTCTATAGTACAGAACGATTCATTTTAAGTATGGGTAGAAAAGTTGCGAATTCATTTTTGTCAAAGAAGTTATAGGTACATATTTTATGAAATAATAAGGCACACACAAAAAGTGTTACGAAAAGGGTAGCTAGAGAATTAGCAATTAGCAACATAATGCTATAGCCCTACTGCAAAAAGTCTTTTGCAGGTTAAACTTTACTGACAAGTATGGTATTTTGAAATCGTTTTCAAGTGTAACAAATTTTATGAAGAAGAGACAAGTGAATGTCTTATGTTATTCAATACCCTGCGTGGCACGTAGCCAGGGGAGTAGTTGTTTTAAGAATTTACGCATCTTGTCTTCATAAAAGGCGACGCTAGTGTTTGAGCACAATGTTTAAACAAATCGATGATGTTCAGTGGTACAGGATGTTACCAGGTGAGATAAGCCTGAAGTTATCTATTTCCCTTAGGGAAGTTTTACAGATTTTTTAAGTTTCTGGTATTTGTAAATACTGCGTGAGCAAAAACTGCTCAAATGTTCGTACGGTTATTACTTATTATTGACAGCATGTAAAATATCGTCAGACATATTTTGAAAAATCAATAGCACAAAGTAATTTTTTTTTTGTTTCGAAATTGCCTACTACCTACCTCTCAGTAAATTGATATAATTCAAGCTTTTTATATTCTAAAATATTTTAACTTTCACTAGGAAGTACCAACTTAGACTTTCAACTTTGTACTAAAGAGTTGCTTTTTTATTTATTCTAGTATTAAAAATCCTAGGTAGACTAGAAGTTAAATATTAAGGTGCACTCTAAGCCTAACACTAAAGATTCATTTTAAAAATTAGACGAACGTTATAACTCAGTATACTTGGAGGTAGGAAAAGAGCAAACTTAAAGTAAACAGGGATAGTTTTTCTGTTATACGAGTGTTATGTTATTATTTTAAACATGCATGTATTATTTGAATTTACAGGAAACTGTAATTTGTATTGATATGCGAATTAAGTTTAGTTTATAGACTAGTTTAAATATTAGGGATTTTTAATATTAGATATACGTACGTGTAAAGAGAAATGTATTTTCTCATTTTAATTTTGTAAATAATTAAAGCATGTAAAATTAGGACTATATATTCATAAGTATTGATACGCACTCTCTTTATGTTTCATGTACCTGGACACAATAGCTCAATGGCAGTGGAGATTGGGGATGAGCCAAATAACATGCACAACAACTTCCTACAACAAAGGGGAGCCAGAATATATCCATCAAAGAAAAGGCAGTTACACCATCACGTTAGGTAACCTAACACCTAACAGTATCTTGTGTCTCGAAAATGCCCTAGGTACCAGGGCTCAGTAGAGACGACCTTATCAAAGCAAGCCGCTTCCAGCTGCATCCATCTCGCATCATCTTGTAGAATTATGGCGATGAAGAATGGGGGATAGGGAAAATCCATCCAAAAGGGGTGAATGTTAAGTTCGTAGGAAATTTATATTATCTTTAATATAACTAAACTACTTCTGGCTCATAGTTGTGCATAGTTTATCATTGTTCGGCGTTATTAAAATTACGCAAATCTTCAGTAAAGACTCCTTATATGTTGCCATAAATGCCCGTGTCACGATCTCGTTTTTCAAAGAGTGCTACTTTTAAGGTTTTGTTATGTAAATGTTTAAAAGAAATGTTATGAGTTTATGAGTATCAACAAGTTTTATTTTATTTTATATTTTTCGCTTTTACAATTGTCTCTTTAATATAAAAAAGTAATATTTTATAAGTTGATAAGATTGAGCCTTCTTATATGGCGTTAAATGTGGCTATCTATGCAATATTTTATAAAAGTTAAATAATTAGAAAGTTTACTTAAATTGAGTAAATAAAGCAAAATAAAAAGAAATAAAGTTTTCAGTAATTATTAAATTAATCTTTTACGCGGATTTTAATTATTATGCTATACGTCTCTTCAAGTTTTTTTTTTATCAATACTAGATACAAATTTTTACAACTTCTCATCAACTTATAAGTTTTATTAAAAATCGTATTTTGTTTTTGTAAATTTAATTAACTTCTGGCGGCTTGACCAACATATTTGTATTACATAGTAAGATGGAAATTTTGTAAAGCTGTGGGTCCAGCTTTCGCGAACGAGGGGCATATGTCATAGTTATGTTATTATGGATTATTTTATTAATTATTTCTAAAATCACACTTTATTTATATAAAGATTATTTCGTCAATAACGATGAATAGACACTCTGTTATTCGGTGGACTTGGTGACGACATTGAAGGTCAGCTTGGTTTTGTTTAACTTTATTGAGTAAGTCAAGGTATGCTGACCTAGCAATGCACCGATTGTCGATAACTGCATAATGGAGTGATAGGTAGTCGTTCTTAAGATGTCGAGATAAGACATGTGCCCGTTGGTCGGGAGAAGAGCCGCCCTTATAGAGAAGATGTAAGGGAAGTGTATAAGTAAGTGCCCCATTTCATTTATTTAATGCCAAACTTTATTTTATTGCAATTATTGTTGATTAATTATTAAATGTTATATTTTTTATAACCCGTTTTAACTTCATTTCCTCCATACTATCCCAGAGACTATTACTTAGTCTCAGTCGCAACAACCCCCCGTTGTGACATATATATCCATATATGGATATATATGCGGGATTCACTTTACAGCGTCCCACCTCGCGTTTAAACTATTTTGTACGTCGTCACTTGGCTTTTTACTATATAAGGTCGCGGGGTGAGAATTTTCTTCAGTATGTTGAAGGTGTTGTGTCGCATAGTGTCTAGTCTGGAGGTCAATAAACAGCCGGGATTTATGAGGTAAGTGGCTTAAATTTTAATAGTTCGGTCTACTTTATGTGAGTTTAGGGTATACCCGGTATACCCTGAGGGGACATGTGGTGTGGAGGGATGGAACCCTTGGGCGTAGGGGGTTGAAACGCACCTGAAGTGTTAAAGCGTTGCCAAAGTCGACGGGGGTCTTGGGATAAAATTGCGTTTATTTTTTTGATAAAAGGTACAGTTTTTGAGATATTTGCTTGTTTTTAATCCTTTTTGGACTTGAAAAATTCTTGTGGAATTACATATCCTAGTATGTATGTATATCCAAGAAGCACAGTGCGATTAGGGAAAGACAAAAAAGCTAACAGTCCTAAACAATACTTTTTTAAATATACAGTATTTTGATTTTAACTAGTGTAGTTTTTTCGTAGTTCGCTAAACTTGTCCGGACTTGTCAAAACCTGTCGAGACAGGGAAGACTCTAATTTTCTTCATTATTATCGATTACTTGTTTTAGGTACCTATTCAAAATGATTTTTGTATGTGAATATTTCAAAATTTAATTAGGGGATGCGCTTTTAATTATTGCGCCATTTACTACAGGGTATAAGAAATGATATATGAATTATTTCGTTAATTTTTTAAATTATCGTTTTAGGATATTACATTTTTACTGTTATTAGGTAAATAAGAGGCGTTTTTAAACCGCATTCATCTAAATGAGAAGGCGGGTGGCTTGCGTATATTACACAGTACAGCTAGAATTGACAGGAGTGAAGAATGATATTTTGTCTATTACGTAGGTCCGCCTTAACATATTTATCAGCATTTTAATACTTAGAATTTCCGACACTTTCTAATATAAATGTTAACCTATAGAATAAAAAGGGCGTTGGATGCAGAAGAAGAGAATTTAAACGCTAGGTACATATTTTACATAGGACATCTAATCAGAGATTGATTTTTTTTATTCAATTATTCCATAATTGAAGATAATGTACATATTATTATGTTAATTTTTACTTCTTTTTGACTTGATTTTTTTTTTGCTAAACCTGTGCTATAAAAATATTTTTTGTAGTTTTGAGATTTAAAGGAATTTTTTATAAATATTTTGGACATAATGAGATGCGCATGTGTTGTTACAGGATACAAAGGCTTCTAGGAGCGGACTTTTTTAGTATGCGGTTTGTGATGAGAGCATGCAAGGAACTGAACATACTTTAGCATGTGTCTGTGAGGGTTAGAGGGAAGGAGGGAAGGGCTCAAACTTCTATTATCGGGTTAGAGGGCGAGCTGTAACGATAAGATAAAGGGGAGTAGGTAATTCTTGCTCTGTTTTTTTGTAAAAAAGCACCTTTTGATGAAAGCGCATGCGCTATTTACAACAACAAAAAGGGTGCTAGGAGCGAGTTTTTAGTACCCAGGTGATTAGTGATGAGAGGTATGGTGCTTGGTATCTAGTCTTATAAAACACCTCGAGTTATTCTGGTAGTGAATGCTTATGCACAGATTTAGTGCGTTCGTTTGGGGTTGGAGGCAGTGCGGGCAAAGGGTTAATATAACTGACCTTTAGAAAAGCGGTCTAGAACAACAGAGTTGATTGGGTTTGATTGGGAAATTTTTTTATTATTTTGGTAAACCTGGGCTTCAAATTTTTTGGCTAAAAGATAAATCTGTAAAAATAAGTAAGGACAGTAATATTTTGAGATTCGATACCTACAGAGGAATATTTTTGGTATTGGAAGCGGATGTAGGAGTGATTTTGATTTTTCAGTTCATAAGTAGGTAGCAATGTAGGGTGTGATGTAGTGCCTGGTGTCTAATTGAATAAAACACTTTTGAATTTGCTAAGATATAGCATGCTCACTTGGGGTTAAAGGGGGGTGGAGGTAGAGGGTTTAAAATGACGCTTAAAGAGTGGTCTAGCAGGATAGAGTTAGGAAAGGGGTAATTTTTCATTTATTTTGATAAAGCGTGCTGCTTTGGAGATGCACATTCGTTTAATACAAGCTTAAATGACTGTTGTTTTTGTACGTATTGTCCATACCAGAGGAGGAAATTTTCATTTAAATAGGTATGCTAATCTTGTATAACCCGCGCAGGAGAACCAGCTGATATGCTCGCTGGGGGTGTTAAAGTCGTTGCGTTATATTGTGTTTCTTCCTATTTCCTTTTACAGTTGTTTCGCCACCATTGACCGAGATAGCCAAAGTGCCAAGCAGCTTTGCCGTATCACCCAAGGACCACTTGCGGTTCGAGTGTTTTAAAAGCCAACAACCACGCTAAGTGTTTAGTTTTATTGAGAAAAGAGAGAGACAAATATAATAAACGATAAAAAGAAGTCTATTAGTTTTTTCGTTTTTTGTATGGTAAGACAAAAACAGACTGTTGAAATCTAGCATTTTTTCAGATACATTTTGAAGCTCTTTGCACTTTTATAGCTTGTCAATATTTTAATTAGACTGCCCTGGTGCCTGCGTACTAGCAGCTTTTATAGTTTGACTATTAATTAGGAATATAAATTGAAGTGTTAAGGAGAAACACGTCATTTTAAACTTAACTGTTGACGAGTGCATACGTGTCTAACAAAATGGAAAAATTTATTATCTTGAAAGAAACTGTAAAAACCATCAGGCGTTTTAATTTACAGGGTAGAATGGTGGAGTTTAAACTGAAACCGGTACCCAGTCATACTGCGCCTATTCAGTGGGTTAAAATGCCCTAACAGACGTAATTTTGCTCGCAACGTCCAATTTAAAAGGTAATGAACAAGTAGGTTTTAGTTTTAGTTTAAAAAGTCTTGAGCGGGGAGAAGGTTGGATAAATTTTCAACCGGCTGACAAAATTGTTCTCGATGACATTCTTGGGGTAATAGCGGGGGTTTTTCAATCAAATTCATCAGAGTTAGATACAGACACGTTTCGTTTTGGGGTAACAAGCGTTAGAATGCCCATGGGAAAATCACTAAGACGTGGATATGTTAGTTTTGATGACGAATGCGCAAGACGAAAGGGTATAATTGTAATTAAAAGTACGGACAATTTATGTTTACCTCGAGCTTTGATGGTGGCTATTGCAAAGAAGAATAATGCTTCGAACTTTAAGGCAGTCGAAAAAGGTACAAATAAAATACAAACCGAGATGACTTTCAAATTAATAAGTGACGCGAGTGTCGAAGTTCCTGTTGAAGGAACTGCAAAAATTTCAAGAATATCTGAAAGAATATAAAATTGTTGTCTACAGATACGGTTTTAAAGGACGAGACGATATTTTTGAAGGTACAACAGAGAGCCGCAAAAAATTAAATCTCCTATACCATGAAGGTCATTTCAATGTCATTATTTCTCTAACTGCGGCTTTTGTATGTAATTATTACTGTGAAGAGTGTCATGCCCCTTATGACCATAAGAATCACCATAGGTGTGGAGGATCTTGTCAAGCTTGCCAAAAATCTCCTTCATGCCAATTTGTACAAAAAATTAAATGTTCAGATGGTTTAAGGGTATTCAGAAACCAAAATTGTTATGATAATCACAAAAAAGCAAAGTCTTTGGAAAAATCATCCATGTGTAAACAAATTAAATTATGTCCTGAATGTTTAAAAACTATAAAAAGGGACAGAAAACATATTCGTGGAGAAATTTTTTGCAAAATTTTGTAAAAAACATCAGCCAGGGGTGCATCAGTGTCACATACAAGTTGATAAGAGTTCCCCAAAAATACAAGATACATTATTTGTATTTTTTGACTTCGAAACACGACAAGAAACACTTTTAGAAAACTGTAACCTTTTGCACGAAGTAAATTTGTGTGTATTTAAGCAATTTTGCAACATGTGTCGTTATAGTGAACCGTGGGTCTGCGACAGATGCGGGGTTACCACCCTTTAGATAGATTTATCGAGTATCTCTTAAATCAAAGAAGTGAATTCAAAGAAATAATTGTCATTAGCCACAACGGTGGGGGCTTTGACAATCAGTTTATCTTAAACAAATTTCTATCACAAATAGATATTGTCCCCGAAATTATCTTGTTCGGAACTAAAATTATCTTGATGCAAATTCCGAATATAAAGTTTATCGACTCTTTAAATTATTTTCCCATGCCCTTGTCAAAATTGCCAAAGGCCTTTGGTTAACGGAAATAAAGAAGGGATACTTTCCGCATTTGTTCAACAAAAAAGGAAACGAAAATTATGTCGGATCCTTACCATTAATAGACTATTACTCACCGGATAGCATGAAAGAAGAGGAACGTGAAAATTTTGTGAAATGGTATGAGGAGCAGCTCTCAAGTAATGTGATTTTCAATTTTAAACAAGAATTAATAGATTATTGTAAAAGTGACACAACCATATTATTTGAAAGTTGTAAAGTTATTTAAGTTATTCAACAGCAAATGATTGACACAGTCAATGTTTGACCCTTTACTGAACCGACAACTATTGCATCCGCGTGCAATAAGGTGTTTCGCCGTAACTTTCTAAAACCCAACACTATTAGTATTATTCCAAAAAACGGGTATCGAAACGCAGATAACCAATCAAAAATTGCTCTCCAATGGTTTTGTGGTTAGAAAAAATATAAAAAATATTAAACATACCGGAAATGGTCGAGAAGTTGTGTTAAATGGTGTCAAAGTTGACGGATTTTGCCCAGAAACAAAAAAAATATTTAAATTTCACGGGTGCTACTGGCATGGGCGACCAAAATGTTTTAAATACCAAAGAGGTGAGCCCTTGCATGATAATCCTACAGAAACTCTCAATCATAGATATGAGACTACCGTGGCCAAAACTGAAAGGCTTAGAGGGTTTGGTTATGACGTACTGGAAAAGTGGGAATGTGATTTTAGAAAAGAAGTTTTAGAGAACCCTGAAATACGGTTATTTTCCGAAAATTCACCTTTGTTTGCGCTATCCCCTCTAAATCCGCGAGATGCATTTTACGGTGGCCGTACGGGAAATTGTAAAACATATTACGAAATTGGCTCCGGAGAAAAGATAAAGTACGTAGGTGTATGTTCGCTGTATCCTTGGGTATGTAAATACGGAAAATATCCTGTCGGTCATCCCGAAGTGATTGTCGGGAATGAATGCAAAAACTTAAACTCAAAAGAAACGAACGGCTTAATAAAATGTACTGTTTTACCCCCGACAGATGTGACAGTCTAATTTCGGCCCGAGTATCAGAGTTTGTTTTAAGGGTTAGTTTTGTTCGCGAGGGCCTGTTTAGTTTTATTTTATAGTTTACCTTAATGAAATAGTTGTGTCTCCACACGTACACGTTTGACCTGCCCTGTTCCCAGGCTAGTTTCTACGGTTTCTGTTCTGGCTAGTTGCTGCTGGCTGTCCTCAAGTTAGCTGTCCTTCGTTTGAAGCTTGTAGATTTAACATCTTTCTCTCTGGTTTGGGCCCTGAATTTTCGCCTGGCTTAAAGTTCACCCTGTGTGTATAGACAAGTTGCCCTTAGTCTGTTAAGCTAACATGTTTAAATAGTAAATTTTGAAGACCAACCTACCGTTTGGAAATCAGCTGGTCACATTCTCTGACAACATTGGGACGCCCTTAATTTATATGACTTTGGATCGCATTGTCTGTACTGTCCTGGTTTCTGTATTATTGTTTATGTCTGTATTATTCAAACGGCATTAGTTTCTACAGAATTTGTGTAAATTCTAGAAATGAATTAACTTTGGTTATATCTTCTTCTTTTGGACTAACTGCTGTCAAAGTTTCCAGCGTTGCCGCTTAGTAAGTTTAAAATTTGTTCTATTGCAACTGAGGCATTTTCGCGTGGGTATGCCGGTTATTTGACGCTTTGTCGTTGAAGCCACAGGGTTGTAGCGGAAGATTTCCCTTAGGGTTGTCCGCGCAGGACGGAAATTCTTGAACCCCATTTTGGTTATGTGTTGGTATTGGGGTAGCAAGTAATTTCCTTCTTCGCACGAGGCACGAGGCTCCACTTAGATCCTGTCTTTCGACGAAGTTGCCTTGCAGTGTTGGATTTAAAAGCTTCAGTTTGGAGGCTCAAGTTACTTGGATTAAATTTTCGGGACTGCAATTTAATTCTTTTGTTGAATTTTTGACTGCTAGGAGCAGCGTTTTTGTTTTGGCAACTTCATTCGTTAAATCAGGTGAGCTAGTTTTTATAAAGATGTTGCTTTTTCGCTAGTCTGTATCGTGATGCCACGTGCATGGTCAAGTAGGTACTAAGGGTTTCTTTCTTTATTTCTATCAAGCCACGAACATCGGCAATAGTTTGGAGGTCCAAACCCTGTGGTAACCTTTGCTGTGTGGTGCCCTTTTGCTGCCTGTAGAATTTGGAATTTCGAGCCCTCTTTATCTTTGAAGATGTAACGTTCTGGTTCGTCGTTACAAGGATAAATAGCGTTTAAGACAATAGGGGGTAAGGCATTGTACGTGTAAATAAATAATCTAATTTTATTAATGGGTTTTCTTGTTATTTTGAGTGAATTCATAAAAGCAACTTAATTTAGACGACGGTATTCTCTTATATTTTAAACGTTACTCACCGAAAAGTACTGAAAATACCCCAAAAATAGCAATTAAAAATCTTGTTGGCATGACCACTGCTAGGTTTCAACATTTATTCGGCAGCATCCTTTGATTTTTCGAGTCACAAACACTGTCTACACGTGAATTAATGTTGGAAGTTGATAATCCTCTAAGTCCTATTCCCTTAAGTTGGACAGCTACTACAAAATTTAATAAACTTTCATGGGAACTAACAGTTTTATTATTTTGCTTAGCTATTTTCTAGGTTGCTGTCAGTCGTTATGTGAGACGTCACGCTTGGTATATGTGTACACGAAGTTCGGCGGTCAGCGCACAGGATTGCCAAATTTACGGGTCCGATTTCGCAGAAATGTTCCCCCGCGTGGCGTTGAACATTTTAACTTAGGAATACCGGGGTTTTGAAGGGAAAGATGCGAGAGGGACGATTATTTTGTAATCTACCCGAGCTGTTTTGCAAATTTTGGGTTATGTATGTTTTGGTAAGGGGGTAATTGTTTAGGTCCGAACAGGAGATGGAGTGATGACGTCAGTATCATTGGTAAAAGTTGCACTAATCGGCAAGGGTGCCTAGAAGATGTGATTTTGTCGAGATTACCTGCTACATCTAGATAGGGTTCTCTAGCAACCACACTGAATAACAGGTTAACGTGGGAGAATTCTAGATGATTAATTTTAGGGATGTTAAATATAGGATTAATGGTTGAATTGACTGCAACAGGTGGTTGTAGGCAATCAGTCATTGATAGTATCAGTAAGGTTTTCGGTTGTAAAAGAGTAGGGTTGAATAATTTGTGTAGTTGATCATATAACGTTGACGTTACGACTTCTACTTGACGGACGCTCTCTTGCAAATTTTCGAGATTTCTCGACAGATTCCTTACCGGAAAAAAGGAACCAACCTTTTTTCCGGATCTGAGAAGTTCTTTTCCAAATGAGACGATTGTGAAGCTAAGACAAAACGATTTTCTAGTAATCCACATTGGTTGTGGGAGTTAAAGTTCAAGTTTTACCAGTGTTTTCTTAAAGTTGGGTGGTTGTGTTGACGTGGTTCACGCCAACCTGAGATTTAGTTTCGTGTAAGAAAACAACCGTGTGTTCGGGATAAATATTCGTCTCAACTGAGAGCCACCATTTTACACCAAATCGGCGTGATTTTGCAGACCGAGAGATAGTCCACAGGGATTTTCTGGTACCGGTCATTTCCTTTGTTGTTTGGAAGTCATCATGGCGATATCAACGATTGATCCTAGGAGCCCTCAAATAATCTAAGGAGGGTGCTAGTTCTGGGGTGTCAATCCTGGGTTAAAATTCCGATCTCTACACCGTCCCACGGTCGTGTGACGAAGATTATCCGCGCGTTTGAGGGGATTAACCACTAATGACGGTCATGGTTCTCTATTATACTTTTTTATATTTATAAAACAAAAATAGGCTCACTTTTATACCATTTTATATTCACAAAACCAAAATTGGTTCTCTTTCATATCATTTTATATTCATAAAACCATGATAGTAATCAACAAAACCTGAGTTCTGTAAATAGCCTAGCGTGAAGGTGAACAATTCTCAAACATTAACTCGGTTCATCAAATTTTAAATGCCATGCGTTAATAAAGAAAATTTTCTCCCCCTCCACTACGCTTACGTAAGTTGCGGACGGTGATTTATTGCGCCTGATAACTCTATGTGGCTTTAGTATCGTGTAAATATTTCCATTTGGGTACCGAAGTATACTTTCACGAGTGTGCTATATTTTACGGTTTATGATGTGTAGTTTAAGTGTTATTGTATTGCTTCCTTCATTTAATTTTGGTTCGGTAAAATAAACCAAAAGCGAAATATACGTCTACGGACCATTACTATAAGTAGACAGTATTAGTAATCACTAATTAAATTAATCTATAGGTTGTTACCTAAAATCTGAGTCAATGATAAGCTTTATGTTTATCAATTCACTAATTTAAATTAAATTAATCTTTAGGTTGTTACCTAAAATCTTAGTAAGTGACAAGCTTTATATTTTTCAAATCACTACTTAAATCAAATTAATCTCTAGGTTGTCTCCTAGAATCTGGATAATTATTTTTTTTTAATATACTTCATAGTTTCAAAGAAAAACGCTTCTTATTACCCGGAATCCTCTTGGGGTGTCTAAAGGAGGAAAAAATTATTAGTAGGTCTATCAATCTAGGTGGCTTAGTTGAGGGAGCGTCCCTCGCTACTTCAGAGTTTCCGTTGGGAGTTACGAGGAAGAGATTATCATTTTCATGGTTTTGGTTGATAGGTAGGTAGGTTAGTACTGGTGGATTAAATGAAATCATGTGGCGCCCTCTATAAATCTTTTTATGAACCTGGCCCTTCTCCACTGTTTAAAGGCTGGCGGCATCCATACAGTACATAAGCGTCCGTAAATCTTGCAACCTAGAACTAGCGAGATACCTCTCTATATAATTATCCTCGTGGCGTGCTAAGAGAAGTAAGGGTGGGCACAGAAATTTGGCGCCTAACGTGGGGCCCCTTTTGTTGTTTTGGGAGACACTAAATAGGAACCGGAGTAGGGAAACTGACACTTGACGGTGTAAGTTTTTATAACTGTTTAATATTGGGGATATTCCTTGTGAAAATTTCCTTTTTTTTTTGGTACTGATTTAGGTAACTAGGAATATTGATTTTAGTTGTAAAGTAGCTTTGTAGAAAACTTCGCGTGAAGCATTAACGGATATTTTTCTTTGTATATATATATATATATATATATATATATATATATATATATATATATATATATATATATATATATATATATATATGTATATAAGTTGGACACATATGGGAAAAATTTTTATTATTGGAATATTGAAAAAACTTTTTATGCCGATTGTCTCTGCATGATGGGTAACCTAAAAATTCATTTTGACATTTGTTACGTGATTACTCGTTTGCCGGCAAAATTGAAAAAAATATATATTGTCATGGAAAACTGGTATTAGGTGACAAGATATTGAAAAAAGTTATTAGAAAAAAGTGTTTAGATTTTAATTTTATACTCCTTGGCAAAGTCTGGAGCCAAAATTAAAAAAAAATATTTTACATTTTTTGAAAAAAAATGTACAATATTAGTTTCATATTCCCATGAATTTAATAAAAATGTGTTAAATGATCGAAACCAAGGTAATAACCTATTATCTCAACATTTTTGTTATTACTTAAAAGTTTTATTTGATAAAATTTAAAATTTAGCTTTTTTCCATGTACTTGGGTGTGGCCAGGCCCTGTATCTGGCAACCATATTTACCATTTATAGTTACTTCTGGAACAGTATGCTTACGAAAGACCGTTTGCTCTAATTTTGAAGAAATCTTAACGTGTCTACCAAAATCATTCTAACAAAATAAAAAATTGAAAAAAAATTCTTGCATTAATTTAATTTATTTTAAATCAAATATTAGACCACCCTGTAGAGGTACGAAAAATTTTCATAAACAAAATTTGTTTATTTTAAACTACTAAATAACATATTTTCATTTCAGGCAAATCGTAACATTTTTATTTGTAGCCTTAATTTTGCCCTTTATAATTTCAACTTTTCACACCTTGCAGCGTTCTGGGGTTAAATTGATAAATTTAACCACCCAGAAGTGCTACAAGTGCGCGGCCGCTTTTCGCCAGGAGCATTTATGGGCCGTAGGTTTTTTAATTTTCCCTTTTCCTCTTCTTTGTTTAGGTTTTCCAAGACACTAGGGCGCCACTGAGTTTTTGTTAAAGAAAAATACCCTTACAGCTTAATACACTCAGAACTTAAGCTGATATTTGATTTTTAAAAAAATGTTATAAAATTCTTTGCATGTGTTTTAGCAGGCAATAAAACAAACCATTCCCCAAAATAAAATATATTTATTCTTATTTAAGAAAAGCTTGTCGACAGCTAAAAGGATTTGGTTACTTATAAAATAATACCTACTTGAACATTTGGGTAGTAGATACTTAAACTAAATTACAGTATGAAAGGTTATCAAATATTTTTAGTACCATTTTGGCAAGTACAGTTTAGTAAATATAAAATATACACCCTGCTACAAGCAGCCTAATAAAACAGATAAGGTAAACCATCAGGTAACGCAACGAGGGTAGATACCAAAAAAAAATCATGATTCTTTTCGCTACGCCCCACAGTGGCCAATTATTGGCATTTAAGCGTTCAAAATTCAGCTATTATAATTTGGATGTTCCAAACCTAATATATGTGATTATTTTGGTGTTATTAGAAAAATAAATGAGAAAATAAGAAAACATATTATGTAACACCAAAAACATAGCATGAGTCATATTTTTATTAAGATCAAAAATGAACAAAACAGATCCAAAAAATAGCAACTAATTGCTAATTGCAGATTGCTAATTGCAGAGACATTACTAGCATGTCGCGAAGATGGTCTTATGAGAATATGGGGTTATTAAAGAAAGAACCACCTTATTCAGCTTTTTTCTGCTTGCAACTGGAAGATTTCGTAAACAAGAAATTACAGGATTGGAGGAAATAAGCATGAATTTTAGAAGATCTTCATTTGCGTCTCTTCGTGAAGTATTTCTTGTATTATGTTCTCAAAAGTACCGATAATCTTTATGCCGAGCTTCAAGGGCGTCTTCGGACAATTGTCCTATAGGTAGTATCATTGACTCTATTACGTCGGCTCCATGTACAAGAATCTTGTGTACGGTAAGCCATTCAACATTCTTTTCTTTAAACCTAAATCGGTTGCTTCTCCATCTTCTAAAAAGTAAATTGTTTAATCGTAGTCTGGACTGTATCACAATTAAAATTATTCGATCCTTGTATTTTTGGCCACACATAATCAAATAATATTTCTCGACTGTGTTATGTACACGGATTTATTGTGCCAGTTTGTTTAAGTATATCGAAGAGCTCATTTCGAGAAATTAGATTATCTTAAAAACAAGAATTTTATAAAAAGCTCAGCTCTGCACACATTAAAATATCATTTTCTATATAGGTGATCACCTATATTCATTAAATAATACACACAAAAAGTGAACCTATGTGAACCTTTTTATTAATTGTTTAGGCAATTTCACACTTAGAAAAAAAATTGAACATAAAGTCTCGGTTCTATTACCTATGGTAAAACAACATACAAGAGAGAAAAATATAAACAGTATATTGTATTTAAAGCAACATACCTTACTATTTTGATCCATGTATTAATAATTTTCAACAACCCTATTGATTGACAACAACCACCTATACAGACAAAAGTAGTTGAACAGGAATTAATGTGCGTTTTAAAGTTATGAGTAAACTCTGCGTATACGACGTTGTCACCCTTTACGTTTTGCGCCAAAAATGAAATTGTTACAATTTTTTCGGGTTTTGGTGTACCGGCTATTATATTATAGATTAATTGTTTTGAATCAACACGTACCAACTTTAAGGTTTTGAACGATTAAATGTAAAGAATTGACCACTGTGCGCCCTAAAGAAAATGATACAAAACTTACCAAAATAGTTTTATACACTCTAGTAAGTCAATATTCACTTGATAAGCCGCATGGTACCAAAAAAATATATATACAATTTTATATTCATCAGTAATCAAAAACATAATACGGCAGATTTAAAATAGGGGTAATTACGTAATAATATTACCTTTAAATACTTATTTTTACAAAATTTACATTAGTCCACAGGAGACTTTATACTGCGAAGCTTTAAATAAAAGGGATTATTTAATAATAATAAATTCATAAATTAACATTTTATATATGCAATTATAACCAAAAATCGGCGTACAGGCCTTACCCAGAGACAGAATGGAGTACAATCCACCGTAGCATGCGGAACTGAGTGCTTAGGGTGACTATCCTGACGGAGGAGGAAAGCTCTGAAAAGCTACCTTTCTAGACGTGGATCGGCATGGTCCCAAGGTTGTATCGAGGTGATGCGGCTGGACCACCTGGAGTAAGTACCCCTTCAAACTCTATGATGTTGACGAAGATGGAAACTCATGAGAAGGCGTGGCGGAAAGCCACATACATAGGGTTGCATCCGTCTCGGGGCATCTCTTCGCAAGGAGTAGCGGGAAAAACAGGTACGGGGAATTGCATCTGTTTCACAACATTTCTTTAAGAGGAGGGGCAGAAAACCGTGGACCGGGGGTTGCATCCACCATGAAACATCCTTTCAACTGTCGAAAATTATTCCTTTACCCGGAAAAAACCCTGTAATACAACAGTACAAATCACTCTAAGAAATTCGGGGAGAATAAAAGCTTTGCTTACCTCATCCCCATTGGAGGGTTACCAAAATGAATAAACGACCATCGGCCACATTGTGACTTTTGCCACAATTACAAACTATACTAACTTCAATCTATAAAACGAGGGTTATAACTAACGGCCCTCTCTTGCCAAGACTGTTTGGCCAAGACTGTCCTCCACAACCACCTTGTCCTTTCTTAAATTCACCCCAAAAACCTCCCACGACATCAATTTCTTGCCCCTTACAATTGGAACTCCATGTGTCACATTGGACCAATCAAAGCATTCGACGTCAGCCCGAATGTGCGCCGTTCAAAACTCGGCCTCTACATAATTATATTTTGGTTGTTCCCAAATGTAAACACGATGTTTTGAAATGGCAATCATTAGGAAATAAGAAGAAAAGAAACGGAAGATTCTCTGGACTTGCAGACACTGTAGCCTTAGAAAAACAAAGTATTCGCTTCGTTAATTAGAATTAGTAATCAGTTATTAATTAGTATTTTATTTTAGCTTACAATTAATCAAAATCTACTATATACAATTAAAATGGGAGAAACGTGCTACAAGAAAAGGATTTTTTTTTAGAGCAGTTGCTACGTAGTTCTTAAAGTACACGCAATTGTATAGGTAATATTCTTAAGAAATGCTAAATTAAACAATGAATACAATACTGTAAATTAATCTTAGAGGGTGAATCAACTCAAGTGCAGAAATAAAATTAAAACATTCTGGACCCGCACAACATTGTGGGGTTGAACTATATAGAATAAAAAAGGAATGCCAAAATGCATAACCTACATCCTTGTAAACATGAATGCTGGTTATCTGGGTAAAGAATTAATAACTTAATAAAATAAGACTTTATGAGATTTTTAGTGTTTGTTTATTTTTAGAGTAATGTCAAAATTTTCTAACAAAACTCCTTCACCATCTCGTCAAGAAAAAAGAATATGCACTAAAAAGTAATTTCAAAAGCAATGTAGCATTTCAAATGCTACACTACCCCCTTCGAAAAAATAAAAATATGTTAACTACAGTTAACATATTGTTTTATCTCGTGCACCAAGTTCTGGGTTGATATATTACGCGTATCAAAACGTCCTACTGGAGTCACAGTTTGGTAAGTCACAATTCGGGTACAGTCACAATTCGGCTATAGTCTTAATCGGTAAAAGTCTACCAAAACTTTAGTGCACGTATAAAACAAAATTTACAACAAGTTACTAGGTATTCAAAGTTATTCAACAGTATTCTAGACATTTTTTTTTCAGAACTACGTAAGATCTGCATTCCTGTTAATTTACAGAGACATCTGAATTAGAACCAAAATATGGTTTTAAATCTTTCACGTGCCAACGACCAGCAGGTGTGCCGTCTGCGTTGCGCAATTCATAGACTAAACGAGAGATTCTTTTTTCTACGGTACAAAGAACATATTTAGGGGCTAATTTACCGGAAAACTTATTAGCTGCGTCCGATAAAACTTTGTTGCGTCGCCAAACTCGTTCACCCTGTTCAAAACTAGCATCTCGCTTCCGGAGGTTATAAGACTTGGCATAGCGTTTATACGCTTCGTGCAACCGCTTTCGAACTTCTTCGAAAATATCCGATAAATTTTTAACATCGCCGACGTACTCGTCGCGATCTCCGGCAGTAATCTCTATACCTTCGGTAGAAGTTATATCCCCGTAGTAGCGACCAGAAATAGGTACATAACGACCGTAATTTAAAAACGCTGGTGAGTAACCAGTCACTTCGTGTTTGGCGGTATTAATGGCATGTCTAATTTTGGGTAATTCTTTATCCCAGTCTTTATGTTCTTCAATGTAACAACGGATTGCGGTTCCGACAGTTTTATTATTTCGCTCGACGAAATTACAGTGGGGAGAATATTTAGGGCTATACCAAATTTTTTGAACATTGTATTGCTGAGAAAGCTTTTTAAATTCCGAACCGGCAAATTGTGAACCATTGTCACACAATATAAATTGAGGAACGCCTCTCTCAAGAAAAACTTCTTCTTCGATAAATTTTATTACACTCTTAGCTGTAGCTTGTCTAATCGGATGAAGGAGAGTATATTTAGTAAACCAGTCTCCCACGACGAGTAAATAAGCATTACCCTTGGAAGACCGGGGAAAAGGTCCCATTAAATCTACGGCAATAATTTGCCAAGGAAATTGTACGGATTTCTCAGCACCCATAAAACCCATACGCGGACTGTTAGCTAATTTTTGCGAAGAACACACCCTACAAGCTTTAACATACCGCAAAATATCTTTTCTCATTCGGGGCCAATAATAATTATCTTGAACTCTACCTAAAGTTTTAAAGAAACCAAAATGTCCAGAAGTAGGTGGATCATGACAAGAACTAACTATTTTATTACGCAAGTACTTGGGAACTAAAGTTTTCCACTCGTTTATATTAGTCTTTACTTTAGATCTAGACAAAATAAGTTTATAAATTATATTATTTTCTACCTTAAAATGAGGGTAAGAATCGGGGTTTTTAACTATTTTTTCTTTCAACGTAATATACCACGGATCTAGCTGTTCTAAGGAAACGCCTATTAAGGATACTTGTGGAATCCTGCTTAAAGCATCGGGAACTACATTAAAACGTCCTTTTCTATGAATTAAATCAAAATTGTACTGGCGCAATTTCATTGCCCATCGTGCAAGTCTTCCCGTAGGATTTTTTAGGTTGTTCAGATAAAGTAAAGAGTAATGATCAGTTATTACTGTAAACCTAACACCCTCTATCCACGGTCGAAAACGCTCTAAATTAAATAACAAGGCCAGACATTCCTTTTCGGTTACAGTATAATTACGCTCGGTTCTAGTGAGAGAACGACTCGTGTACGCGATAACCCGTTCTTCACCGTCTAAAATTTGGGTAAGCACACCGCCTAAACCCGTATCACTAGCGTCGCTTTGAACAGTAAAAGGCTTAGTAAAATCAGGTTGACATAAAACTGGAGCAGACACCAAGGCTTGCTTAATTCTCGTAAAAGCCTCCTCTGCTTCATTCGTCCACTTAATAGGCTCTCTTTTTTTCTTACCACGTAATAAATCGTTAATAGGAGAAGTCAAAGTAGAAAAGTCTTTAATAAAACGACGGTACCACGAACATAGTCCAATAAATCGTTTAATTTCGGTACTATTCGTAGGACGCGGGTAATTTATCATACTAGAAATTTTCTCAGGATCGGTACGTAACCCGTTTGCGCCTACAACATAACCAAGAAATTTAAGGGTAGTTTTAAAAAATTCACATTTCTCTATACTATTAGTCAAGTTTGCGTCTTTAAGACGATTCTTTACTTCTCTTAACAAAGATAAATGCTCTTCAAAAGTAGACCCTAACACTATTATATCATCAAGATAGGTAAATATTTTAGGCTCGAAACGTGGCCCAAAAATTTTGTCAACTAAACGTTGCTGTACTTGCGCAGCATTGCAAAGTCCAAACGGAACAACTTTAAATTGAAAAAGACCTCGACCGGTGACACTAAATGCGGTTTTTTCGCGTGACTTTTCGTCTAACGGTATTTGCCAGAACGCCTTGCGTAAATCTATAGTCGATATAAATTTTGCGTCCCTTAACATATTCAAAATACGGTCGATACTAGGCAAAGGGTAGGAATCGTGACGCGTCTGCGCGTTAAGCATGCGCCCATCATAGCACAGTCGATGAGAACCATTTGATTTTTTCACAAGTAAAACCGGTGCACAATAAGGGCTATTTGAAGGTTCGACAACATCTAAATTTAACATCTCGTCTAGCTCCTTATTTAAAATTTCAGACATATAAGGTGACATAAGGTATTGATTGTTTTTTCTTAAATGGCTTTGCGTCGCCAGTATCTATTGTCATAGTAATTTTATCTGTACGCCCCAACCGCGTTTCACTAGAAATTTCTTGAAAAGAATCGATACATTTTTGAGCTGCTGCTCTTTGCTCTAACTCTAGTTCATCTAAAGTCACCAAATAATTTAAATTAGTTTGATTCGTGCTTGATATGCTAGTTAAATTATTCTGAGTATTCCATGTATTATTTCTAAAGTCGAATAATAGTGAAAATTGGCGTGCAAAATCGCTACCGAAAATAAACCCATGGCGTATTGAAGGTACAACTAATGCCCTAACTACACGACATTCATCGCTAATCACCACTGGTAAATCAACCAGGCCTATCACTTTTTGCGGCGAGCCGTCTGCAACGGAAATATTTTTTACACTCGCTGGGTTTATTTTCATTTTAAACTGATCTAAAATGTTTTGACCGCTAGCACCGATAATTGACGACGTTGCGCCGGAATCGAAAAGAGCAATTACTTCGGTATCAAATATTTTTACTGAAATATAAGGTCTATTGTCAAAATTTCTTTTTTCCAACATTGGAGAAATTTCATTCCTCACTACGGGAAATTTTAAGTTATGATAAAAGTTTTTAAAGAATTTTATATATTTAGTTTGTTCAACAGTAGGATAGCTTTTATTTTTAATTTTGGCCTGTTTATTTACGACATAGTTTCGGCCGTAACGTATGCCGCTACGATTTAGTTTTTTGAACACCTGGTACAAGTTTTAATAGTAAAATTGGCAGCGCCACAACCAAAACAAAATTTATTTTTCTTTGCTTTGCAATTAGAGAAAACATGACCTAACTTATTACATTTCCAACATTTTACTTTACTGTTTCCTGAGGAGGAATTTTGTGTCGAAACGTGGCGTTCAAAAACACGAGACGGGAATTTTGAAATATTTTGTCTATTCATGTTGACTGAATTATTATTATTATCCGTATTAATTTCACAGAGTTGAGAGGGAGAACGAGAAACAGAACAACGATTTTTATTTTTTATGTAATTAGCCTCCTCTAAACGTTTAACTAAATTTACCAATTCTTGAACGGAATCAATAGTACATAAAGCTAGCTGAGTAATATGTTCGGCTAAAAGGTTTTGTTTTAAAATTTTAACTTTAGTTGTTTCACATGGGGTTCTGCTTAGTCTCGAAAAAAGATTTTCTAGCTGAGCTACAAAAATTATGACTGACTCATCTTTGCGTTGTTTGCGCGATTTTATTTGTTCCCAAATTTCGTCTTCTACACACGGCGATAGAAAGTCTCTTTTTAATCTTTCTAGTAAATCGGGCCAATTTAAAACAGAGCTCTTTATGCCACGGTACCAAACAAAAGCATCGCCCACAAACAATTCAACAGCCGATTTAAATAAATCGTCTTCAGAAACACCCCGCGCGTCCGCGACTTCAGTTATGCGTTCAATAAAATTATACACGGCTTTTGGATCCCCGTTAAATTTAACATTCCAATCTGAAAGTAAAATTTGTTTATTTTGACACGTTATTATAGGGGGTGGAACATTTACTATTGATGGTCTAGGAAAACTTTGGTTAATCGTGTTCGCGGTATCGGTAATAATTATTCTAGCATGTACATCTGCATCTAATTGAAGGCATGTTGCGTACGTTTCTTCTTTATAAAGTTTTACGTCTTCGATATCATCCCCTTCGGTAGGAATTTTAAGTCTAAGAACGCGGTTCGTAACATGGGCAATTCGTGATTTTATTCTAGCTAGAAGCGTATCTTCGGGATTGCCTTCGAAATCTAAGATAAGACCGGTTATATCGACAACCGTCGCGTTAATAGCATCGCGTTCTCTGTCAAAATCACTTATATAATTATCTAAATCAATTTTATCAGCTCCTTGGGCTTCTCTCTGCAAGAGTCTAGCTAAAATTTTAATTTTTTCGGAACGATCTTTTTTACTTCTAACCCCACGAATGTTCAATTCATAATCAATCTCAGCTAACAGAAGATGTCTAGGGGAAAATTGGTAATCCATTTCTATAAATATTTTCGGTACTATATTATTTGTATTCTAAATAAAATATTTCATAAATATCTTGTCAAAATCGCAAAGGAATGTATGTGTACCACAAAAAAATGAATTTCAAACAGTATAAAAAGAGTAGGTAAAAATATCAAGAATTTTGTTATCATTCGTAGATAAGAATAAGTTTGTTTATGCTACCAAACACATGCAACTTGAGAAAATAAAATTTACTTAAATGCCTGGAATTAAAAAATAGTTTAATATTAAAGAATTTTAACGTTCTTAATTTGGAAAATGGAAAATTCGGAGCCTCACGTTACTGGGCGCTATTTAACTTGCAGCGTTCTGGGGTTAAATTGATAAATTTAACCACCCAGAAGTGCTACAAGTGCGCGGCAGCTTTTCACCAAGAGCATTTATGGGCCGTAGGTTTTTTAATTTTCCCTTTTTCTCTTCTTTGTTTAGGTTTTCCAAGACACTAGGGCGCCACTGAGTTTTTGTTAAAGAAAAATACCCTTACAGCTTAATACACTCAGAACTTAAGCTGATATTTGATTTTTAAAAAAATGTTATAAAATTCTTTGCATGTGTTTTAGCAGGCAATAAAACAAACCATTCCCCAAAATAAAATATATTTATTCTTATTTAAGAAAAGCTTGTCGACAGCTAAAAGGATTTGGTTATTTATAAAATAATACCTACTTGAACATTTGGGTAGTAGATACTTAAATTAAATTACAGTATGAAAGGTTATCAAATATTTTTAGTACCATTTTGGCAAGTACAGTTTAGTAACTATAAAATATACACCCTGCTACAAGCAGCCTAATAAAACAGATAAGGTAAACCATCAGGTAACGCAACGAGGGTAGATACCAAAAAAAAATCATGATTCTTTTCGCTACGCCCTAAAGAAAATGATACAAAACTTACCAAAATAGTTTTATACACTCTATTAAGTCAATATTCACTTGATAAGCCGCATAGTACCAAAAAAATATATATACAATTTTATATTCATCAGTAATCAGAAACATAATACGGCAGATTTAAAATAGGGGTAATTACGTAATAATATTACCTTTAAATACTTATTTTTACAAAATTTACATTAGTCCACAGGAGACTTTATACTGCGAAGCTTTAAATAAAAGGGATTATGTAATAATAATAAATTCATAAATTAACATTTTATATATGCAATTATAACCAAAAATCGGCGTACAGGCCTTACCCAGAGACAGAATGGAGTACAATCCACCGTAGCACGCGGAACTGAGTGCTTAGGGTGACTATCCTGACGGAGGAGGAAAGCTCTGAAAAGCTACCTTTCTAGACGTGGATCGGCATGGTCCCAAGGTTGTATCGAGGTGATGCGGCTGGACCACCTGGAGTAAGTACCCCTTCAAACTCTATGATGTTGACGAAGATGGAA
Organism: Philopedon plagiatum; assembly: GCA_963971165.1. Lineage (NCBI taxonomy): Eukaryota > Metazoa > Arthropoda > Insecta > Coleoptera > Curculionidae > Philopedon > Philopedon plagiatum. The sequence continues at coordinate 64,121,890 of OZ020192.1, read as the reverse complement.
ACTCATGAGAATGCGTGGCGGAAAGCCACATACATAGGGTTGCATCCGTCTCGGGGCATCTCCTCGCAAGGAGTAGCGGGAAAAACAGGTACGGGGAATTGCATCTGTCTCACAACATTTCTTTAAAAGGAGGGGCAGAAAACCATGGACCGGGGGTTGCATCCACCATGAAACATCCTTTCAACTGTCGAAAATTATTCCTTTACCCGGAAAAAACCCTGTAATACAACAGTACAAATCACTCTAAGAAATTCGGGGAGAATAAAAGCTTTGCTTACCTCATCCCCATTGGAGGGTTACCAAAATGAATAAACGACCATCGGCCACATTGTGACTTTTGCCACAATCACAAACTATACTAACTTCAATCTATAAAACGAGGGTTATAACTAACGGCCCTCTCTTGCCAAGACCGTTTGGCCAAGACTGTCCTCCACAACCACCTTGTCCTTTCTTAAATTCACACCAAAAACCTCCCACGACATCAATTTCTTGCCCCTTACAATTGGAACTCCATGTGTCACATTGGACCAATCAAAGCATTCGACGTCAGCCCGAATGTGCGCCGTTCAAAACTCGGCCTCTACATAATTATATTTTGGTTGTTCCCAAATGTAAACACGATGTTTTGAAATGGCAATCATTAGGAAATAAGAAGAAAAGAAACGGAAGATTCTCTGGACTTGCAGACACTGTAGCCTTAGAAAAACAAAGTATTCGCTTCGTTAATTAGAATTAGTAATCAGTTATTAATTAGTATTTTATTTTAGCTTACAATTAATCAAAATCTACTATATACAATTAAAATGGGAAAAACGTGCTACAAGAAAAGGATTTTTTTAGAGCAGTTGCTACGTAGTTCTTAAAGTACACGCAATGATATAGGTAATATTCTTAAGAAATGCTAAATTAAACAATGAATACAATACTGTAAATTAATCTTAGAGGGTGAATCAACTCAAGTGCAGAAATAAAATTAAAACATTCTGGACCCGCACAATATTGTGGGGTTGAACTATATAGAATAAAAAGGGAATGCCAAAATGCATAACCTACATCCTTGTAAACATGAATGCTGGTTATCTGGGTAAAGAATTAATAACTTAATAAAATAAGACTTTATGAGATTTTTAGTGTTTGTTTATTTTTAGAGTAATGTCAAAATTTTCTAACAAAACCCTTCACCATCTCGTCAAGAAAAAAGAATATGCACTAAAAAGTAATTTCAAAAGCAATGTAGCATTTCAAATGCTACAACCTTGCATCGCAAAACCAAAAACTTTACAATAAGTATGTTCTCTTGGACCATGGTAACTGAATGTGAAGTTTACTATGGTGAAGTCGGACCAGTAAAGTCTTGAAAGGCCGTTGATACTCTAATTTCTTAAAAAAGTTCCATGTCCTTTCATAAGAAAATTTTCATGTCTTTTACACATCACCAAAATGGGCTTTGAAAACAGTCGAAGACACTAATAATTTTCATATTTCTTTATTTAATGTTAGGAAATGTAAAAATAATTTTACAAATTATGTGAAAGTAGTCGAGTAATATTTCGGGTACCTAGATGTACATTAAAAATTTTAAAGATTTTGTGGTAATAGTGTACCTACATAAAAACGAAAACTCTTTTAGTCCTAATGAAATTTGAATACCCAAAGAAGCATATTATGAGTCGAAGGATCGCATCACTTTCAATCAAATTACCCAAATATCTACCAGACAGCAGGCCACTATCTAAATAAATGACCCGAGCAATTTTAGAGAGAGCGATTGCCTATGCAATTCGTTTGCGATCTCTCGCGCAATTTGATTGCTTCAATATGGGTGTTCTTTGGCTTTTTATAGCAATCCGATTTTAAAAGATTCTTTAATAACATGGCACTTACTGGTTTGTGTAGGATTTTTATTAAACAATTAAGCGTGTTTAGTGAAAATTTTATTTAGAAAATATATTATTTAAAAAACACACTAAAACTCGACATGTCCACCGTCACGTTCCATACATTTAACAGTTCTACTTCGCATTTCTCTTGAAACATTTCTTAATATTTCAGGAGATATCTGGGCAACGCAATTTCTAATTACCCCTTCCAAATGTTCAATGTTTCTAAATGGCCTATGTATATATACTTTATTTTTTAAATAGCCCCATAAAAAGAAATCTAAGGGGGTCAAATCGGGTGATCTAGCCGGCCAAGGATTTTCTGAAAAACGCCCAATCCACTTGTTACCAAAGTTTTCATCCAGCCAAAACCTTACATCTTCAGTACAATGAATACTAGCCCCATCCTGCTGAAAATATAGGTCCCTTCTTTCTCTCAAGGATAAATTATCTAAAAATTCTGACACCTCTGTCTCCAAAAAATTTAAGTATGTTCTAGCATTTAAATTTTCTCTGAAGAAAAAAGGGCCAACAATTCGAGTATTTAATATTCCACACCATATAATCCCCCACGTACTGGTCCTTGCTTTCAATGACAAAATGTGGATTCTCTGTTGCCCACCACCTACAATTTTGGGAAGAAACAATTCCATTTGACGTAAAAGTTGCTTCGTCTGTAAAAAGTATTTGTTGGGGGAAATTTCCATCATCTTCTAGGACTCCTTGGAACCACGCACAAAAATAAAAACGAGCATCATAATCCCTTTGTTTTAAAACTTGTACAAATTTGGGTTTATAAGGGTAGAACTTATTTCTTTTCAAAATGCTTCTTACTGATTTTTCTTCCATGTTAGCAGCGTCAGAAATATCTTTAACGGCTATTTGAGGTGTTTCTGTAACTGCTAACAGCACATTCAGTGTTGCTTCTTCACCAGTTACCGGTTTTTCATGAGAAACTTTATACTGGTTGTCAACAGTACCTATTTCCTTAAACCTTTTAAATATTTTTGCTACTGTCGAATAGCTTAAATTTTTATCAGGATGCCGTCCGTTAAAAATTTCAGCAGTTTCTCTACAGCTTTTATAATTTTCACCATGAATAAGGATTATTCCTATTTTTTCTTGAAGAGAAAGACTTTTAGGCATTTTAAAATAAAGTAGCTTAACATTAAATAAAAGCACAATGACAATTAATAAATGGTGCATATTGATATTTCTAAATAATACTTCGGCTGTTTTCAAAGCCCACTTTGGTAATTTGTAAAAGACATGAAAACTTTCTTATGAAAGGACATGGTACTTATTAAAAAAAAATAGGGTATCGACGGCCTTTCAAGACTTTACTGGTCCGGCTGGACCATAGTAAACTTCACATTCAGTTACCATGGTCCAGGAGAATATACTTATTGTAAAGTTTTTGGTTTTGCGATGCAAGGTGTGAAAAGTTGAAATTATAAAGGGCAAAATTAAGGCTACAAATAAAAATGTTACGATTTGCCTGAAATGAAAATATGTTATTTAGTAGTTTAAAATAAACAAATTTTGTTTATGAAAATTTTTCGTACCTCTACAGGGTGGTCTAATATTTGATTTAAAATAAATTAAATTAATGCAAGAATTTTTTTTCAATTTTTTATTTTGTTAGAATGATTTTGGTAGACACGTTAAAATTTCTTCAAAATTAGAGCAAACGGTCTTTCGTAAGCATATTGTTCCAGAAGTAACTATAAATGGTAAATATGGTTGCCAGATACAGGGCCTGGCCACACCCAAGTACATGGAAAAAAGCTAAATTTTAAATTTTATCAAATAAAACTTTTAAGTAATAACAAAAATGTTGAGATAATAGGTTATTACCTTTGTTTTCGATCATTTAACACATTTTTATTAAATTCATGGGAATATGAAACTAATATTGTACATTTTTTTTCAAAAAATGTAAAATATTTTTTTTTAATTTTGGCTCCAGACTTTGCCAAGGAGTATAAAATTAAAATCTAAACACTTTTTTCTAATAACTTTTTTCAATATCTTGTCACCTAATACCAGTTTTCCATGACAATATATATTTTTTTCAATTTTGCCGGCAAACGAGTAATCACGTAACAAATGTCAAAATGAATTTTTAGGTTACCCATCATGCAGAGACAATCGGCATAAAAAGTTTTTTCAATATTCCAATAATAAAAATTTTTCCCATATGTGTCCAAATTTTTGCCGGTCACTGTATATATATATATATATATATATATATATATATATATATATATATATATATATATATATATATATATATATATATATATATATATTATATATAAAAAAAGGTGAAGAAAATATTGGGGAAACTGTCTGTATGGTAGTGCTCGACACGCGTTTCGTGCTTATTAGCACTCATCAGTCGCACATAACAATATTTTCTTCACCTTTTTTTATAAATAGTCCTGTCGATATTTCTTTATTTCTTTATATTGTTATATATTATATATATATATATATATATATATATATATATATATATATATATATATATATATATATATATATATATATATATATATATATATATATATATATATATATATATATACAGGGTGATTGATGGTGAGTGGCCTATTAGAAGTTCTGGCGAACTAGTCAACGGATCACTTTGAAAATTTGGTAGTTTACATAAGTGGACATGACCTTTCTTTTAAAATTATTTTTGGCCTTGCGGTGTTGCCGCTTCTACTGAAAAGTATTAGCACCTATGATAATTTAAATGGAACACCCGGTATATTATATTTTTTTTAGAATCCCTGTTGGTTTGTTAATAAGTTTCGTTAACATATTCCTATGTCTATCTAGTATCGTTGTCGAGATAATAATTATTTTCTTCTTTTTTTCTCGGAAAACATGGTAGTCAATAAGGGCTGATATTTTTGAACTCATGACAGATAGGACACTAGAATTTGGTGGAGAGCTAGGTAATACCACGAGGCTATTCACTCGGTGTCCAAATCGTAGTTATATTTGTACAGGGTGTTTCAAAAATAAACATATTTTGATGGTTTGGAAAAATGATTAAAAGTACATTTTTTTAAATGGAACACCCTGTATTTTAACCGCGGTCCTAAAAGCTCTGTAAATTTCCTATCTTTCAATATATCATGTCCCTATACCTATCTCGAATAGTTTTTGACTTATTAGCATTTATTTGGACAATTTAACTATTACAGATAACATTCACGAGTTTTTAGGAAAATTTGAAAAGTAGCCTTTGGAAACTGTTGTTTTTAAATGGATGACACTTTTCTATTATTTATTCCGTTTCGTTGTCAGTTGGTTGCCGTACTTGAAAATTCTAATTTAAGGTTTTAAGAGAAATGGAAGAAAACAATAATTATTCAAATACAGTACTTATGAATTTATTTGTTTTACATGGTCAGTGTGATAAGATCATTAGTCGTACTTGTAGAAAATTCAATGAAATGTATCCAAATTTGCCATCAATGAACAATAAGAAATTTAGACGAATTCAAAGCAATTTCAAAAATTTTGGTTCTTCCTTGAAAGTTCCCAGAAATTTACCCAGACCTGTAACATCTAGTGAGGACAACGAAATTAACGTTTTGGCTTATTTTCATGCCTATCCGCAGGCTTCAATAAGATGTGCCAAAGAAGATTTGGGCTTAACCTATTTCTGCGTGCAAAAAATATTGGCTAAACATAATATGCATGATTATAAGTATACCAAAGTTCAATGTCTTAAGCCTGAGGACTGTCCACAAAGAGTTTTATTTTGCGAAAACTTGTTAGTTCATATTCAGGAAGATCCACAATTTTTAAGGAAAATCATTTGGACTGATGAATCAAAATTTTCTCGCGAAGGAATTTTTAATAGGAAAAATATTCATTATTGGGCGAAGGAAAATCCTCATGTAACGAGAGATACTGGATTTCAAGAAAATTTTCGATTTAATGTTTTTTGTGTAATGATGGACAACAAAATTCAATATTTGATATATGATGAAAATTTAACTTCCAGAAAATACTTAGAAATTTTAACTACATTTGTCGAAAATTTCGTGGACAACCTTCCTCTCGCCCAGTATCGCAGCTGCTGGTACCAATTGGACGGGGCTCCCGCTCACTGCACTGACGAAGTTAGTGCGGAAATACAGAGAATGTTTGAAGATCGTTGGTTCAGGCGTTTGGGACCTTGGAATTGGCCTGCAAGGTCCCCAGATTTAACACCTCTGGATTTTTACCTTTGGGGCACTCTCAAGAATATTATTTACAAGACACCGGTAAATTCAAGGGAAGAGTTAGAAGATCGGGTGAATCGGGCATTTCAAAATTTGGATGCTGGTGAACTTAGACTTGCTACTGGACATGGTGTAAACAAGCGAATTTTAAAATGCTTAGATGTCAACGGCCAACGTTTTGAACATTTATTAAAAACTAATTAAATGTTTTTTACTTTTTTCTTGGTAATTTTGTTAGAAGTCAAAAAAATATTATTATGTACACTACAACTTAAATATGATTAAGTAATTTTAAGCATTTAAGAATTTACTAATTGTTTAAAATTTGTCTAAATTTCTTATTGTTCATTGATGGCAAATTTGGATACATTTCATTGAATTTTCTACAAGTACGACTAATGATCTTATCACACTGACCATGTAAAACAAATAAATTCATAAGTACTGTATTTGAATAATTATTGTTTTCTTCCATTTCTCTTAAAACCTTAAATTAGAATTTTCAAGTACGGCAACCAACTGACAACGAAACGGAATAAATAATAGAAAAGTGTCATCCATTTAAAAACAACAGTTTCCAAAGGCTACTTTTCAAATTTTCCTAAAAACTCGTGAATGTTATCTGTAATAGTTAAATTGTCCAAATAAATGCTAATAAGTCAAAAACTATTCGAGATAGGTATAGGGACATGATATATTGAAAGATAGGAAATTTACAGAGCTTTTAGGACCGCGGTTAAAATACAGGGTGTTCCATTTAAAAAAATGTACTTTTAATCATTTTTCCAAACCATCAAAATATGTTTATTTTTGAAACACCCTGTACAAATATAACTACGATTTGGACACCGAGTGAATAGCCTCGTGGTATTACCTAGCTCTCCACCAAATTCTAGTGTCCTATCTGTCATGAGTTCAAAAATATCAGCCCTTATTGACTACCATGTTTTCCGAGAAAAAAAGAAGAAAATAATTATTATCTCGACAACGATACTAGATAGACATAGGAATATGTTAACGAAACTTATTAACAAACCAACAGGGATTCTAAAAAAAATATAATATACCGGGTGTTCCATTTAAATTATCATAGGTGCTAATACTTTTCAGTAGAAGCGGCAACACCGCAAGGCCAAAAATAATTTTAAAAGAAAGGTCATGTCCACTTATGTAAACTACCAAATTTTCAAAGTGATCCGTTGACTAGTTCGCCAGAACTTCTAATAGGCCACTCACCATCAATCACCCTGTATATATATATATATATATATATATATATATATATATATTCGGTTCTCCAAAACAAAAATTAGGGCGGAAAATTTGAAACTAGAGGTAAATAGACTCTCAAAGTCAGAAATTTTATATGAGCTAACTTTTAGAGGTGTTACACACCCAGACGATACGAGTATGGATGATTTGCGTAAAGTCTTGAGGAAGTCCTTGAGGCTAGATAAGTCCGCTCTTGCAGAGAAGAAGCCCACATATCCATACACTTTCGCAGCTGATTTGGCGGCATTGAATGATGCCCTGGCTGAATTAGAAGATCTGACGGATCACTTTGATGGTATCGATCAAAAAACTAGCAAAAAGATTTCTTCGAAAATCGCGTATGCTCTGGGAAGATTAAGGAATGCGGTCCCTAAGGACGATCAAGAAAAAGAGGCAAAATCCAAACTGCGTTTTAAGCTTTTGTTAGCCTATGATACTTATATGTCTAGCATAAAAACTGATAAGAAGAATAAAAATGTGACATTGCTTAATTTAGATGTTATGAATAGTACTGCACTCTCAAACCCTTCCTCATCGAGCAGTGACGAGTCAGATTCTGACGATGATAATGCGAATGCTAGTAGGAATAGGATAAAACCTGTTCCATTGCGCGATTGGGGATTGAAATTTACCGGAGATAAGTCTGATAAGGGCTTAACTTTTAGTTACTTTTTGGAACGGGTGAATGAGTTGAAGCGTTCTAGACATGTTTCTCGTCAAATGTTATTCGAAGAGGCTGGAGATCTCTTTGATGGAGAAGCAAAAAAGTGGTTTAATCTGATCAAAGATTGGGTGACTGATTGGGACTCCTTAGTTGCGGCTATGCGAGAGGAATTTCAAGGTCCGGACTATGATAAAAGACTGTTCGAGGAGATCAAGCATCGTACTCAAGGCGAAAATGAGAGTATCGGTAGCTATATTGCAGCGATGAATGGGTTGTTTTCCCGTCTTCACCAGCCAATTCCGAATGAGGCTAAATTAAAGATTTTATTAGATAATATAGCCCCTTATTATCACCTCATCTAGCTTTTAAAGACATAACGTCGGTGATGGATTTGTTGACGTTGTGCCGCAGGCTTGACGCGAAACGGCTTTTGGTTGAATTGTATGTACTGCCGCCTAGGAGAAGTAAGTGTTTAGAACCTGATTTGGCGTATGCGGAGACGTCTAGTATAGCATCTACATCCCGTTCCAGTGGCACGAACTCAGCAGGGGATAGACCAGAAACTTCCTATGGGAAGCTACCTAATCGTAAGTCCGCACCGCAGATATTGATGGCATCAGGAAAGCCTTGTCCGTCTAATCGGAGGTGTTGGAACTGTAATGGCAGCGGTCATTATGCTTCTGGTTGTACCGAGCCCCAAAAACGTTATTGTTATCGATGTGGATATGCTGAGGTGACTGTTCGTACCTGTCCCAAATGTAATAAATTTCAGGGAAACGGAGCTGCAAGGCAATAGGAAGCGGACAGCTGTTGCCTAGTGCGCCTAACGTGGCCGATAGTGAGACTGTTTCGTATCGTCGTGTTTTAGATTTTGTTCTGTCGCATGCCTCTGGTGATGAGAGGCCATATGTAAATGTTTCTATTTTTGGTGTGAATATTTTAGGTCTTTTAGATTCCGGTAGCAACAGTACTTTACTGGGAGGTAAAGGATGGGATCTATTGAAGAGTATTGGTTTAATTTCTTTGGAAAAGAGTTCCTTACAGGTAACTGTGGCGAATGGACAGAAGTGTGATTGTTTGGGTATTCTGCATGTTCCTATTCGATTAAGGAATAGGGAGAAACTTGTTGATATTTTAGTTGTTCCTGATCTTCCCCATACTTTAATTTTAGGAATTGATTTTTGGCGTAGAATGGGAATTGTTCCGGACTTGCGTTCGGGAGAATGGAAATTTTCGGATAGTGACAATGTTAATATAGCTGTGGTTGAGGTTTTAAAGTCGCGTAGTTCTTTAACCCCTCAAGAGGCAGTAGTAGACAAGCTGGTCAAGGATGGTTTTGACAGAATGGGCCATTCATTGGGTTGTACCACCCTAGTAGAACACCGAATTATCACTGATTCTGAGCCAATAAAGCAGAGGTATTACCCTGTTTCACCAGCGATAATGCAGCATATTGACGCTGAGCTCAAAGATATGTTGAATAAAGGCATCATTGAGCCTTCGACTAGTCCATGGGCTAGCCCTATAGTCATGGTACCAAAGAAAGAGGGAGGCTGGCGATTTTGTTGCGATTTCCGAAAATTGAATAAAGTTACGACTCGCGATGCGTATCCCCTTCCCTATGTGTCGCACATTTTAGATAAATTACGAGACGCTAGATATCTGTCGTCTTTGGACATTAAGTCGGCGTATTTTCAAGTTCCTTTAGAGGAGGAGTCGAGGCAGAAAACTGCATTTACTGTACCATCCCGAGGCTTATACCAATTTAAAAGGATGCCTTTCGGTCTTCACAATGCTCCGGCAACGTGGCAACGTCTTATAGACCGAGTGTTGGGAATGGACTTGGAACCCTATTTGTTCGTTTACTTGGACGATGTTATTATTGTTACCCAGACTTTCGAAAAACACGTCGAAGTGTTGTCCGAGGTATTTAAACGCTTAATTGCTGCGGAGTTGACTTTGAATGAAGAAAAGTGCCAATTTTGTCGGACTGAGTTACGGTATTTGGGCTACGTGGTTAACAAGAATGGTTTGCATGTAGACCCCGAGAAGGTGAACGCGATTTTGCAGATTCCTACCCCTAAAAAGGTGTCTGAGGTGCGAAGCGTCGTAGGTACTGCTTCATGGTATCGTCGGTTTATACCGAATTTTTCTTCCATAGTTGCGCCGTTGACGGAATTAACGAAGAAGAAAGTAAAATTTTACTGGAGTGAGAGGCAGGAGGAGGCCTTTCGTGTTATTAAGGAGCATCTCGTATCAGCTCCAGTCTTGTCGTGTCCTGATTTTAGTCTGCCATTTTGCGTGCAGACGGATGCAAGTGGTTTTGGTATAGGTGCAGTTTTGAGCCAGCAGCATCTGGACGGCGAAAAGGTAGTGTGTTATTTGAGCAGATCCTTGACTAAGGCTGAGAGACAGTATTGTACTACGGAACGTGAGTGCTTGGCTGTAGTGTGGGCCATCGAAAAGTTACGTCCCTATCTTGAGGGCTCACATTTTACGGTCATTACTGATCATTGGAGTTTGAAATGGTTGTCTAGCTTGAAAGAGCCCAATGGACGATTGGCTCGTTGGTCGGTAAAACTGCAACAGTACAGTTTTGACGTTGTGCATAGGAAGGGCGCAGACCATCATGTCCCGGATATGTTATCTCGTTCGGTACCCACTTTAGATTTTCTTCACTTGGATACCTTGGTATCTGATAATCAATTTCAGGAAAATAATAAAGATGAATCCTGTAGTATCACGGATAAGTGGTATCGTGGTATGATTTGTAAGGTCAATAAAAACCCGATAAAGTTCTCAACTTGGCGAGTAGTGGGTTCGATTTTGTATAAGTATAGTAAGACTCGTATATTTCCTGATCTTTCCAGCGACGGTGATTACTGGAAGCAGGTGGTACCTAAAACAGAGAGAGCTGAAATCTTACGTAAGTGTCATGACGACCCATGTGCCGGTCATCCGGGAGTTCTAAAAACTTTTCATAGAGTAAGTCAAAAATTCTATTGGCCTAAGATGAAAGCTGATATTACCCGGTATGTACAGAAGTGCACTGTATGTTTGAGAAATAAGCCAGAACAGAGAAAACCTGCTGGGCTTATGCAACCACATCAGGTCGCAAGTGGACCTTTTGAAGTAATTACATGTGATTTGATTGGACCTTTACCACGGTCTACTCGTGGGTACAAATTTATTATGGTGATCATGGATAGTTTTAGTAAATTCACTGTGACTGTTCCTTTGCGAAACTCGACGGCCAGTTTTTGTTGCAGGGCCATTGAAGACAATTGGCTTCTGATATTTGGGCAACCAAAGCGTATTATTTGTGATAATGGCGTACAATTTCGGGGGAAGGAGTTTCGAGGATTGATGTCCTCGTACGGAATTCAGATATCATTTACGGCTAATAACCACCCTCAAGCTAACCCCGCCGAAAGAGTGAATAAGACCCTGGGGACCATGATTCGATGTTACGTCACGGAGAAGCACCGTGATAGGGATCGTCATCTTTTGAAACTTGCTTGTGCCATTCGTACACAGACTCACGAATCGACTAAGCATAGTCCCTACTTCATTGTGTTTGGTCGCGAAATGCCGAATAACTTGGGTTTGTCAAGAGATGGTTCGCAGGAATTTGAATCGTTACCACGAGAGAATAATTTACTGCGGAACCGAGCGAAAGCTTTTGTTAGGCTCCATGCGGTTGTTCGGAAGAATTTGGAAAGAGCGGCCATGCGCAATAAACGTTTTTATGATTTGCGCAGACGTGATGTTACCTATGATGTTGGCACTAGAGTTTATAGGAAAAACTTTGTATTGTCGGATGCGGCTAAATTTTTTTCGGCCAAATTGGCAGATAAATTTGTTGGTCCATTTGTGGTTAAGAAAAGACTGTCACCATGGACGTATGAGTTACAGGATTTGAATGGGAAAAATTGCGGGGTGTGGCACGCGAAGAGTTTGAAACCGTGCGTAGATATCGATACATAGTGGTTGTTGGGTCATCCTCGCGCACGAAGGGAAGACACGCTTCTTCCGTTAATTGGTCTAGTTGCAGTACCGCTTGTGACTAGCCTATTCCGATTGAAATTTCTCACCCGTAGTTATCACTCCTGTTGAATACTCATGTTTGAAATCTAAGTTGAATTAAACCTATGCGCTACAAGTGCAACCATTTGTTTTGGAAGCTTTCGGAAGATTGGGGACAATTATTACGAATTTTCGATTGTATTTATATTTGATGTGTAATAGTTCATGTAACATGTTCAATGTGGTAGTTAGATACTACACAGTTGTAAAGTATAGGATAAGTAATCTGTGAGTGTAGTGTGGATGAAAATTTGTGAAATTTTCTTAGGGAGGTTAAGGTGGAATTTGTAACGTTCTGGTTCGTCGTTACAAGGATAAATAGCGTTTAAGACAATAGGGGGTAAGGCATTGTACGTGTAAATAAATAATCTAATTTTATTAATGGGTTTTCTTGTTATTTTGAGTGAATTCATAAAAGCAACTTAACTTAGACGACGGTATTCTCTTATATTTTAAACGTTACTCACCGAAAAGTACTGAAAATACCCCAAAAATAGCAATTAAAAATCTTGTTGGCATGACCACTGCTAGGTTTTAACATTTATTCGGCAGCATCCTTTGATTTTTCGAGTCACAAACACTGTCTACACGTGAATTAATGTTGGAAGTTGATAATCCTCTAAGTCCTATTCCCTTAAGTTGGACAGCTACTACAAAATTTAATAAACTTTCATGGGAACTAACAGTTTTATTATTTTGCTTAACCATTTTCTAGGTTGCTGTCAGTCGTCATGTGAGACGTCACGCTTGGTAGATGTGTACACGAAGTTCGGTGGTCAGCGCACAGGATTGCCAAATTTACGGGTCCGATTTCGCGGAAATGTTCCCCCGCGTGGCGTTGAACATATTAACTTAGGAATACCGGGGTTTTGAAGGGAAAGATGCGAGAGGGACGAATATTTTGTAATCTACCCGAGCTGTTTTGCAAATTTTGGGTTATGTATGTTTTGGTAAGGGGGTAATTGTTTAGGTCCGAACAGGAGATGGACTGATGACGTCAGTATCGTTGGTAAAATTTGCACTAATCGACAAGGGTGCCTAGAAGATGTGATTTTGTCGAGATTACCTGCTACATCTAGATAGGGTTCTCTAGCAACCACACTGAATAACGGGTTGACGTGGGAGAATTCTAGATGATTAATTTTAGGGATGTTAAATATATGATTAATGGTTGAATTGACTGCAACAGGTGGTTGTAGGCACTCAGTCATTGATAGTATCAGTAAGGTTTTCGGTTGTAAAAGAGTAGGGTTGAATAATTTGTGTAGTTGATCATATAACGTTGACGTTACGACTTCTACTTGACGGACGCTCTCTTGCAAATTTTCGAGATTTCTCGACAGATTCCTTACCGGAGGCTTGGTTCCTTTTTTCCGGATCTGAGAAGTTCTTTTCCAAATGAGACGATTGTGAAGCTAAGACAAAACGATTTTCTAGTAATCCACATTGGTTGTGGCAGTTAAAGTTCTAGTTTTACCAGTGTTTTCTTAAAGTCGGGTGGTTGTGTTGACGTGGTTCAAGACAACCTGAGATTTAGTTTCGTGTAAGAAAACACAACCGTGTGTTCGGGATAAATATTCGTCTCAACTGAGAGCCGCCATTTTACACCAAATCGGCGTGATTTTGCAGACCGAGAGATAGTCCACAGGGATTTTCTGGTACCGGTCATTTTCTTTGTTGTTTGGAAGTCATCATGGCGATATCGACGATTGATCCTAGGAGCCCTCAAATAATCTAAGGAGGGTGCTAGTTCTGGGGTGTCAATCCTGGGTTAAAATTCCGATCTCTACACCGTCCCACGGTCGTGTGACGAAGATTATCCGCGCGTTTGAGGGGATTAACCACTAATGACGGCCATGGTCTCTATTATACTTTTTTATATTTATAAATCAAAAATAGGCTCACTTTTATACCATTTTATATTCACAAAACCAAAATTGGTTCTCGTTCATATCATTTTATATTCATAAAACCATGATAGTAATCAACAAAACCTGAGTTCTGTAAATAGCCTAGCGTGAAGGTGAACAATTCTCAAACATTAACTCGGTTCATCAAATTTTAAATGCCATGCGATAATAAAGAAAATTTTCTCCCCCTCCACTACGCTTACGTAAGCTGCGGACGGTGATTTATTGCGCCTGATAACTCTATGTCGCTTTAGTATCGTGTAAATATTTCCGTTTGGGTACCGAAGTATACTTTCACGAGTGTGCTATATTTTACGGTTTATGATGTGTAGTTTAAGTGTTATTGTATTGCTTCCTTCATTTAATTTTGGTTCGGTAAAATAAACCAAAAGCGAAACATACGTCTACGGACCATTACTATAAGTAGACAGTATTAGTAATCACTAATTAAATTAATATATAGGTTGTTACCTAAAATCTGAGTCAATGTTAAGCTTTATGTTTATCAATTCACTAATTTAAATTAAATTAATCTTTAGGTTGTTACCTAAAATCTTAGTAAGTGACAAGCTTTATATTTTTCAAATCACTACTTAAATCAAATTAATCTCTAGGTTGTCTCCTAGAATCTGGATAATTATTTTTTTTAATATACTTCATATTTTCAAAGAAAAACGCTTCTTATTACCCGGAATCCTCTTGGGGTGTCTAAAGAAGGAAAAAATTATTAGTAGGTCTATCAATCTAGGTGGCTTAGTTGAGGGAGCGTCCCTCGCTACTTCAGAGTTTCCGTTGGGAGTTACGAGGAAGAGATTATCATTTTCATGGTTTTGGTTGATAGGTAGATAAGTTAGTACTGGTGGATTAAATAAAATCATGTGGCACCCTCTATAAATCTTTTTATGAACCTGGCCCTTCTCCACTGTTTAAAGGCTGGCGGCATCCATACAGTACATAAGCGTCCGTAAATCTTGCAACCTAGAACTAGCGAGATACCTCTCTATATAATTATCCTCGTGGCGTGCTAAGAGAAGTAAGGGTGGTCACAAAGAGGTAAGTCCTTGAAGTCTTTTTTTTTAGTCCCACGATTTTTTTTGTTAATACTTATTAATCGCCAATTTAAGCCCATAAAATTATAATTAAAATTTTAACGAACCGTAATTATCGTTCTGCTTTACGGTACTATGTTCTAAGTAAGACTCTAGTTTTCTCGGGTGGTTCTTATTGCTACACCATATTTTGAGTTATAGTGGTCAAGCCTTCAATTTCTTAAATATTAATATCACTTTACCTAATTTGCGAATAACTTTTTGAGTCTTGATGGTTGGCTGTAAAGCTCGTACAATCTATAAGTTATGTTTAAGACCTCTTTATACCAGCCTACGAGCCAGATTTTATTTGATTTTAAGTAAGTCAGTAACTCTCTTAGTAAATGTAGATTGTTTAAATCGTTTCTTTTTTTTTAATAACTTTACCGCAAAGCACGTGCAGGAGTAAATTGGGCTAACTGTAATACTTATTTCAAGCAGTAATTTATATAGTTACAAGGGAATTTGTGGTACTGAATAGTCTGACAGTATAGTTTGTTGTCGTAAACGCCTAGTTGAAAATTAAAGCGTTACAGTAAGTGTTTTTTTTTATCTTAACGTAGCTTCTTATTTTTAAATATTTTTCTACTTACCTAAATTTTGCGATTCAGTTTAAGCCAATGGCTTTCTCTTTTAATATTAAATTAATTAATAAAAAAAAATTAGTTAGATTTCGGCGCTTTAATTCAAGTCAATTGTCTCTCTCCGAATAGTAATCTTTTCTATTAACGTAACTTCTGATTCTTTTTTTTTTAATTATTAACGTAACTTCAAATATATTTTCTTTTATTAGATTTAAATTACTGTAACTACTAGGAATTGTTTTGTTCCTAGGGTCTTTGGTAGGGGCTACAACGCATCCCCACTTCTCTTCCGTAGTAGTGATGGCTGTTCGATACGGGAACTGATCCGGCGGACCTGATCCCTGTGCCTGGACTCGTGGAACTGATCCGGATCAAAATCTAAAACGGGTACGGATACGAGTCCGGCAAATCTCTTGAGATTGCTAGACGCGACGCGACCGACAGCTTTTACAGACCCAAATCCAAACCGTGGTGTTCACTCGGTCGACCGACCGAACCGCCGCGCGCCGCTCCGAAACCAGTCTTGTATCCGTAGATAGATAGGTATCGAATCGAATCTTTCTTTGAGTCCGAGGTGGCGTCGATGGATTCGAATATTCAATATTCGAAATCTTAAATCTTGTAGCTTTTGCGGCGGCGGACTGTTGAGACAGAGAAATAAACGTACACGTACAAAGAAACTTTTGCATTTATTAGGGTTGAATAATTTGTGTAGTTGATCATATAACGTTGACGTTATGACTTCTACTTCACGGACGCTCTCTTGCAAATTTTCGAGATTTCTCGACAGATTCCTTACCGGAGGCTTGGTTCCTTTTTTCCGGATCTGAGAAGTTCTTTTCCAAATGAGACGATTGTGAAGCTAAGACAAAACGATTTTCTAGTAATCCACATTGGTTGTGGGAGTTAAAGTTCTAGTTTTACCAGTGTTTTCTTAAAGTTGGGTGGTTGTGTTGACGTGGTTCAAGCCAATCTGAGATTTAGTTTCGTGTAAGAAAACACAACCGTGTGTTCGGGATAAATATTCGTCTCAACTGAGAGCCGCCATTATACACCAAATCGGCGTGATTTTGCAGACCGAGAGATAGTCCACAGGGATTTTCCGGTACCGGTCATTTTCTTTGTTCTTTGGAAGTCATCATGGCGATATCGACGATTGATCCTAGGAGCCCTCAAATAATCTAAGGAGGGTGCTAGTCCTGGGGTGTCAATCCTGGGTTAAAATTCCGATCTCTACACCGTCCCACGGTCGTGTGACGAAGATTATCCGCGCGTTTGAGGGGATTAACCACTAATGACGGCCATGGTCTCTATTATACTTTTTTATATTTATAAATCAAAAATAGGCTCACTTTTATACCATTTTATATTCACAAAACCAAAATTGGTTCTCGTTCATATCATTTTATATTCATAAAACCATGATAGTAATCAACAAAACCTGAGTTCTGTAAATAGCCTAGCGTGAAGGTGAACAATTCTCAAACATTAACTCGGTTCATCAAATTTTAAATGCCATGCGTTAATAAAGAAAATTTTCTCCCCCTCCACTACGCTTACGTAAGCTGCGGACGGTGATTTATTGCGCCTGATAACTCTATGTCGCTTTAGTATCGTGTAAATATTTCCGTTTGGGTACCGAAGTATACTTTCACGAGTGTGCTATATTTTACGGTTTATGATGTGTAGTTTAAGTGTTATTGTATTGCTTCCTTCATTTAATTTTGGTTCGGTAAAATAAACCAAAAGCGAAATATACGTCTACGGACCATTACTATAAGTAGACAGTATTAGTAATCACTAATTAAATTAATATATAGGTTGTTACCTAAAATCTGAGTCAATGTTAAGCTTTATGTGTATCAATTCACTAATTTAAATTAAGTTAATCTTTAGGTTGTTACCTAAAATCTTAGTAAGTGACAAGCTTTATATTTTTCAAATCACTACTTAAATCAAATTAATCTCTAGGTTGTCTCCTAGAATCTGGATAATTATTTTTTTTTAATATACTTCATATTTTTAAAGAAAAACGCTTCTTATTACCCGGAATCCTCTTGGGGTGTCTAAAGAAGGAAAAAATTATTAGTAGGTCTATCAATCTAGGTGGCTTAGTTGAGGGAGCGTCCCTCGCTACTTCAGAGTTTCCGTTGGGAGTTACGAGGAAGAGATTATCATTTTCATGGTTTTGGTTGATAGGTAGGTAAGTTAGTACTGGTGGATTAAATAAAATCATGTGGCGCCCTCTATAAATCTTTTTATGAACCTGGCCCTTCTTCACTGTTTAAAGGCTGGCGGCATCCATACAGTACATAAGCGTCCGTAAATCTTGCAACCTAGAACTAGCGAGATACCTCTCTATATAATTATCCTCGTGGCGTGCTAAGAGAAGTAAGGGTGGTCACAAAGAGGTAAGTCCTTGAAGTCTTTTTTTTAGTCCCACGATTTTTTTTGTTAATACTTATTAATCGCCAATTTAAGCCCATAAAATTATAATTAAAATTTTAACGAACCGTAATTATCGTTCTGCTTTACGGTACTATGTTCTAAGTAAGACTCTAGTTTTCTCGGGTGGTTCTTATTGCTACACCATATTTTGAGTTATAGTAGTCAAGCCTTCAATTTCTTAAATATTAATATCACTTTACCTAATTTGCGAATAACTTTTTGAGTCTTGATGGTTGGCTGTAAAGCTCGTACAATCTATAAGTTATATTTAAGACCTCTTTATACCAGCCTACGAGCCAGATTTTATTTGATTTTAAGTAAGTCAGTAACTCTCTTAGTAAATGTAGATTGTTTAAATCGTTTCTTTTTTTTTAATAACTTTACCGCAAAGCACGTGCAGGAGTAAATTGGGCTAACTGTAATACTTATTTCAAGCAGTAATTTATATAGTTATAAGGGAATTTGTGGTACTGAATAGTCTGACAGTATAGTTTGTTGTCGTAAACGCCTAGTTGAAAATTAAAGCGTTACAGTCAGTGTTTTTTTTTATCTTAACGTAGCTTCTTATTTTTAAATATTTTTCTACTTACCTAAATTTTGCGATTCAGTTTAAGCCAATGGCTTTCTCTTTTGATATTAAATTAATTAATTAATAAAACAAAAATTAGTTAGATTTCGGCGCTTTAATTCAAGTCAATTGTCTCTCTCCGAATAGTAATCTTTTCTACTAACGTAACTTCTGATTCTTTTTTTTTAATTATTAACTTTACTTCAAATATATTTTCTTTTATTAGATTTAAATTACTGTAACTACTAGGAATTGTTTTGTTCCTAGGGTCTTTGGTAGGGGCTACAACGCATCCTCACTTCTCTTCCGTAGTAGTGATGGCTGTTCGATACGGGAACTGATCCGGCGGACCTGATCCCTGTGCCTGGACTCGTGGAACTGATCCGGATCAAAATCTAAAACGGGTACGGGTACGAGTCCGGCAAATCTCTTGAGATTGCTAGACGCGACGCGACCGACAGCTTTTACAGACCCACATCCAAACCGTGGTGTTCACTCGGTCGACCGACCGAACCGCCGCGCGCCGCTCCGAAACCAGTCTTGTATCCGTAGATAGATAGGTATCGAATCGAATCTTTCTTTGAGTCCGAGGTGGCGTCGATGGATTCGAATATTCAATATTCGAAATCTTAAATCTTGTAGCTTTTGCGGCGGCGGACTGTTGAGACAGAGAAATAAACGTACACGTACAAAGAAACTTTTGCATTTATTAGGCTTTTATTACTGGGGAAAGAAATTGAGGGACAATAAAATATTTCTAAAAAATCCTTGTTTTGATTTGGGCATGTGATGCCGATATGGCTAGGTCTTATTTATTGCCTTGTTTTCGATTTTATTGGGATAGGTTATAGGTTTCGAGCTTTAGAAGTTTTTGGTCTAAAAATTTGATTTATATTTATTATTTACGTTTTAAATTGTGGTTGTCTGTAGTAGCATTTTAATAATATTTTAGAGACTACACATACTACACAATACTGAGTGATACAGTTAAATTTATGTTTCGTTTGTGAAAAGGATTTTTCCTTTAATCTTAGTCAGAATCTATTTTCTTCTCATATATTTTCAATAGCATATCATCTGACAGAGACCTTTACATCAGCTACTAAAAAGCTTGGTTTTCGTGGGCTGTCCTAGATAAAAAAGATACAGGACCACATGTGCCATTGGTTAAAAGGAGATTCTTTGAAAGAAACTAAAGCAAAAAATTCGTAAATGGTTTGTTTCAAAGGTACAGGGTGTTCAATTTTTTAAGTGCTATTTACTTATTAAAGCCGATGTGCAATAAGAAATATGCACATATTTTTTATTGCATAAATCGTTTAAGAAAGTCATTACAAACCCAAAAAAATTATTTTGAAGAAAATTACTAGGATAATTTAACTACAAAAAATGTTTACTTTTCATTTCAAAAGTAACCCAACCCAACCTGGGCCCCTCACTTTCTTAGTTCGATAGCTCACTCCCTGTTGTGCATGCCTTCCTTTTCACTAAATGGACTCGTTGGAATGGAATCGGCCGCGGCCCGACGCGCGGGCTCGGTGCTCGGTGATACAGCGCCGCTTTGCATTTTGTGGTCCGGACTCGAAACTGGAACTGATCCGCGGACTAGATATTTGTTAGTTTAGGATCAGTTCCGGACTGATCCGCAAAAATTTGTGGATCAGCCATCACTATTCCGTAGGGGCTGCCAAGCATCCCTATTGTCTTCTTGTATCCTGGCGGGTGCTAAGAGGCATCCTGTCTTTTTCTTCGGTGGGTGCTAAGGAGCCACCCTAGGATTTTTTTGTATTTCTGAGGACAGCCTTCCTCAGGAAGTTTTTTATATTGGTATAATTTATTTGTTTTGCGGGGGCAAAAATCGCCCAATTTTCAATTTCTTCTTTTTTTTTTGGTGTACACAACATCTGTAAACAACTATTTTTGTGTAAATATATGTATATAGGGTAAACTTATTACGTTGTTTTTATCCAGCTCACTGCGCCCCATGTTTTATTTTTTTTCCCCAATTATGAATAGCAGGTTTGTTGTGTGAGAAGCAAGTTCCTAAACCATCTAGGCGACTTCCAGTTTGTGTCGGTGTAAAAAAACTGGTGGCGTCCAATCGAACCTTTCCGGCTCAGCTGAGGGCTAATTTGCACGCGCCCTACCACAACTTGCTTCCCTCAGAACACCCTGTTGATTCTGTCTTTCTCTAGAGTATCCTTCGGAGTTATTTTCAAGTCTTTTTAAGTTGTTAGCGGTAAGTACTTGGTCAATGATACTCATCATAGTATCATTGACAGTTTATAACCAAACACTTTCTTTTGAACAAAGTGCGTCGCAAATTTTTGGCGCCCATCGTGGGGCATATTTAAAAAAAATTACCGCTTTTTTTCTAATTTTACTCCTGTGCGTCTAGTGAGCTGGATGGAACTTTGAAAATTTCAATCAATTTTAACTCTAACTGTACTAGCCCTGTATTACTGCATTTGATTTTGGCGATTTCTTATCGATTTTATTTTACTTATTACGTAACTTTGATTTTCTTTGATTTGGCGATTGATTACCGATTTTGATTGACTTGTTTACGTAACTTTGATTGTCTTTGAATTTGTGGTTTATTACCGATTTTATTTTACGCCTTACGTAACCTTGATTGTCTTTGATATTGCGATTTATTACAGATTTTATTTTATTTATTTACGTGACGTTGATTATCTTTGCGTACTGTGTTTTTGCTGATTTAATTACCTTTGTTTGCTATATTTGACTACACTGTTGGTGTAGTTTTGGTAAATTTATTCGAGTTACGCGTTTATATCTAGATTTGACTTTTTTTACTTTGACTTTTGAGTTGCTATTGTTTTTGTTCACTCCAAAATGGATTATAATATTCAAGTTCATTGTCTTCGGAAAGAAATGCTTATTTACGAGCTCACGATTCGTGGCATTCCGGCTAGTAGTGCTAATACCGCAAAAGAACTTGTAGCATCGTTACGTCCTATTTTAAAAATGGAAAGAAAAGGCAAAATTTTTACTCGTCCGGCCTATAACTTTGTTTTTGACGACGAATGTGACTACATATCCAAAACTTTCATGATATTGATAACACGATCAAGAATATTTCTGGTGACTCAGCCAGAGCAAAGTTCGTACGTTTGCAGTCGCAACTTGTCCATTTATTCACTCGTGTTGATCGAATTCCGGTTGAGAACCTCGGTGCCGAGGAATTGCAAACTCGGTCTAATTTATTACTTCAAACTTTGGGAAAATTAAACAGTTTGGACGATCTCTTAAAACAAGATCCGAATTTAAGCGCCTTACTGGATCAAACTCATCTGAACGATTCGGATTCGGATTCGTCTGGAGTTAGCAATGCGTCCAACAGTCGACCGCGTCACATGCTCTCGTCGCCCAAAGTCACTCCCACCGTGGTTAGTCACAATGTAACAGCTGCTGCCACCTCCGTTAGCCATCCTTCGTGTAGCAAGGCACAGCGTGTCGAAAAATGGGGAATTAGATTTACCGGCGAAGCTAAACAGATGACTGTGCATAATTTTTTGGAGCGAGTATCGGAACTACGCGAAGCTCGTGGGATTTCAGAACGCGAGTTGTTTGAATCTGCTATCGACCTATTTACTGGTAGAGCGCTAAATTGGTTTCGCGCAAATCGTCATCGATTTTCGGACTGGTCTAGTTTGTCTGACCTTCTGTGCAAACATTTCGAGTCGCCAGACTATCGTCATCGGCTATTTAAGGAAATTCTGGACAGGACTCAGGATTCGACTGAAAGTATAGTCGATTACCTCTCAAGCATGAGCGCGCTATTTAGACGACATGGCTCCCTCTCAGAGGACGTTCAACTGGATATCATTACACGGAATTTATCTCCTTTTTACACTACCCAACTTCCGGTAGTTAACAAGTTGGAAGAACTAGAAGAAGAATGTCTCAAACTGGAGGCAAAGAAATATCGTGCTGAGACCTATGTCCCGCCTTCCCGGAAAAAGCATAATTTTGTGGAACCAGACTTTGCTTTTATAGCGTCTGAAGCATCAGGTTCGAGAAACGAGGGACAGTTACCGATAGACGTAGTGAGAGA
Source organism: Philopedon plagiatum (assembly GCA_963971165.1). Taxonomy (NCBI): domain Eukaryota; kingdom Metazoa; phylum Arthropoda; class Insecta; order Coleoptera; family Curculionidae; genus Philopedon; species Philopedon plagiatum. The sequence continues at coordinate 64,099,059 of OZ020192.1, read as the reverse complement.
ATCTCGTCCGGTACCATCAACCTCTAGAGACGATAGACCGTCGACAAGAGAGCCACGTCCAACAACACACAGAAACTCTGGACCATTCTTGTGCTGGAACTGTAATAAGCCCGGTCATTGAAATAGCCAGTGCACTGAACAGCGCAGAATCCATTGTTACCGCTGTGGTGCGCCGAATGTGACCAGTAAAAACTGCCCTAAATGTTCTTCGGGAAACGATTCTCGGGAGAGTCGATAGGTTGTAGGACTGCTCCCCTCCCTTTTACTTCACCGACCAACCACTTTCCTCCCAACAATAACATTTTGCCCACCAACAATTCTCTTCTCCACAAAAATCATTCATCCCCTAACCATTCTCTGTCCAATGAAAACCTTTTGCCGACCGACCACTTTCATTCTAATGAAAATATTTCACCAACCAACCGCTTTCTTCCCGATGAGAACTTTTTGCCCACCAACCACTCTCTTTTCAACACAAATAATTCACCCCCTAACAATTCCGTCTCCCATGAAAACGTTTTGCCGACCAACCACTTTCCTTCCAATGAAAACCTTTCATCGACCAACAGCTTTCCCCCCGATGAAAACTTCTTGCCAACCAATGACTCCCTTTTCAACAAAAATCATTCACCTCCTAACAATTCTGTTCACTATAAAAACATTTTGCCGACCAACAACTTGATTTCTGATGATAGACTTTCCAACCAGAATCATTCACACGCTAACAGTTCTTTTCCCAATAAAAACCTTTTAGATTTTATCATAGCTCATGCGCATGGCGACCAGCGCCCGTATTTAGAAATTTCTATTTTAGGTTATAAGATTTTAGGTTTATTAGATTCTGGAGCATCACGCACTATTGTAGGTCAACCGGGTTTCCGAATTTTAGAAAGTTTGGGATTAAAACTTATTAGGCAACAAACCGATTGTACTATTTTCAGGTTCCTGTGACTTTATTAAATAGAACTCGGGTTATCGATATTTTAGTACTTCCAGAACTGTCCCACCAACTGATTTTAGGAACCGACTTTTGGAGATCCATGGAAGTGATCCCCGACTTGAAGCAGGACGTCTGGCATTTTCCACTAATGATCAACCTACAGAAATCTGTAGCATTATAGATGGCGACTCTTTATCTGAAAACGACCGAGCGACTTTAAACGCACTGGTTAAGGGGAAAATTTCCGAAATGGGTACTGGTCTTGGCTGCTGCAAAGTAGCAGAACACGTCATTGAGCTTGAACCTGGCACCAGGCCAATTAAACAGCGTTACCACCCAGTTTCTCCATTCAAGCAAAGGATTACAGCTCCACAAAAAAAAGTGAAAGTATTTTCTCCGATATCTGAGGAGGTGGACTTTAGGTTTTTGGGGTTGCTGAATCAATCCGGGGTCCGTTTAACCCCATCACGCCAGGGTCAAGGGCATCTGAAAGTCAAAGTGCGGAATGACTAGTAAAAAATCTGGAAAAATGTATATATATGTTTTCGGGGTCGCTAAATCTGAATCTGGGGTTCTCGTGACCTTGAAGTGTCAGAATCAAGGTCAAATACAGGTCAAAACCCTAAAATTTGATGATATGATCAGTTTGACCCCGGATTCTTGAAGAGCAGAAAATTTTACATCCGAATATGTATCCGGGGTCCGTTTAACCCCATCACGTCAGGGTCAAGGGCATCTGAAGGTCAAAGTGCGGAATGACTAGTGAAAAATCTGGAAAAATGTATATATATGTTTTCGGGGTCACTAAATCTGAATCTGGGGTTCTCGTGACCTTGAAGTGTCAGAATCAAGATCAAATACAGGTCAAAACCCTAAAATTTGATGATATGATCAGTTTGACCCCGGATTCTTGAAGAGCAGAAAATTTTACATCCGAATATGTATTGATTTTTTTTTTGTAGGTCACGTGATGGTCATCCAAAATCAAATCCATTTGCCAGCTTTTGGCTGTAAATTGAGATCTTGGGTCTTTGATGAGTTGATATTTTTCGGGTCGTTGATCACGATTCTGGTATTCATGTGAGCCAATCACGTCGTACTATAACGATATAATATTTTCTTACTCCGGATTCTGAAAGAGCGAAAAATTTCATCCGTGTGTTTGCATCCAGGGCACCTCCCCGTGGTGACGGCGGGCAACGGAGTTGTCCCGCTATCCGGCAAAGTCCCTGGAACAGGACGCGTATGCCGTCATGGCAAACACAACGGAAAAATTTACGATGCAGGGGGATGGAACCCCAGTATCGGCGGCTGGTCAGGGTGGGAAAGCGGGCCCGCAGGCGTCGTCATCCAGTGACCGCAGCTCTGTTGAGGTGGCTACCTTGGCCTCACCAGAGTATAAAGCTACAAGTAGTAGAACCCATAGACATGAGCATGACAACCCAATTACGACGTGATTGGCTCAAATGAATACCAGAATCGTGATCAACGACCCGAAAAATATCAACTCATCAAAGACCCAAGATCTCAATTTACAGCCAAAAGCTGGTAACTGGATTTGATTTTGGATGACCATCACGTGACCTACAAAGGTCTGTTCTAAAAAAAAGTCAATACTTATTCGGATGTAAACTTTTCTGCTCTTCAAGAATCCGGGGTCAAACTGATCATATCATCAAATTTTAGGGTTTGACCTGTATTTGACCTTGATTCTGACACTTCAAGGTCAAGAGAACCCCAGATTCAGATTTAGCGACCCCGAAAACATATATATACATTTTTCCAGATTTTTTACTAGTCATTCCGCACTTTGATCTTCAGATGCCCTTGACCCTGGTGTGATGGGGTTAAACGGACCCCGGATTCGGATTCAGCAACCCCAAAAACCTAAAGTACACCTCCTCAGATATCGGAGAAAATACTTTCACTTTTTTTTGTGGAGCTGTGTTATGGACGAGGAAATCGACGAAATGTTGAAACTTGGCGTGATTGAACCTTCTAAAAGTCCTTGGTCCAGTCCAGTGTGTTTGGTACGCAAGAAAGATGACAGTTATAGGTTTTGCATAGATTTCAGAAAGCTTAACACCAAAAGTAAGAAAGACGCATATCCTATACCTTATGTCTCCGCCATTTTGGATCGCCTCAGAGACGCCCGCTACATTAGCTCCATCGACATAAAATCAGCGTTCTGGAAGGTACCTCTTAGTGAGTCCTCACGCGAATTAACTGCTTTCACTGTTCCAGGTAGGAATCTCTATCATTTTCTGCGCATGCCCTTCGGCTTGACCAATGCGCCGGCCACCTGGCAACGTATAGTAGACCGTGTGCTAGGCGTTGATTTGGAAAATCATGTGATGGTGTATCTTAATAAAAAATAAGAAATACTTGTTTTTGGCAAATCATAAATTTGTTAATACTAATAATGCAATTTTTCGTGCAAAATATTATTAACTGCCCTAAAACAATTACTTTAAATCACGTTCCCTAAAATTATACTTTTTAGTTGCCTTTCTTAATAAGAAAAAAGAAATTGTTCAATTCTGGCTGGTACTCCATTTCTTCATAACGAAAAATTTTTATGGCCTGTAAATGCTAGACCCCTCCAATCAATTTATTATTAATAAAAGGCATACATGTTTATGTTTTTTAACACAGCTTTATTATTCTTATTACAAACATTTTTAAATATCATTCATAAGAAATTAAAAATTGGAAATGATAAACTAAATATGTATTTAAATCATTCACCTAATTAAAATAAAATATTAGAAAGCAGTTTCATAAGTACAATTTCCAAATTTAATTTTCCGAAAATTCCTTTAAATTAACCTATATTTAAACATTTATTTCCCAAATTACATTTCGAAACGACTAGGAACAAAAATGTATCGTGTAAAATAAATCAGAAATCGTCGGATTTTAAATAAGCCTAAATAATAAAGTGAGCCATGGAAAAATTTATGCCAACATCGGTATTTGATAAAATCTAACAATAAAAATTTTTCCCATATGCTGCGTAAATTCTGCCCATCACTGTATAACTATAATGTTGAATTTAAGACCTTTAGCTCCCTATTGCTATTGTGTTTAACACTCAGAAAATAAAATCGACCAGAAAACTCTTAAGACAACATTCATTAATAATATCGAAGGGACATTTTTGACTTTTAAATAAGATGTGATTGACTAATTATAAATTACTATTTAGATAAGAAAAAACCCTCTGGCTGCTTTATATATAGTAAATTTATCTGTTAATTTGCCGTCTTGTCAGTATTCTATTTCGCGTTATAAATATACGATTGTTTTAATTTACACATACCTAACTTTTAATTAAGACATTCTTTACTTATTATTTCACTGTTTTATTTTTGCTTTAATACTTTTGGTAGATATTAAATATCTAGATTGATGGTAAAAGAACGCGATGTTACTCGAAAAATATAGGTGATGATGGGGAAAATTTTACTGCCTTTAAAATAACATTTTTTTTTTTATTAAATTTTTCGCTACTTTAATCTGATAACTATTTTTACCTACTACTGTGACAAACAAACCAAAGCCTGTTGATTTGGCAACACTTTTAAACACACCAAAATAATGGATAGGTGAAATATCCCGTAATCTATTATTTTGACAGTTGTCAGTCTGTTCAAGTGTGAACAGAGGTATATAATCTGCTAATAAACAGGGGCATTAGAGTATTTGTATTGTGCATTATCGAATACTACATTTAATACCCCTTTTAAAATCGGACGTTTCTTTAGACAGTGAAAGAGCTGTTTTTGTATCCTTTTACTAAATATTTACATTTTCAGCGGACCATCAGTTTCCTAATCAAAGTGCATAATTTTTACATTATTAGCGCATTATTAGGTGATTTTACAAAATGTGATTTTTTCCAGTTAATTTGATACGAAACTTGCTATTATTGGTGTTATTTATTCTCTCAGCTGCCGGCTTGCTTTTTTTTGTAGTAGAGCAGAACAGAGATTGGAAGTGTGGTTTGATGTAATATTCAAAACATCAGGTATGATACTGTCTATAACCTATTAATAGAATTCTACTACCTCGCGGAATCCCACTGCAGGTGTCTGTGAACACGCCTCATGTTAGTCGCGCGCTGCTACCACAGGTGTTTACTACTGGCATACCCAGTAGAATGAAAGAGATGTTACGCCGATTACAGGTAACTGCAGACGCCTTCAAGTACTAAATGTAATTGAGGGGGGATAGCACCACGAGTATCTGCTAAAGCCTGAACTGCAGGCGGTGATGTCATCCAAATTGAAGTGACCCACTTGCTGGAGCATTGACCCGTGCATCAACTCCTGGAGCTCTATCTATGAATGTCTCGAGCTCTATCGGGAACGTCTGGGTTTGTCCCTGCAATACCTACTAGAGTTACTCATGGATGAGGACGTCAACGACCTTGTTGAAAAAATTAAATATTTAGAAGAAAATAATGCTAATTCTAGTGAAATAAGGATTATTTTGAGAGAACTAGAAAGACTTGGAGTTGTAGAATTTTATTAAAAACAATAATTTTATTAAAACATTTTTGTTTTATTTGTTATAAATATATTACACTTACTCTAAAATAATTAGTTTTAGTGAAAAATATGTATAGATGCTAAATTTAAATAGAAAATAAATTAATAACACACCTTTCGTGAGGAGTATTTTTTAAAACAGTTTAACTAATCGAAAGGCCATTTTGACTTATACTCCATCATCCAAATCTTTTCACCTTCAGCCATTAAGGTATTGGACGTAATAACCGATAACTCACGAACGAGTTGATCGATCGACCTCGGTTTTTTTCCAAACGACTTGCTACGTCACGATGAACACGTGACGCATGAAAAATATTAATTTTTAACATTTACCAGTGACCGGTGACAGTTGACATATCTTAAATGAAAAGTGACAGCTGTCATATTTTTTATATGTCTTATGACGTCATCCTCAGCACGTAACGTATGTTAAATTTCTATTTTGGCGTTTTACAAGTGGCAGTTGACACATCGAAGATGGTAGGTGACAGCCGTTATATTTTTTCACATGTCTTATGTTAGCATCCTTACCACGTGACGTATTTTAATTTTCTATTTGAAACCCAATCGCGGGCTCTTACTGCTGCAAGCCTACATGTCTTGAACTCAATATTTTAATTGACTTCGATGGCGAAATCAGCTCGAGCGCTGGTATTCCAACATTAAGGTCAACGGTTCGATTCTCACTGTGGGTAAAATAAATAAAAAAAGTTTGTGACGTCTCCCTAATGAAACACTTAATAAAGTTCGGTAATTATTCGGATTAATGGATGCACCGAATTTTTTGATGAAATTTTGCACAGACCCTAATTTTGGGTCGTAGAACACGAATCCGAAGTCAGTTTTTGGCGGTCTCGAATGGTTTTTCAAAAACAAAAAATTAACTTTTAGGTTAGCTTTTTCAATGAATTTCTTTAAATTTCGGCACTTTTACTTAAACACATCTATACAAGTCATTACACACTATTTTTCTGAACCATATTTAGGCAAATTTATGTAAAAACATTAAAAAAACAGAAAATATCAAAAATCTGAAAGAAAATAAACACGCAATCCGTGGTACACATACTCGAAATTTCTGATTGAAAGACGCGATGTTGCCAAATTTACAAATCGCTTTTCCCACAAATTTTAACAGTTGGACAAAATCTGTGCAAAAAGTTATATACACCCAAGCAAACCTGAGCAAAAAAGTGGTCAGGTTTGCTCAGTTTTCATTGATATAGATATATATCTATATCAATGAAATCTGAGCAAACCTGACCACCTTTTTGCTCACCCAGCCTGAGCAAAAAGGTGGTCAGGTTTGCTCAGTTTTCATTGATATAGATATATATATATATATATATATATATATATATATATATATATATATATATATATATATATATATATATATATATATGTATCTATATCAGTAGACGTATATGAGTATCCGCATGCGCAGTAGGGTCGACCTTGAACGCCCAGGTGTGCTATTGTTATTTGGCCTTGATATGCGCAGGTGTTATTCCAAGGTCAAGGTCAAGAACTTGGCCTTGAATGCGAGCAGATGTTTCTTTGTTTGGTGATGACCAGGTGGACGACGCTTAGTTCAAGGTTACATTTGCGGTGCATATTTTCAATGACTGCGAGCAGCTGTTTCTTTGTTTGGTGATGACCAGGTGGACGACGCTTATTTCAAGGATACATTTGTGGTGTTCTTTGTTTGGTGATGACCAAGTGTACGACGCTTATTTCAAGGTTACATTTGCGGTGCATATTTTCGAGGTCGCCGGATGTATTCCCCCCACCCTAAATAAATACTTGATTTTGGATTATTTTCTTATAAATATGGCTCATTTCGAAAATAGCTTTCATTGTCACACATACATCGTATGCGTTAACTGTTGCTTTGGCATATAAAGTATTGTGTTTGTGGTGTGTTCTACAAGTGTTTATTCAAGGTACTTGACATTAATTGTTTTTATTGCATTTTAAATCATGAGCATTTCAAAGCAGACCATAGCCGAAATTAACAATATGATAAACCAAGATATTCAATTTCTGGAACGTAGAAAATTCTCTACATTAACGGTGGGCAAAATTTATATGATAAAAAAAATCAATTCTTTGACTTCACGTTTTGGAAAAGCTATTGTCGTCACATTGTTTGATCCAACACATCAAGCAATATTTGAAACCTTTTTACCATCACGCGTAGCTGAAATTCTAAGAGAGGATACCATTGAAATGATGAATAACTCCGGTGATCAGTACACCTTAACTTATTTGGGGCAGAGCTCACATGTATTCTCTGGAGGTAATACTAGAGCGTTGTTAAATTTTGGTTGTTTGTAATATATTGTTGATTAGGCTATTTTAATGTTGATTTAAAATGTAATAAAATAGTTCTTGTTAAGTATATATCGAAAAACACACAGTCACACACAATCACATGTCCATTATTTTCTATTTAAGATGTGTGACTGCCCCACTGTCATTGAAAATCGAGATATGTACGTTAATTGGTTATCATGTAAATTAAGAGAGCTGGCTGAAGAAATACTACACTTTGCAAATTATGGTAAATCCGATGTGGATTTTAGTGAAAGTCAGTATAGGAAGTATATGAAAGACGCTGTAAATTTCACGGCTGGAGCACATATGTGCGAGAAATACCTATATGGGACCATTGATCTGGACGAATTTTGCGCTGGAATGATAAATGAAGAATTGGGAAGCTACCTATTCGAAGTGCCTCATTTACCCGATGAATTAGCTAGAAAATATGGTTTGGCTCCCACAAATGATAACACCCTTGTTGATGGCCTTGGGAGTGAAGCAGTCAACACCGATGAAGTTGATGGGGAAGCGTGTGCTATTGTTAGCGATGAGTGTGTTCAAAAAGATGAAGAAAATTTCTAAATTTCTATTCATTGTATAATGTAATATGCGATGTTAAATAAATCATTATGTACCTAATTTATTGTTTTATTTTTGCTTTAACTAGTCTTAATATTTCTTATAAATTGGTAAACTTGCAAAATTACTTCAGTTTAAGTTCAAAATAGGTCGTGTTAACAACACAATTGATAAATTTGGTCGTCATGGGACCAATGTACAAGTTCAGTTATTACGTGGTCCACCTGGAGTTGGTTTCAAGCTAACCCATGATGGACAATATGACATTGAAGGCAAATCTTTGTCCAATGTTGCAAATCCGATAAAAAGTCATGATGCGGCAACCAGTGAGTACGTCCTGAATGAACTTCATAAAATTCATACACAAATATTATCTAAAATTAATACGGAGGTATATTCACTTAATGAGAAGATCACCAGCCTTGGAGATATAAGCCACAGCTTTCTATGGGGTCTTGAGAAACGAATTAGCAATTTGGAAGGTCAAAAAAAAAGCCAAGGCAAACCTAAAACGAAGTTAAGATAGGGGTGGGGATGCCAAGGTTATGTCGGTGTGTGAAGGTCGACTCTTGGGTATAAGAACTTCTCTCGAAAATTTTAAAATTCAGTTCAGTTGTATTATTTGGTCTTGAGTTTACTACAATATATTTTTTAAAATGCAGTCGAAAGAAGAACGTCCAACTGCAATGGTTTCGCCATTTTCCATTAATGGTCATCAGATGTGTGCCAATTGTGAACATTGGGAATTGCTAGTGGGACAAATGGGTTTCTGTGAATGGTGTCAAAATGAGTACAGAAAACAGCAAGAAGAACAATTATCATCATCACATATCACCCAACCCACTCAAACCCCAATCAGTTTAAGCGGGGGAGGAGATTTGTTAGAGCAGCAGCGACAGCAAAATTTCAACTCTTTTACAGAAGAAGAAGAAGTCAACGGAGATGGTTCATCATCGCCATCGTCGTCGTCATTACCGTCAGAGTGGTCACCAGGTAGAACGTCGCTACCGGATGCCCCATTCGACTCTTCTGATGAAGAGTATATGCGTGAAATAAGTGGCGATAATGAAGATGAATATGATGCAGAACAAGGTTTTCGAGCTATATGTTTAAGGAGAAGCGAACTTATACAATTTGGATATAGCCCATAAATTTAATTTTATATATTTTTTAGTTTGTTTATGAAATAATAAAAATCTTCTTCACCATACATTTAAATTAACAAATCGCTCTTGATATATATTATTTCTGTGGTTCCGTTCTAAAAACCTTGCTAGCATTGCATCTATTTTTCCAATTCTCCTTTGAAAACGATATCTATCAAGTATTAGTTGCTGAAAATTACTTTGTCGGGCTTGTCTATATGCGAAACACCAAACAGACATACGGTGGATAATATTTCTTTCTTCGTCAAATCTTACTTGCTTCATGGTGTATTGTAAAATGAATTTTTATTAGTTATGTTATTTATATATAGGCTGAACATAAAGAGAGTGAATTAGTTTTACTTTAAAATGGGTCGTGTTAACAACACAATTGATAAATTTGGTCGACAGAAAACTCTTGTTTGTAACAACGTATCGCGAGGGCTGCCCGGAATCGGATTTAAACTTACTTCAGATGGACATTTGGATATAGAGGGAAAGGTATTAAGGAATGTTGCCCAACCGATAAATGAGAATGATGCTGCTACCAAAGAATATGTCCTTATGGAAGTTCATCAACTTGGTTCGCAGATAAATACCATACTTAGTAATGTGCTAGTACCAGTTTTTCAAAAAATGTTTGAAGATGATGAGGACAAAATTACGTACCTTAAGGAAAAAATATATCAATTCATCAAATTCACCCACATGCTGCACGGCACACCACAACGAAGATAAAGGATCCAAAAAAAAACAAAATGGAAACCAACCTAGATGAAGTTCTTTTGAAAACATAATTATATTGTCACATGTAATAAACTAACAATAAAACGCATAATTATGAAAAGCAATGTTTATTATTATTATTTATAATGCATACATACGTAACGTAAAACCTATTTGATAATATTTATACAATATCTGATTTGTCTATCCAAGAATTAAATTGATTTGGAAAACCTAACCATTTTACAAACAATTGATCGTTTTGATTTTTCTTGCGTTTTCTAAGAATTTTCTCAACTAAATAAACACCAGGGCTAGCGGTCTTTTGCAGTTCTGCTTCGTAAAAACATCCTTTAATAGGTTGACCTTCCAATGATTGCAGCAAGTATGTAGGTGGATTTGTAATATTAACTTTTGCTATTTCAAACAGTTCCGTTGACCACGAAGGCGTATATCCTTTGTCAAATACACCTTTGTACTTGCTAATGCGAACAATGTCACCCAAATGAATTTTTTTTTCTTCGGAACAATTTTCAAATAGTCATATGCTTTAATAGGGGTATCCTCTTTTACACTGTTAGGCTTCATTCCAATGGTGCGGTGTTTAGTGTTATTATAGGTCTTCGCTATAGCTGGTAATATTTGTAACCATCTGTATGAACCTCTAGCCGAGAATTGTTTATATAACTTATTTTTCAAAGTTCTTATAACACGCTCAACAATTGCCGCTTTTTTCGTGCTATATGTGGAATAATGGTTTATATTATATTTTTTCATGAGTGCTTGAAAGGTGCTATTATAAAATTCCTTTCCTTGATCACTCTGTAAATTGTTTGGTGCATAGGATGCTTCTTCAATGATGCTTTTCATGGCTATCGTAACTTCAACACCGGTCTTATTCTTAACTGCTTTGGTGTACACGAATTTGGAGTAACAGTTTATACATACAACAATGTAACGGTAACCATCATTGTCAGTAGCATATTGCTGCATTTCCGCCAAATCAATTTGCCACAAATCTCGATATCCTTTTATGACCGTACGTCTTCTAACAAAATTTTTTCTTGCGGTCCTATGTAATTCATTTACGACTTTAATTTTTTCTTGGCTAGGATCCATATTATAAGGTTGCACGTCTTAACAGACACTGAGGATGGCAACTACGTGCAAAACTTAATATATTATTCCTTCTTCTCGAAGCTCTTCCATAATTGACATAATCTCATTATCATGTCCGGTATGTCCAGCTACTTTTGACCCCCACAATAATCGTAATCTACCACTAACTCCTTAGGTTTATTCCAATAAACATATTCAGATGATTTCGAAGATAGATGCTTTTTTACTGGTAGTTGTATTTTGTTGTTGACTTTTTTACATCCTACACCACCACCACCCAGTTTAGTTTCCGTAATTAGCGGTTTTATGATTCGTAAATATTTTCTCCATCGGGTTTCCCTTAAACCACGTTTCTTGTCATAACCGTCGTAGGCCGCATCCGTCAATTTCAAAATGGTTTGGTATTTTCGAAGTACATCTAGACTAATTTCGTCTTCATTATCCAGGCATGGTGGATTTTTTAGAAAAATCAAATCGTAAAGCTCAGCCGTTCCATCGAATTCAGCAATGTTTGTTTTGTTCTTGTATAACACCATCTTTCCGTTTGTTAGAAAACGAACCACCAAGTTGCCAATATATTTTGTTGATTTATTTTCTTGTTTACCAAAGCGTACACCATACACGATATCATAATGGGTCGGTTCCAATTTTAATCCATTTAAATAATCTTGAATAGTTTTTGCGGTTGAACTGCTACCACTTGATGTTTGTGGTGATGTGTAAGATGATGTTATCGTTGATGGGGAAGGGGTTTCGAACAGTGACTCACGATTTCCACGTTTTGGTGTAGGAATTTGTGTTTTTTCCGAAATCGGTGTAGATGTTTCAAAATCCGCTTCTGTTGGATGTTCTTCAAACATTTTCTCTATTCCCACCGAGCTGCTGCTGCTACTCCGACTTTGTGGTTTAGGCGTAGTACTTGATTTTTTAGTTGCGTACTGTTGCTGCTGCTGCTTTACGGCTTTAGATATAGATTCTAGTGGTTTAGAAACTGGTTCATAAAACTTTTCCAAATCATGATCATTCTGCACTTTAGCTGCTTTAATTTGTTTAAATTTTTTTCTAACCGCATTTGTAGTTTCCAGTAACTTTCGTTTTAATTCGATTTCTTCATTCATGATGCTTTCAAAGCACCGTTCAACGATGAAATGATTATCCAAGTTATTATTATAGGAATATATAACTATCGAATCCCTTGCGGTATCTGCCCGAATTTACATCACTATCCTTGTCAATAACTAAAAAACCATATTTATTATCCCAACATTTAGCACACATCTCTTGAAATTGTGTAAACGTCAGGTCGGGTGAAACGTGATCGGAAAATATATGTTTCATATTCATCTCATCTTGTTTAAACATAATAATGAAGTTGGCATTATCCCGGACGAGCTGCTTAGGAACACGAGAATACGTTTGCGCCAAGTAAAAGGCATCCACATTTTTGTGACGTCCCATGCTAAAATACGATCTTATAACGTCCTGTTTCTCACACATAACGTCATCAAAATAAATATTGAATTAGGTTTAGCATCTGACGGTTCCACAATGTTATTTGCGTCGCTAAAAGCGTAGTAGCCAAGACCTTTGATTGGTGATAAAATTTTCTTTAAATATTCATATTTCGGTTGATAGAGCGACTTTGAGTAGATATAAACATTTTCGAAACGCAGTCCCGAGGGGTGAGTAAGCAGCGAAATCATAGCATTTGTTTTTCCACAGTTTGAAGGTCCTATTAATAATCCACGAATAGATGACGGTAGCAAAGGCCCATGTCTTTTAAATAATTTTTGTTCTAGTCCAGATCCGACCTTTACATCGAGATTATCGACGGGAAGTTTTTGTTTAAGATTGACGATACGCATCTTAACAAAATCTATATTTTATACTGAACTTTCACGTAAACTATCATTCAGATGTCGCTCGTCAGACGAAGTAGACGGTCTCGTTTATCAAGTAAGACTGGAAGCGGTATTGTTAATTCAGTAAGTAATAGGCTACGGTTCGAGTTACACATTCCCGGCTATCAGTATTGTGGGCCCGGGACGAAAGTAGTAAAACGTGTGGCAAGAGGAGATCAAGGAATAATTCTTTGGATGTCGCATGCAAAAAACACGATTTAGCCTATTTGCGTAATAGTGAAAATTTAAGTGCTCGCCACCAAGCAGATCAGGAATTTGAGCAAAGCGCGTGGAAAAGAGTAAAATCTAAAGACTCTAGCGCTGGTGAAAAAGCTGCAGCTTGGTTGGTAACCAACATTATGAAAGCGAAACAACGATTTGGTGTGGGTGTATCATCATCATCAAAATCGAGAAAAGCATCCACTAGAGGTAAACGTCGCTTCCAGCGCCGCCGCCACCACACTAAAGCTAATGGCGTCGGTAAACATAAGCGAGTACACAAAGTAGCTTTTGGATCATCTATTAGACGACCCGTTCGATCAGAATTGTTAAAAGCTGGTGGGAAAAAACTTGTCGAGAAAAATATCATGAAAGCATCGAAAATAGCTGCAGTAGCTGCACGTAAATCTCTAAGAATAGCCGGTGGCAAACGAAAAATTCGCACGCCTAGAATCATTCCAATTCCAAAGACTGGGGGGATATTACCGTTAATACCAATATTTGCAGGACTATCGGCCTTAGGTTCATTAGCAGGTGATGCAGCAGGCATCGTGCGTGCCGTAAAAGCAGTAAAAAGTCGACTGCAGAAAAAATAGGTACCGGCTTATATCTAAGTTCAAGAGGAAATGGATTATATTTGAAACCATATCGCACAGGTTTGGGATTATTTATAAACGGCAACGGTAAAAATAAGAAATCAAAAAACTAATAGAATCCCTACCTCAAAGACCACTATCCAATATTGATATAGAAAAGCACGCCTTAAAAATGAAAATACCACACTTTCGAGGCGTATATATGAGAGATTCATTACCTGTAGGCGGTCCCAAACGTTATGAGGCCGCCATTATAAATTTGGATAGTATGTCGGGTGTAGGGACTCATTGGGTAGCATATAGAAAAAGCAATTCTGATGTAACATACTACGATAGTTTCGGTGATTTACCCCCACCTATGGAATTGGTACGATATCTGCAGATGGGTTCCGAAGCGACGAAGAAAATTTACTATACATACGACCGTCAACAAGAATTTGGAACAGTCTGGTGTGGATATTTGTGTTTGAAGTTTCTTTTACAATCGTAAAAAGTATGTCTTTGACACCCCAAATGGGACGTGACAACTACACCAAAATGTTGCTATCACTTAAAGCATATCGTGAAGTCGGAGGATTACAAAAAATGACAGCTGAACAGTTAGAAAATACGCCCAAAGAAGTGTTGATCGCATTAGCTCCAAATGAAATAGCACTAGTTTGGGATAGGTTACCTAATCACCTAAAAAGTGACGTCGATATATTGAAATATCAATACTGTTTCGAACATTACAATAGCAATAATTCAGATTCGGATGAGGGCGATGGACCGATACCAAAAAAAAATATTTTGTTGTTATTGCAAAATTAACGATGTGAATATAAAGGCAGAAAACAGTTTAAAAACGTCCAAAGGAATAAAGCAACGCTTCAGCTTAAATCCATTTAACTGTTGCAAACAACAATAAAATAGCTACACAAATAGTTTCGTCGTCAGTCATGTCTTACACATTCACTCTAACAGGACATACAAGTGTCTTAAGTGCGGATTTTTACCCACCCATCGAGTTAAATACAACTGGCAAATATGGAGTTGCACTGCTGGGATTTTACACATATAATTCGATTTTTAATATCGACGAAAGCAATAATTCATTCAGCCATTTGAAAACAGCGATACCAACGTATGTAAGGATTCCACCAGGAGCTTACGAAATTAATGAAATAGCAAAAGCCATGTACACCGCTTTAAAAGAGTCATGCAATGAAGTTGGTACCGATTTATTTTCATTAACAGCCAATAATAATACGTTAAAATGTGAGCTAAAGTCAAAATATAGCATCGATTTTCGAGGTAGCAACAGCATCGGCAAAGTGCTCGGATTTGGCCCGGTGTTGCTGCGAGGTGGACAAAGACACGAAGTACCATCGTGGACATAATGAAAGTACGCATCGTACGTGTGGATTGTAATATAATTTCCGGAGCATACCTGAATTCTTTGGAAAGTCATACGTTATTTGAATTTGATATTGACGTCGAACCCGGTTACAAAATCTCCAAAGAACCGCAAAATAATATTTATATGCCGATAATGCCGGATGGTCGTCAGTTTATCGACAACATTACTCTACGCATCTTGGACGATAGCGGTGATTTGATCGATTTTCGAGGTGAGAAAATTATAGTTAAACTAGAGTTGAAAAAAATCGTATAATGGGTTTTTGCTTTAACCGTCAACTGCATAAGCTGTCAACAATTCAAGATTCAGTTAAACGACATAAAAGTAAGCAGACAACACAGTCAAGGTTCATTCGCAAGTCAGACGGACGATCGAAAACACATCCGCACAGCAATCGTCAGCTCTCCGTGAAAGATTGCAAATTTCTACAATCGATCGGTTTGAAGGTGAGAAAAATTAGAAAATGATGGCCGCTAGCAGTGACAAAATCGAAGTTTTTACCGAATCAATTTTTGATAACTCCATTATTAGTTTTCAAGAACACACAATAAACCTTACGGTTCTCCAACATTCCGCAATTCCGATGAAATTCGCATACCTGTACACTTTCAAGATATCATTTTGGATATATCGGATGGTTACATTTACATCGAAGGAACATTCAAACCCAAAGACGTTACTAAAAAATGTTATCTATCAAATAATGCCATCGTCTTTCTATTCGACGAATGTCGTTATGAGTAGGTATAGTTAGTGCGTTCTGCATCCTCCGTCCTCCGGAGGGATTTTATCTTGTGATCTATGACGTCATATCAAACCCAACCATACCGCATGCGCCAGCATCAAACCCAACCTGCGCGAGCATACGCCATCTGTCATCTGTCAACTGTCATCTGTCACCTGTCATACGTCATCTGTCACCTGTCATACGTCATCTGTCAACCGCCATCTGTCATCTGTCATCTGTCAGATGCCATATGTCATACGTCATCTGTCACACTCTTGGGCGTTAGCTACTTTGGTCTTAACTACTTGGGGCTGGAACTACTTGGGGCCTGAACTACTTGAGGGGGGCATCAACTACTCAACTGCCATCCTGTCACCGATCATACGTCAGCTGTCATCTATCATACGTCATCTGTCACCTGCCACTCCGAAATCCAATCGTTTACTACCCAACCTGAACCAACTATTCCAAACCTAGAACTGCCATCTGCAACGTCATCCTGCATAAGTATGAATCTGAAAAAAGTCCTGCCATCGGTGGGATTAGAACCTAGGACCTGCATATTACAACGTGGAATTACCAACGCTCTAGCCGACCTGGCCATCTGCTTCACATAAAATATTGAGTTCCGAACATAAAGGCTTGCGGCAGTTGGGCAAGCAAGTTGTTGTTGTTGTTGTTTTTTTGAGCGAAGTCACGATGAGAACGATATGTAATAAAGGTATTATTGAAGGAAGGAAGAAAACACGTAGTAGTAGTAGTAGGAAACTTATGTATTTAACCACAATAATAGCAGGTTGCTGCTAGGAATACAAGGAGACGAGAAATACTGTTCCGAGTTTCGAAAAAAGATGGCGTTAGTGTAGAAGTAGCAGTACTAGAAATACTGTGCATAGTTTCGGAGAAAGATGGCGTTAGTGTAGAAGAATTAGTAATTCATAGAGGCCCTCGTCCCCTAAATGATAAGTGTTGGAGAATTCAAATTTTGGTGTTAGATAGAAGTCATAAAGACCATTAGATATACAGGTTCAAAAACCCCCAAAAAGAGTAAGGTCCTTTAGACAATTACTCTGGTGCTGACCAAAAGGGCCGTAAAATTTGTTTGCTTCAATAGGGACTAGGGGTAGGAGGAATAAAATACATACCCCAAATTTCATCGAAATCCGTTGAGCCGTTTAGGCGCTAGAGGGTTACAAAGGTGTTTCATGTATCAGGAGCACAGGAACTGATGACGGTAAATAAAAACTAAATTACGGCTAGCGCTTAAACGGGAAGTGTTGGACAACGGAAATTTTGGTGGTAGATAGAAGTCATGAAGACCATTAGATATCCAGGTTCAAAATCCTCAAAAATATTAAGGCCATTTAGGCAATTCCTCGCACGTTGACCAAAAGGACCTTAAAAAGTTTTGGCTTAGATAGGGATGAAGGGTAGGATGAATAAAATATATTCCCCAAATGGCATCGAAATCCGTTGAGCCGTTTAGGCGCTAGAGGGTTACAAAGGTGTTTAAGACATCAGGAGCACAGAAATGTGAGAAGGAAAATAAAAACTAAACGCCGGCTAACAAGTAAACTAGAAATACTGTTCATAGTTTCGGAGAAAGATGCGGAACATTCGAGAAAGATTGCATCATAAGTGGAATAGTACTGGACAAAGCGCGCTAAAATAACACAGCACGAGGCAAGGTCAACGCGACCATTGTTTTCCGTACCTAGCGGAACCATCCTGAGTAAAGTGGTTTTACGCGAAGTCATGATGATGAGGATGACTCAGCAGGTACTAGAATTTTCTAGCAAGCACAATGATTATGCATTTTAATGTAAAGCGTAGATAGTTACGATCTGGTCTGCGGGGAGTGGTAGCAGCAGCAATTAAAATAGTTATTTCTAGCAAAGTCATCGAGGCAAGACCAGCAGTTCGCATTCAGAAGTAGTAGAGTGAAGGTGATTCGGGAAAAGTGTGTGTAAAATTGTGGGAATTATTGATTCATTTAGACAATTAGAGTTTTTCTTTGTGAAGTGAGTGTACTGTGAAATCTTGGTAAGTATTTAGAAGATTTACTTGGTGGTGTATTAGTATTAACGTGTAGAATATTAGGGCTACTTGCGTGGAACATATTCCTAGTTTTTTGTATTCAAACTGCAAGTTGAGTTTAAAAAATTGACAAAAAAATTCTCGCTAAGAGAGTGCCATTAGATTTCAAAAGAAAATAGGATGTTCAGGTATAGAATAAAGGCCTCTTTTTCCAAAAAAAAAAATAGTTTTTGTGTTCAAACTGCAATTTGAGTGGAAAAAATCTTCAAAAGTTCTTCAGAATGGTGTGCCGTTATAGCTCAAAAGAAAATCGGAAGCATGCATGTAGATTAAAGACTCATTGTTCCAAAAATAGATAGTTTTTGTGTTCAAACTGCAATTGGAGTTGAAAAAAAATCGACAAAAATTCTTCAGAATAGTGTGCCTTTATATTTCAACAGATGTGAAAAAAAATAAATATGGCGAAGAGATCCCCGAGAATATTTTGAAATTTACAAACTTTGAAAAGAAATTAAAAGTACCTTTCGTTGTTTATGCCGATTTCGAAACTATCCTTGAACCTATCGATACAGAGGAAAATGCCCAGGATCCCGATACGTCATACACGTTGAGAACGCACAAACATGTCCCGTACTCGTTCGGTTACTACATCAAATGTGACTTTGATGATGCTCATTCGATTTACCAAAGTTATAGGGGTCTGGATGCTCACAAAGAATTCGTAAAACGCTTAGAGATTGATTGTAAATCAATCTATAATCGCTTTATGAAGGAAGTAGTACCCATGATACCTATTTCTGCGGAACAAGAGAGGGAGCATCAAGAAGCTAGGGTGTGTCATATTTGCGAAAAGCCATTTGATGTAGCGCTAAACGATTGTGTGCACGACCACGATCACGCAAATGGCTCCTATCGCGGCCCCGCGCACTCTGTATGCAACCTTAATTACAAAATTCCACAATTTATACCCATCTTTTTCCATAATATGTCCAACTTTGATTCCCACCTGTTTGTTAAGGAATTGGCTTCCAACGAGGAAAAGCTGGATGTTATCCCTCAAAACAAGGAAAAGTATATATCATTTACTAAGCATGTTTTGGTGGATAACATCGAAAACAGGGATGGTAAACAACGGCAGGTATTTTTAAAATTACGCTTCCTCGACAGTTTTCGTTTCATGGCCAGCGGTCTAGATAAACTTAGTCAAAATTTAAAACCAGAAGTTAGGAAATATTTCGCGGAAGAAAATATGTTTCAGCTTATTCGACAGAAGGGTGTCTTCCCATATAATTACGTGGATAGTTTCGCAAAATTGAACGATACTAAGCTTCCATCACATAAAGACTTTTACAACCAGCTGAAAAAAGAAGACATTAGTACAGAGGATTACAAGCGTGCTTGGGCTGTGTGGAATTTATTTGAATGCAAAACTTTAGGCGAATATTCAGATATATATTTAAAATCCGACGTTTTATTATTAACACATGTGTTTGAAAGTTTTAGAGACGTGTGCCATAGTACTTACGGTCTAGACCCTGCGCAGTATTTCACAGCGCCCGCTCTTTCGATGGACGCCGCACTCAAGGCCACATCAATTAACTTAGAATTACTGACAGATCTAGACATGGTACACTTCTTTAAACACGGTATTCGTGGTGGGGTCAGTCAGTGTAGCGTTAGAAAAGCTTTTGCGAACAATCAATTTATACCTCATTATGACGCTTCCAAACCTACTTCCTACATCATGTATTTGGACGCCACCAACCTATATGGTGCAGCCATGTCACAATATTTACCAACGGGGAATTTTAAGTGGTTGGATGAGACCGAAATTCAAAGTTTAGATTACATGAATGTCGCGAATGATTCTAAAACTGGCTACATATTAGAGGTAGATTTAGAATATCCCGAACAGTTGCATTACTTACACAACGAACTACCCTTTTGTCCAGAATCCATAGCCCCACCAGAATCAAAATTCCAAGACATTACAAAATTAATACCCAACTTTCTTAAAAAAGAAAAATATATTATTCATTATCAAAATTTGCGTCAGGCTTTAGATTATGGGCTTAAGCTCACAAAAATTCATCGCGTTATATCTTTTGATCAATCACCATGGTTAAAGAAATACATTGACCTAAACACAGCGATACGTAATAAAGCGAAAAATAAGTTTGAAAAGGATTTCTTCAAACTTATGAACAACGCTGTGTTTGGTAAAACGATGGAAAATGTGGAGAAACGGGTAGATGTTAAACTTGTTTCTCATTGGGAAAATATTGGTAGAAGGTTGGGAGCCGAAGCGTTAATCTCGAAACCTCATTTTAAAGACCGCACGATTTTCGGCGAAAACCTGGTAGCTATCCAGATGAAAAAACAAAAAGTCACATATAATAAGCCTATTTAAGCATCTTGGAAATATCCAAGACTATTATGTATGACTTTTTGTACGGGTATATTAAGCCAAAATACGGCAATAACGCGGTATTACTCTACACTGACACCGATTCCCTTGTTTTAAAAATTACAACGGAGAATTTCTATAATGACATGCGAGAAAATTTAGATAGATTCGACACGTCCAATTACTCACAAGATAACCCACATGGTGTTCCTGTAAACCAATCAATTTTGGGTAAAATGAAAGGTGAGTATGCAGGAAAAATCATTTGGGATTTCTACGGCACCGGGGCGAAGGCATATTGTGTAAATGTGGAGGGAAAGTTAACGAAAAAAGCTAAGGGAGTTCCTGACTACGTCACCCAGAAAGAACTGTCTCTCGATGATTATAGGGAGGCGGTTGACGTAGAAGGAACTCACATTCATCGACAGATGAACACTTTCCGTTCACATTTACACGATATTTATGTCGAACTGAAAAATAAGATAGCGCTATCACACGCAGACGATAAGCGCTATCTTATTCCCGGCGACTTAGAGAACACGCTTGCTTGGGGTCATCGAGATATTGAAAAGTATAAGGAATCATCGGAAATTCCATGAGCTAAGACTGATCACCGACAGCTAACTTTACATCAATCACCTTTGATAGCTAAATGTGTGTGACTTTAGAGGTTGTGATATTAGGCTAGTAATTTATTTTAGATAGTTAATTATTGTATTTATTTTACCCGAATCTACCCTATTTAATGTATTTAAGGTATTTTTTACCTAGTTACTTTATATGTAGATTTTACCCAAGCTTACCCAAGCTTACCCTATTTTTATATTGTTTGTTTATTGTCTCCTATTTACGATTGTACTCTATTTACTAGTTACGGGCCACTGTTCGGTCACTTTTTTACTTTTTTAAATTTTTACCCGTTAATAAATGTTGAGTTTTTGTGTAGATATTGGTGTTTTATTTCCTTAGTTAGAGCAAAGAAAAAACAAATTGACATTAGACTATTTATTTAGTAACAGTATAATATTCAAGATTAAGCTTATACAATTCATAAATATGCTTTGCAAATAGGTGTATTAGCTTCTCGGTCCATCGAAAAAGATACTTGTCGGTTGTGGCATCTTCAAACTTTAGACTTCTCTTATCGCCATTGCGATGAAACACTAGCGTGTACTGTCCAATTATCATAAATATATCTGCCCAATGGGTATTGAAACAATCAAAAGTGCTTAAAAACTCTTCAAATTCATCACTAGAGAAAGAAATTTTGCCATAACCAATAGTATCCAAAATTACTTGTTTGCGTTCCTCTTCTGACGTACGAAAAATGACAGTGATAAAATCATCAATCTCGTACACTCGGTTAGGCTTAGTCTTCAGAACTATCGCTGGAACATCAGGACATCTAGAAGGAGATTCAAACACCATATCCCAACCGGATGAGGAGGAGTAGGAAGCCATTGGTAAGTTTAAATGGTAAGTTTCAATAATATTCTAACCACAGATTTCTTTTCTTGGTAAAACTGAATATCTCTTTTCAGCTTGCGTAATTTTTTCAAATGCTTGTCTAATCTAACTGACCAGTCAACCGTCTTTGCCATGCGCTCGAGACTAAATGCCTAAATTTTTCAAGGGTTTCGAATAATATAGGATAAAATGAAACATGTAATACAATTTAACTTCTTTATTTAGGTAAAAAATCATAAATATATTCATACAAGATTTTTGAATTCACAACACTACAAGTACAATATTCTAAACCATGATAAGAACAAGTGGTTTTACTTAGAGATAATTTCGGTACATTAACACTGTCCTTAGTAAATTCTAAATTAACAATATCGGGTATATGCTTAAGATATTTCATCGTGGAAAAAGTTTCCAGTAAGAAGGCCTTCTTTACATACCCCTTCACATAGATGACATCAACATCCCGTAGATCGTTGTAGATAATGCGGTGAAGTTCATTGTAATCGGTTTCACCAGAATTGTAGTATAAACCATGTCGGTTCCCATATAGAAACATTGCTTGCTTCTGACAATCATAGGACAGTTCACAAAACGGCTTAGCGGGTTTAAAAAGATAGTTTTTGATTTGCTTTCCATCGTAAATAGTCAATTCTTTAGCTTGAAATTCTGGAACGCTGAATCCTTGAATGTCAACCACAACAAACTTCATCGTGCTGAGAGTGTTGAATAGTAAATGCCTACAACAGATCACGTACTTGACCTGTTAAAGCCTGATACTCGAGCACTCGGTCATGAATAATTATACAAAAGGCCCGTGACTCAGCCGAGAAGTTTTCGGAACTTTGAAACTCCAACTTAACGTCAATAGTGTCACTCTAGAGGGCTTCATTTTGTTTGGAACAGTCAATAACAAAGAGGGCTCTGCCAGCGAAAGCGAGAAAATCCAAAAGCGGCTCCGACCGCTGCTTTCCCAAATAGGTTTTTTGAAAGTCCGTATACATCTGATAGGCTTCTGCAAACTGCCTATTGGCAAAGTTTAGGTTTAACGACTCATAGGGGTAAACTTCAGAATTTAAATGCAACTTAACGTCGGTGATGTTTAAATTATCAAAGTAGGTACAATCAGCTTCAAAGTTATCTTTTCGCTTCTTCATAAAAAATACAATGACGTATCGGGCTCTCTCAGACATGGTCTTAACGGTCCAAATACCACGCTTTGTTGTTCCCAAAGCAGGCAGTTCATGTAGCTCCCAATTTCTAAACGGAATATATATCGGTTTGTTCTTTGCAATTTCATCCAAAAGCCTTAATTTCACTGCATCACTCGGGTAAATATGCCTCACTTTCAACACAACCGTTTTTAAGGTTATTGTCGCCTTCTTAGTACCCGAGGACTTGTAGCAGTTGTCGTCATGACGAGCACGAACTAGTTTAAGTTTCTGTTTACCCATTAATACATTGTGGTAATCGGCAAACACACCAAACAAGATTGAAAGTGGGATGCGAAAATTAAAGTCTTTAGAAGTTTCATCCAAGGTCTTAACAGTTCCGCTAGGCCAATTCCATCCAGCTATGTCTAGAGCATGGCTTTCCTGCTCATTTAAACATAACATATTTTTAACTGTGCTAACAATACCAGGATCTCGAATCTTTTCAATCTCCTTGCCATTAACTTCATAGGAAACGTTGTTCTTTGACAAGACTGGTACTTGCGATCTAACCAATAATGCTGGAGCCTTTCTCTTTAGAAAGGCTCCAGCATTATTGGTTAGATCGCAAGTACCAGTCTTACCGGTGGCATCTGCTTCCACCTTAAACGCGCCCTCGATGTAGAGTTGAGCTTCACTCATATCCAAAAAGACATCTTGTTGATTGATAACAATCTCGATTTCGTCATTGTTATTAAATGAGTTGGTAAAGGGGTGATAAGTGTGCCATTCTTCACGAATGACCGACTCATCGCTCTTGATCTGATTGAAGATTTGAAGTTTTTCTGACATGATAGCCGTAAGGACTGCTTATAGACTGCAAATATAATATATTTGAAAACGTGAGTGACCCCTTCGACTTCTGATCACTGAATGATCTGCCGGCTGAGGTAGTAGTGTTTAAATACCCTTTAAATACTGGAACCATTTCGTCTAAGTTCTAATCAAATTACTACTTCTTCACCTCGAAAACTAAGAGGCCTAGAATCCTGGTCTACTAGCGTGAGGGTAATGTTATAGATGTTTTTTTGGTTCACAGGTAAATAGATTAGATTCCTTGGTTCGATATTTATACTGTAGCCGGGATCGACAGTTGGTGAAAATTCGTAAAGAGTATGTGCGGGATTATTTGTGTAATACGAGCCGGAAATGATGTTACACTCTACTCTAATAGTAACAACTTGTATAATATCCACAGGTTGATCTGATTCGTGGAATTCGCCAGACTTTAACAGTTGAGGTGAAAATCCCAACAACTTTGCAATACTGTCTTTTGGCTTAAAGTTTATGTCGTAGACACTGGTTAACTCACACTTTAACGTATTGTTATTGGGTTTAAGCGATAAGATGCGATTCCGTTCGTCTGCGGAAGCTCTGGGATCTAGGAGCTTACGTTGTAGAAACTGCCCAATATCTTCCAACTCGTAGGACCCTGTTGGTATTTCCAATACTCGCTCCTCCTGATTATTGACAATGTAATAAAACTTGTTTCGTCCCTCTTCTATATTGGGGATTGTGTTCCAAGTGTTTAGCGAAATTAATGCTAAAGAGTAATCAAACCGCGAATCGAGCTCTATGGGAGGTACAAAGTATGCTTCAAGTCGGTGAGAGCCACCTTTTAACGTGAATGTCTGGGACATGACTGATGTCAATAAGCATCAATACCTGCATTTATAAAGTTTCATTGTAGAGAAATGTTAGAGCAAGATGTCCACAATTTGTCATTCCATAATCCTGATACTGATCGGAATTAAAATATATTTTAACATTTTTCATGTACTTGACAAATTCCTTGGGCGGTTTCAAGTTGCCAAAACTGTCGAAATAAACAACTCGATTACCGTGTTTCTTGTAAGCTACCCAATGTGTTCCGAATCCCGTGTTCCGATCCAAATTAATAACACCACACTCTGTTTTGAGGGGTGCGTTCGGTAAAGTGTCTCGCATAAATACTCCTCTAAAATGCGGTATTTTTAATCGAGTGACGTACGACTTAATATCATGATCGGATAACGGTTTTTCAGGTAGCTTTATTGGTAGTTTTTTGGCAGTTTTCGTAAAAACAATCCATAGCCAGTTTTGTGTTTCTTTAAATACATACCGCTACCCTTTTTTCCCAATGCAATCGCTTCCATTGTTTCGTTGTGTCGTTTAGATTCTTTCAACTTCTCCTTGGCACTTTGAGCGTCATTAACGGCCTTCGCTATCCCCGCGGCGCCTCCGCTTAGTGCCCCTAGGGCACTAAGTCCGGCAAAGATGGGAATAAGTGGTAGAAACCCACCCTGTTTCGGTAAGGGTATTATTCGTGGTACGTTGATCCTCTTACGTCCTCCCACCTTCTTGACCGTTACTCGTGCAGCTTTAAGTATTTTACTCAGAGTCCTTTTCTTACTAACATCACCCGCACCCGTATGTCGA
Source organism: Philopedon plagiatum (assembly GCA_963971165.1). Classification (NCBI taxonomy): domain Eukaryota; kingdom Metazoa; phylum Arthropoda; class Insecta; order Coleoptera; family Curculionidae; genus Philopedon; species Philopedon plagiatum. The sequence continues at coordinate 64,073,287 of OZ020192.1, read as the reverse complement.
AGTTGTTTCTTAAGCAGAGTAACCACTGATGATAGGGGTTTCATCTTCTTCTTCTTACCAGCACCCAACTTGCGTTTTACCTTCATAGCGTTAGTTACTAACCACGCGGAAGCTTTTTCACCAAAACTGGAATCGTTTGCCTTTACTCGCTCCCAAGCTCGGTTCTCCAACACTTGATCGGCTCGATGTCTTTGTTCCAACTCTGTCGACTTGGCGTATTCGATATCGTGACCGCGACAAGCACTATCCAATTTATTCTTTGATCGATCTCCTCGAGCCAGTCGCTCTTGAAGTTTGGTTCCAGGTCCGCAATAGGAATAACCTGGTAAATGAAGCTCGAACGGGAGCTTGTTGATAGCTGCATTTAACACACCTGCACCCTGCAGAGTCTTCATTCGTAATGAAGCCATAGCAGGGTGTAGAGTAGTATTTATAGAGATGCGTCAAGAGAAGCAGAAACTCAAAATCCAAGTTTATAATTGCGATATGAAAACAGACAAGTCCCAAAGTAGCAAACATGGTCAACTTTTGCCTTCTACAATTCGAGCGTTAATCTGTGGTCCTAGTAATTGTGGCAAAACCAATGTAATGATTAGTCTTTTGATTGATGAAAATGGTTTAAAATTCGAGAATGTGTACGTGTATTCCAAATCTCTGCAGCAAGACAAGTATGACTTTCTCCAACACACCCTGAAACATTCTCGTTTAGGCTATTTCGGCTACAGCGATAATGATGAAGTTTTAGATCCTGCCAGCGCCCGACCTCACTCTGTATTCATATTTGATGATGTAGCATGTGAGAAGCAGGATAAAATACGTAATTATTTTTGTATGGGCCGGCATCATGCAATTGATTCATTCTATTTATCGCAAACTTACTCGAAAATACCGAAACAGCTGGTTCGTGACAATGCCAATATATTAATTTTATTTAAGCAGGATGACTTAAACTTGAAACATATCTACGATGATCACGTTAATACAGACATGACATTCGATGCATTTAAACATATTTTTTCCGAATGTTGGAAAGATAGGTATGGGTTCCTAGTAGTGGTGAAAGACAATGATATTGGTAAAGGTCGATATCGTAACAAGTTTGATACATATATCATACCCTAAGCCCTCGGGACTCAGTGTAACACTTGACGTCCTAGAAGTTAGATGTGTTAAGTCTCGAGAAACAGGATCTGTTTAGTAGTTGTTTTAGCTGTTTCCAGAAGCAGGGTCTGTTTATTAGCTGTTTTCCCCGAAACAGGGTCTGTTTTTTAGCTGTTTTTCCCGAACAGGGTCTGTTTTTTAGCTGTTTTTCCCCTAACAGGATCTGTTTTTAGCTGTTTTTCCAGAACAGGGTCTGTTTTTTAGCTGTTTTTCCCGAACAGGGTCTGTTTTTCAGCTGTTTTTTCCAGAACAGAGTCTGTTTTTTAGCTGTTTTTCCCGAACAGGGTCTGTTTTTTAGCTGTTTTTCCAGAACAGGGTCTGTTTTTTAGCTGTTTTTTCCAGAACAGGGTCTGTTTTTTAGCTGTTTTTCCAAAACAGGGTCTGTTTTTAGCTGTTTTTCCAGAACAGGGTCTGTTTGTAATATGTCTACCCCAATGAGCCAGCTCGATAAAGACGTTAAACGGAGGATTCTCCAAGCTGCACGAACAATAAGAAAGAAGTATTTAGCATTAAAGTTGGAGCGAGGCGAAGAAGATGAAGCTCTTAATAAATTCTTAATGCCTATTATCGATCCTCTGAATAAGCTTGTGAGTGCTTCCGCCACCACCACTGCAAAATCTAAGAAACGGAAGATTAAATTGGAAGAGAGCGTTGGTGGAAAACCCAAAGTGAAACCACCCATAGTAACTCGAGAAGTGAAACCACCTGTAAAATTTTTAACCGAGGAAACTCACTACGGGGATGCTGCTGCTGCTGCTGATGATGATGATGATGCTGTGTTTGAAGAACCAGCTCAGAATCCTGCGGAACACATAAGAAAGAATTTTGAAGATTCTCTTCGAAAATCTGAGGTGTTTGAGACTTTTATCGAGCAGTATCCGAAGATTGCTCAAGACTATCTGAAACTATATTGGACGGACTCTAGTGAAATAGATGCTAACGGTATGAAATATGATTTAGTGACTGATTCTTGGAGATTAGGTTCAGAACCGGTTAATTTTTTAAAGAATGGTGATATTCAAGTTGGTTCCCTTACGTACCAAGGAACTCTGGGTCTATACGATTTATTGTTTCTCAAGGATCCTAAATTTAATACCGCTGCCGATGAAGAACAATATAAGCGAACAGATTTATACTTGAAAGATAATGGTCAGTTGAAAGGTAATAGATCTCACAAATACAATACCATTGTAAAACCACTAATGTCGAGAGGTTCTACCAGTAAAATTCCTTCGCCCGGGGGTAGAATAGTGACCAGATCGAAGTCTGAGAAATCCGGATCTGTGAAATCCGGATCTGCCTTAATGGAATACAACGAAAAACCCAAAGAATATGTCTACTATGATGACGTAAATGAGCTGGTTGATAGGTTAAAAAAGCTAGACGCTTCCAATCAGGTTGGCAACAATAATAACATGAACGAGATTTGGAGCATTTTGCATGAATTGGAACACCTTGGAGTAATTGAATTCTATAAATAAGTTTGTTTAAAGCTACTATGTCTTAGTATCGCAGTAATCATGAATAAGTTTGGACGTTCCTTGCCCACGTCGTCTAATCAGAAAAGAGTGAGAGTGTTGCAAACACCCAACTTGATCACTCTTACAAAAGATGGCGATTACAATATTCAAGATCATCGGCTTTGTAACGTCAAATCACCAACAGATATCGCTGATGCCGTAAATAAAAAGTTTGTAGAGAGTATGCTAACTTCCCTTTCGACTACCATTGATAGATCGCTGAATGATAAAATACAATTATCCCACTTGGAGATGTTGAGAAACGTAAATGTGTTGGAACAAAAAGTAAACAACTCTATCGATAGTATTGTAAAGCAAATGGAGGTCTTTACAAAAACTAATAAGGATTCTGTAGACTCGGTATTCGATCAACTTAAGCTACTTGACAGCAAATTAAAGAGCGAGACTTTAATTTTGGATACAAACCTGGATCGCCTATCTACCCAATTCAAGGACCTCGAAAAACGCCTAAAAGTTTACACAAATACGGCTATTTGAAATGCTCTTAAACCAATCGGTGTTGATATGAAAAAGATTCGTGAAGAACTCTCAAAATTATTACAAACAGTTGATTTGCTAAAGAAAGGATCTTCCCGTCCACCAACTGTCTAAAATACAGACGGATATAATTCGTTATCTTGCTGCAGAACCTCATTCTTTGGGAAATAATGGCCAAGGGTATTACGAAGGCGAGAGAACAAGTTGTTAAGGAACTACATAAACCAGCTAGAATCAAATTTAAACGTCGCAGATTTATCCAGTATGGTTTAGACGATACGTTTGCCTCCGATCTTGCTCAGCTCGATCAGTACGCTCGTGAAAACAAGGGATTTAAATACATCTTGGTTGTAATTGATTGTTTTTCAAAATTTCTCTGGACCAGGCCTCTAAAGTCAAAAAATGCTCAGGATGTGACTAATGCCATGGATCATATTCTCAAACAGTCTCGGAGGATTCCGAAAAAGCTGGTGACAGATAATGGGAAAGAGTATTACAACGCTAGCTTTCACAGTCTTATGAAGAAGCATGGGATCCATCATTACAGTACCTTTAGTATTTTAAAGGCTTCTATTGCTGAACGAGTAATTCGAACGCTCAAAGAACACTTGTTTAAGTTGTTTACCTTGAATGGTAATCATAAATGGATCGACTTGTTGGAGCAAGTTACAAATACTTACAACAACACGAAACATCGTACCATTCACATGAAACCGAAGGATGTCAGCAAGAGTAATGAGAAGAAAATATTGGACTCTGTTTATAGTCGTTTAAAGGTTGTGGGAAAGCAAAAATTCGAAGTTGGTGACATTGTTCGCATCAGTAAGGCTAAGCATGTGTTTGAAAAGGGTTATGTGCCTAATTGGACTACTGAGTTGTTTAAAGTATCTCAGGTTAAGATTACCAATCCTACAACTTATTTGCTAGAGGATACTAGCGGTCAACCCATTAGTGGTGGATTCTATGAAGAAGAATTGCAAAAAACCTAACAGTCTGACGTATTTCTTATTGAACAAGTTTTGCGTAAAAAGGGCAAAAAGATGTAGGTCAAATGGCTTGGGTTTGATAAGTCTCATAACAGTTGGACAGATATGGTTAAGGATGTGGTTTAAGTCCGATCTCTGTACAAATAGTCAACATTTTCCTGCTTTCAACCAGTTAAAACTATGCCGTATTGCAAAGAGTGTGATACTGAAATTTTATCGCATAGTGCTCATAACCGTACCCTAAAACATAAGCAGCAATGTAGTGAGAACTTGTACTCTCAGGTAAACCTCGTTCGAACTGCTTTTAAAAACCGCGTACTAACTTATCATCTGACAAGTGACTTACATTCGACTGATGTTAAGCAATATTTAGGAGACCTCAAAGATACTGTTCTTATTTTACTCACTGATCCTTTAAAGACTTATCCCCAGCTTAAAGTTAATATGGAGCTATATGGTTCGTATTTGTTGGCATCAACACAAGAACAAGACATTAAATCGTTTAATACCAAATTTAGTGTTCTTTCTCCCAGCACTAATTTGGAAGACTTTTACAGCGAGTATCAGATCTCTCTAGTGAAAAAAGCTTCCGAATTTACCGAGATGGGAAGCGGATGGGCGTTATCCAAACTGCTGTTTCTCGAACTTAACATCAATAAATGTGGGGTGGGGGCATAGTTCTCTCTATGATTACACTACTGCGTTGGTTGACATCACTATTTTAGTGTGAACCATGGCAAGTAAAAGTTGTACCGCTGCTGCTGCTGCTGCTGCTGCTGCTCCTGAGTTGCTAGAAGAAGACGATAGTTCCCAAAGCTCATCACCCTATTGGACTTATTTAGACAGTATGATTCTCCGAAGTAATAGAGAAATTCGCAAGGAGAATAAACTCTTGGGTGAATTTTGCTATCCTACTGGTAATTTTACAGTAATTGTGGGTCTCAGTGTTGCCAGGGGGATGATACCAAGTGTTAAACTAGTTCCCACAACGCCTGAACATCAGCCAGTCTCCCTAAGTCATTCTGATTGGATCGAGTTTTTGGAGATCATTGACAAGATGTTTGAAGATATTGATGGAAGTGTGGCAACAACGCTGACGTCGTCATCGGAAAATTTTACCCTATCCAGTGCTATTCTTTTACACGAGCGAATATTTTGACTTGGAAGCAATGATGTAACTTTAACGTTTTCTTGTAATGATATAAATTCTATTGTTAGCATTAAGCATTTAATTAACTATAGATTAGAATTAGTTAACCGCCTACAATTTAAAACCTATTATGATGATACTTTACAGCATGCTCAATGTTTTGCTGATATTAAGGAAAACTTTTTTGAAATTATTACCAATCTCTGTAATTTAAACCTGTTTGAACAAAGTTATTACATGTTGGAATTATTGCATTACAACCAGCAAAAATTGTTAGATGACTTTGATAAACTGTATATGTATACTGATGACTCATAATACTAAGTATCCTGATGACTCATAATAATAATAAATAGTTTGAAGCTCAAGGTTCTTTCCTTTTTCCCCTTTCCCCTCTCCCTTATCCTACTGCTGCTGCTGCTGTTGCTGCGGTTACTGATAAATACAGCTCGATTCTAGCAGAGATTTCATAGTTGTTTCAACCTTCGTTGCATACAGTTATAACCTGTTGAGACCTGTTGCGTGTGTTGATACCTGTTTAGCAACATTCTACAATGAGTATTTCCAAGCAAGCATTAGCGGAACTGAACGCTCGTATTAACAGTGATGTTGTGAACTTCCCCGAATGCAGGAAACTTTCCACTCTACCTGTAGGAGTAGCGTATCCTATTCAAACACTGAAATTTGTAACAACACGTTATGGGAGGGCTCTTGTTGCGACATTGATTGACTTAGCCCAGGAGGATGTGCTATTTCAAACCTACTTGCCACAACGGATAGCTGAAACTATGTCGCAGGATCTGGTTGACAACATGAATCGGTCGAGTGCCCAGTATACTCTAGCATATTTGGGACAAAGCTTGACTGCTGTTGGTGGTGGGAACCCTCGCACCCTAATCCGGTTTGAATGCTCGGAATAAACCTGTTTCAAGAGATATTGATGGTAGTGGTGGTGGTATATCTTACCTTACTTAAAGCCCTTCCGTACTGTAAACTGTTTAGAAGTTAGTTCGACACCGTCGTTGCCGTTGCGTTTGAGTCTAACTAGTGTGTGCAAGATGTCACAAGACCGTCAGGATGTTTGCATCGATCTTCAAGGGTACCCCTTAGCTAGTGGGTTTATACCGAAGGAGTTGGCTGTGTATGATGGCGTACGATTTTGCAGCTTTCTCTTCAAACCCCCGTATGGTAGGAAATTTTTGAAACCCGAAGATCTCAAGATAGTAGAACATTTGGAGGAAAAATATCATGGACTAATGTGGGAGTCTGGCTGTTTGGACTTGAAGCAATTTGAAAGTGTTTTACGTGACATCCGTCTTCAGTATGACGCTCCTAAATTTCTGGTTAAGGGCGATTTAAAGGCAACTTGTTTAAAACAGATTTTTGATTCTTGTCTTATATTTAGTGTTCCTTTAAAGACTGAACCTAAATTAAGTAAATATAAAAAAGTTGTAGAATGTTTTCACCATAAGAACTTTAATGTTTGGCATTGTGCCTGTAATAATGCCAAGTTATTGTATAATTTCCGACATTGTTTTTTAAATGAAATGGAATAAAAGTATATAACATATTTTGTTTGTTTTATTTCTTAGTATAGCTCGATTAGTCTAAGTAGAAAGACGATCTGAAATGATTAGCCGCAGTGTAGATTGTACCGATTGCTTAGACGATGGTCTAGCCGTTATTCGTACTTTTGAAGAAAGACTGATTACGTTTGAAAATTGGTCCAATAAAGTTAGCCCTAAAGACTTAGCACAGGCTGGTTTTTATTACACCCAGCGATTAGATATAGTTAAATGTGCATTTTGTTATTGCGAGTTTGCTGATTGGAAGGAAGGAGATGATCCACTAGCCGATCACTATAAGTACTCTCAGCATTGTCGACTAGCTAAAGTATTGTGGAAGTGTCGACCACAGAAAAAGAAAGCCCCACCGCGAAGCTTGAAAAAGATACAACCAGAACCGCTCCGAACTCTCCATGTTAGTTCTCTGTTCTTAATACCACTGTTGGTGTTATTAGCCAGTGGACTGATACACCTCTATGATATTATAAATCGCCATTCTTCGACGCTTTAGCTCATTTTCACGTGAGCTATGGCTCTGTTAAGTTCGTCCTTCATTCTGCTGGTTGCAGTAGTACACAACGTCTTCTACGTATATCGACCTTTAAATGTGAAAAACGCCTCTGTTTTGTTCGATTTTGGAGATTGTAACGCTAGCAGACCATGGATTCCGTTGGATTTCAACCCGCAGAACGCTGATCACATGTCTGTATTCTCCGCCATGATACCCCCATCAAACAGCAACAGCTCTTTTCGCTACAAGGTTCACTTTCTCTTTCAAGATTCAACGATTGGTGAAACAGGATGGATGACGTTCCTTAGCGAGTGCAAGAATGAGACCGCATCCCCAACTCGTACTCCTGCTGCTGCTAATTCTCCACTACCGCCATCTTTCTCTGAAACTCTGAACAGTATTTCTAGTTTACTTGTATTCGTAGCAGTAACCTGTTTAATATTATTAACTAATTTTGTATATAAGGTTGCTAAATATAGATATATCTTGTGGTTAAATAAATAATTTTCCTACTACTGTGTGTTTTCTTCCTTTACTCCATTTATTACATATCGTTCTCATCGTGACTTCGCTAACAACAACAACAACAACAACAACAACTTGCTTGCCCAACTGCCGCAAGCCTTTATGTTCAGAACTCAATATTTTATGTGAAGCAGATGGCCAGGTCGGCTAGAGCGTTGGTAATTCCACGTTGTAATATGCAGGTCCTAGGTTCTAATCCCACCGATGGCAGGACTTTTTTCAGATTCATACTTATGCAGGATGACGTTGCAGATGGCAGTTCTAGGTTTGGAATAGTTGGTTCAGGTTGGGTAGTAAACGATTGGATTTCGGAGTGGCAGGTGACAGATGACGTATGATAGATGACAGCTGACGTATGATCGGTGACAGGATGGCAGTTGAGTAGTTGATGCCCCCCCTCAAGTAGTTCAGGCCCCAAGTAGTTCCAGCCCCAAGTAGTTAAGACCAAAGTAGCTAACGCCCAAGAGTGTGACAGATGACGTATGACATATGGCAGCTGACATATGACAGATGGCGGTTGACAGATGACGTATGACAGGTGACAGATGACGTATGACAGGTGACAGATGACGTATGACAGGTGACAGATGACAGTTGACAGTTGACAGATGACAGATGGCGTATGCGCGCGCAGGTTGGGTTTGATGCTGGCGCATGCGGTATGGTTGGGTTTGATATGACGTCATAGATCACAAGATAAAATCCCTCCGGAGGACGGAGGATGCAGAACGCACTAACTATACCTACTGTTATGAAATGGGAGGGGAGCAAGTTGCCGTCGTTCGGAAACCCGGAATTACTACAACGATGAAAACTATGGTGTCATTGGGTGCCGCACAAAATAGAGCTCTCATGGCATGTGGATGGGGTCTAGACGAAGCAAATCAAGGGATACTACATTCCACAAGTAACGTGTTCTCCGGCAAGCTTCCTCTAAAATATCTCATGGGTTTCGCAGAGGATTATTTAAAGGGTATTTTTAACGTCAAGCAAGAGTTGATTTTAATTATCGCCCGCACTTTCAACAATTGCTATATCGGCGAAGTAGATGCAGACATTTCAATTGAAAAAATTGAATGGAAAATTCGTCACATTATTCCAGACGATCGACAGAAGTTAAAGATATTATCACGCATGAATAAAGGTGGCAGTAACGCAAACGCTCCAATGGCTTACCGTAAATGGGATCTTTACGAGCTACCTTCTTTGAGAGAAACATCGTCAGACGTATGGGCCTTAAGAACTAGCACGAGTCTCGAAAAACCGAGATATTTGATTATCGGTTTTCAACCAACTAGCTCTTCCGACAACAGAGCAAAAGATAGCACACAATTTACAACGGCCGATATAAGTGATATTAGGCTCTATCTGAACTCTGCCGTATTTCCGTACGAAAGATGGAATTTAGATTTTTCAAGGAAACTGTATGCCGCAGCCTATTATAATTATGAGAATTTTCAAGCTAGCTACTACCAGCGAGAACTGAGCGATCCTATGATGAGTTTTGCCGACTATCTTAAAAATCCGTTATTCGTAATCGATTGCAGTCACCAACCAGAAGCCGTTAGGACGTCCACAGTGGACGTGAAATTGGAATTCGAAACACGCAAAAGTAAATTTCTTAAAGACATTAAAGTGTACGCGTTAGTTATTCACGATGCATTTTTTAGCTACAATATACTTAATGGTTCTGTTACTAACAAATCAATACATTAGTTTGAAGTTATGTAATTCTCCAAATTATGTATTTTACATATTATTGAAAGTAAACATATAAAGGACATATTTGCGTTTTATTTTTACTATTGGCTTATTTTAAACTTGAAATGTGGGGCTTTGGTAAATAAGGTTATGAGGCGAAAAATAGAGAGAAATTTAGGAGAGGGGTGGGGAAAAGACGTGAAGTCGAAAATGGAATTCACTCGAAGCCAAGATGTCGTCAAGTTCGGATAATGGTTATTCCAGTGACGACGAGCAGGCAGTTGCACATAATGCACAACATAGGGGTGTACGCAACACGCGTAGGTTGAGACCTAGATATTGCTTCTCGTTCAGCTACGTAAAATGTGGTCCCTTCAGCTTATGCATGTACTGTTACACGGGATTTAGGCGAGAGATTGGTGCGAGGTTCATATCGGGCCATTATACAGTTGGGGCACGAAGAGAATGGATGCGGAACCACTCGAGGTGTCGTCGGTGTCAGGAGAGACTGTTTACAGTCTGCCACCGGAACGCATGCCTTCTTTGCAATAGGACGTAAATTCCTATTACAAAGAAGGGCCATCATATAACAACCCTGCCCCTGACAAAATCAGTCCTTTTCAGGACTACACAATATTTGATCGTAGTTTGTAGTTAAACACAACGTTTCCTAAAGAAGATATTTCTCGATGGAAACATTGTGTTACTTTGGGTGAGAGAATCATTATGTGTTTAAATCATACATAGATAGCGAGAGAAAGAGCATTTGCAAGATTTAGCTTGTAGTTTTTATGTATGATAAGAACGCATATGCCTCTATTTATTCAAAGTGACATGACTTTCTATCAAGAAACATATTTTAAAAAATAAGGTCACTCTACATTAGGATTCTAGTCGTTTCACATAGAACGTTGGCTAATATTAAACCCGCTCTAACGTATGACAAAAACAGACGTAGTTTCAGAGTAACAAAATATTTCGAGCAAGAAATGTATTCTTGAGGAAATATTTTTGTTACTCTTAAAGGATATGTCAGAACCGCTTAGCCCCACCCTCACCCCCACTCTCACCCCCACCACCCAAAATGCTTTTAAAAGCGGGAGCAGCCATCACATTTTTCATATCTCAACCAGCCATGAAGTGGGACAGGCTGATGTTAAGGACGACAAGGGAGTCCAAAATAAGCGAGTATTGGGAGGCTTGGCGTTTAAAAAACGCGAATAAGCCAACGGCGATCGTGCAGCCGATTCCAAGACCGCCGCCACCACCGGAGCCGGCTCCAACAGAGCCGGTGGAAGTGGTGGAAGGACCCCAGATGCTGCTGGGTCCGGAAGAAAGGGAGGCTCTCTTACAAGAGCTCACGGAGCGCCGTCGGAGCCGTCGCAGCACGCGACTGGAGGTGCGAAGACGGCGTGCCGCACCGCGATCGGTGCAGATCGCAAGAGGGGAACAACCACTCAAGGTTTCCCTCTCCAACCCACCGCGAAAACGGTCCTTTTCAGGGCCACAAAAGATTTGATCGTAGTTTAGAAATTCTTAGTCACTTTGTGTTTGACACTGTATTAGTGAAAAATGCAAAGATGACCAAGAATGACATTTTCTGGACGTTTAAAAATTGACGTTGACATTTGTGCATAACTGTTTTCGATAATTTAGCTAGAAGTGTCCAAAACTGAATTTAAGTTAAAGATCCAAGATCCATTAAAACTGTTATATTTCTAACTTAAAAATCACATCCATTTAGTTATTTCCGAGACGAATATTTTCGGATCTAAAAATCGATATTTCTCGGCCCACTAAGATTTTCGACCGAAAAAGCAACCAAATTAACCCTTAAATAACAGAAATTTTTTTATTTCAGATCAAAGCAATGACAACACGCACATAACTTTCCCATCATTTCATAGCCAAAATTACCAATACAGGGGTTTGCTCAGGTTTGCATGGGTTTGGTTAGCAAATACAAATAATAAGAATTTTTTTATTAAAATAATAATTTTATAGTTGAAAAACAATTCAGAACATTTAACATAAAACTGTGTATGGCCAAAATTTCAAGAATTATGGGGATTGCTCAGGTTTGCTCAGGAATAACTGGAGAAGTGGAGCTCAAATCGAAAAAAGTTATAGGAAAAGATTGTAGAGGACATTTTTTGTAATAGGAAACGACTTTTTAAAATTAAATTTGGAAAGAATTGAAAAAGAGATTTTTCAGATTTATAGTGAATTCAAAAGGGTAGTACAGGGAAGCTATGGTGAATAGGGCGAAGGCATGGGGCGAGACGGGTCGCGTAATCGTTTTTAAATAACGCCTGAGAGATCCGAGCCATAAAAAGTAAAAAGAGGTGGCTCAAAAAGACCCAGAGTGTAGGTACGTTTTTTGGGGAAAACATGGAAAAGGGGGGAAAGCATAAGATGGAGACAAAAAAGTTATAAGAAAAGAGAGTAGAGCGGGGGTTTTAACACAAGAAAATATTTTTCAAAGTGAAAAGTCGAAAATTCAAAAAAGAGTTTTGAAAAAGATAAGAATTTCGAACTTTGAGGCCTCATAACTTCGTAACGGTCGGTAGGAAAAAAAAACGCCGAACCACGTGTCCAATGAATTTGAGCAAAGAATCGAACTGAATGAAAAGAAACTTTGTACGGGGAAGGAATCGAAAAATAGAGAGGTGTCAATGTGAAAAAACAGGTATAAGGGGGTGTCGGAAGGATGCGGGAGTATGCGGAAACGATTTACATACCCTAGGGTTGTGAAGTACACTCGGGCTTGGAGCCCCAAGCAGGGTGGTTTTTTTTTTAAGTCTCAAAGCCTGCGCAGTAGCTATTACCCCGGTAATTTTTTGGAATTTTTAAGAAATAACCTCAGATTAGGTTAAGGGCAGTACAAGAAACGTATTAGTCTTATTCAAGTTTTTCATAAAATGTCGGGAAATGCCTTAAAAAAAATTATGAAAATGCTAAAAAAATTGAAAATCTTTATTTCTTATTTTTTCGAAATTTAAAAAATGCCAAAAAATAGTTCAAATTAATCAAAATCTTTTGTGCTTTCTACTTTTGCCGTAGATGGTCGGGAAATGTCTTAAAAAATTGATGAAAATGGTGAAAAAACAAAAATCTTTATTTTTCATTATTTTCAAATTTTAAAAATGCTAAAAATACTTTAAATCAATCCGCTATGCTACACTGGGGGTGGTGGGGGCGGGGGTGGGTTGTGGTGGGGGAAGCTGATGTCTTTAAAAGCAGCTCGAGTCGACTGCTAACTTCATTACATTCGCTCATCTCAACATGGCATCATCAGATGATGATGGATACTTAAGCGATGAGTATGTACCTGCGAATCCGGATAACTGGGCAACAAGACGGAGGAATGTTTTCCCCGGCCGATCCGAACGGGTTTGTATGACCATGAACCTGATGACGGTCGGTGACGACGACGACCACTGGTGTATGGAATGTTATGAAGGCTTTGAAGATAAGTCGGCTGGTGATCAATTCACCAGCTTTCATCTCACGGTGGATTTCGGTAGTCGCATGCACCTACCGAATTGCAAAGCTTGTAGAGTAGCGCTTGGTTCTCTACAACATCAGAGTGCGTGCCTTATTTGTAATCGAGCCTGATTACAAATAAGATTTTACACTTGAAAAACGGTCCTTTTCAGGACCACAGAATGTTTCATCGTAGTTTTAGTCCAGTCGGATCGAGTATAATTTTCTTTGCAAAATCCGCCCTTTTCAGGACCTCAGAATATTTTGATCTTACTTGTATTTATCTAATGCCACGGCATCTGTGACATTAGATAGAATCGAGTATAAGTTTCTTTGTCGGTCACATTTCCAGAACACAATTACACCATTTTTGAGAACTAAAAGCAGTTTTCGACAGTGAAGTCCGTCAGTATCATTTTTGGATGGAGGGCATTTGTATAATAAACTCTAGTTTGTTAGAGGTGAAAAGGTGGGGATGGAGTGGTGGAGGGGGTAGATTATCTCTATTTAAGCGGTTGCGAGCGAGTCACAGAATCACTTCATTTTTAAATCTTAAAGTACCAAGATATAACTATGAATTTCGAAAGATCATTAAGTCGCGGTTCATCGGTTTTTAGCGATGATACCGTCGACATGAATGATGTCGATATGGATGACCTACTCTTGGACATCGAACGACTTCTAGACATCGAGGCAGAAGATATGTTTAATGCCTGGGAAGATGAGCGCGCAGTCGAAGAAGCAGATCTGGGTCAGGAATTGCCAAACATCGATTGGCAAAATGGGGAGTTGTCGGCTGAAGAGATGGAGCCGGACTCCAGTACCGATTGGGCGCCACCACCGCCGCCGGAAGATCATGATGGTCCGGCTGATTCATCCACTTGGTGGATCACGGACCATCAGGATGACGATGGACCAGCTGATTCCACCAACTGATCGCGGAACCATGACCTCCCCGACCCACCCCGACAAAATCAGTCCTTTTCAGGGCTACAAAATATTTGATCGTAGTTTGTAGTTGATTCATGTCACATCCCAAGTAACATGATATTTCTCAAGAATTAATTTCTTTTTGAAAATATTGTGTTACTCTGTAAAGACATGTACGTTCTTACCATACGTTAGAACTAGCTAAATTTCTAGTAAGTTCTCAACGATAACGCTGGGAACTCACACGTCTCATACAGAGTAACGCAATTTCTCAATAAAGAAATTCATTCTTAAATAAATCCTGATAATAGGCGGATTTTGTATCAGCATGTTTGGTCTATTATCTTACGTGTAGTAAAATTCACATTTTATTACAACTAATACACACATTCTCAGACATTGTAACGGATAGCCTCTCCTCACAGACATAACGCTTTATCGCATACTTAAGTTGTGTGTGTATTTCTTACGCGTACGTAGGAATACACTACACAGTGTCTGTGCATCTAACGATTACGCACCTAAAATTACGGCCCTAAATTTTTTCGTCTATTGTTTTTTCTTTGTGCATTTTTACATTATTTTGTGTAACTTCCGCATATTTATTTTTGAAATAAAAAATATTGTTTCACTTAACTTTTTTTATTATCATATATACAAAAACATTTTCTTTTACTTATATATACATTACTATTACAAAAATAACTTAACTCTATATTTACAATAAAATTCTAAAATTAATTATATGGAAAATTGTCCAATAACCTAAGTCTTTTTCTACACACTTCCCCTTTACTTTTACACTGTTCAATTTTCGCCTGCAGTTCCTTAATCTGTCTCTCGTATTCCACCACATCACTATCATTCTTTTTCAGTTCGTCCACTAATTTTTGTCTCGCACTAAACGCCGCGGAGAAGGCACACTTCTGGCTTGGAGAAAACTCTTCCATCCAGTCCGGTATGGACACTTCTGCAGAAGAAGCAGCAGCAGGCTGATTGGGTTGACTAACCGCCTCGAATAGCCGCTTGCACCGCTTCTTTAATGGCTTGCGGCACATTCCACGCCCAACTGTTGGTGATATCGGCGCACCCGCGATCGGCGATTTTTCGTCAGCGTCGGCCAGCGGAGGCATAGACTTCGGCGGCTCGGGCGTTGTCGTGTTTGGGCCATCATTAATTATGACGACCGGTGACAGAGGCTTCGGTGGTCGTGACGTCTCCAAAAAATCGGGGTATTGGACTGGCACTGTTGGTCGCTTGAATACGAATTTCTTCTTCTTCTTCTGTTCACCCTCCATAGTTGCATAAAATTGACTTTTATTGCTGACGGCTGCCTTTGGCAATTTCAACAGCTTTTCTAACTTCGTAGTAGTGGGTTGCCGCCTCGCCTTCTTTACCACCACATCACTTATGACATTGATTCGCCCGCCGTCCTTCTCAGTCCAATTGTTGACGTAATCAACCGCCGAAGATACTTTATTTTCACCCACATTCACTTCTTCCACAAACGCAGTGTTTAGCACGTCGTCATTGTGCCACTCGTCAAACACACCCGGGGTCAGCAGGTCAATAACATCCTGCCCCATCAACTCTGCTTGGATACTTCCATCCAAGTTAAACGCATTTAACAACGACTCACTACCGGAATTCATTTTCACTTACTAACTGCACTTAACTGACAACTGTACTTACTCGGTGAACTGTTCTAGCGAACTATGAAATGCTCTGCTTAGCAAACCAAATTTATACTTATCACCCCACCATAAACTCCCCCACTCTATCTGACGGTTGATGCTTTGGAGGCCAAACAAGTTCACTCAACTTACAAGGTTGCGTTCAACGGCTAAACAGCGATTCAAGGACATATTTTCAAGGTAATCGTGTGCCCTTACTTCTGTTATTGTTTGTGCTCTCAAGGTTATATGATCCAGACAACCCATATTTATAGACGCTCTCTTTCCTTCGATGACTATTATCAGAAACTATAATGTTACCCGCAGATCAAGATAACAATCGTCCAGCTGAGACTTTTTCAGGCGCACAAATAATAATTTCTGCTGTTTGCTATAATTGTAAAAGAGAAGTATATATTTGGACTGACCACATGCAATCTTACAGTTACATTGAATTGCTGAGAGTAAGGATTGTTAAGTGTCATTACTGTGGAACGCTGATGTGTCGACGAGGGCCGATTAGCAGATCTGATATGTTGAGAAGACAATGGATGCTACGAGAAGTTTACAAGCAAGACATTAATTAATTTTTATTTTTGTAACTTTATTACTATATTGTAAAATAAAACAACATATTATTGAAACAATTATCTATGTATTTTACTATCCTGCGTTATACAATTTCAACTATTGCTATTACTATAGTGGTTAATAAAACTACGTGACATTGGAGTTAATATTTTTTTATTTTTCTAAAACATAGACCTTCCAACATTTTTCTAATTATATCTAATATTTTCGGGTAAAAAACTTTGCATAGCTTGTATTAACATATTTAGGTTATCTTCAGGGTTTGTTTCGTAAAACTTTATGTCTGGGTGTCCCCAAGGTAGAGTTTTTGTTGTTGATGGTATAATATAACGTTTATCGTCGTGGTGAGATAAAGCAACTTTATTAATTATTTCGGTATAAACGTCGTGTTTATAACTTCGAAAGGTTTTCATTTTTCGAAATATCTGACCACCACGTTCTACGATATTCCGATAATCTTCCAGGTGAAGCTGTTTTTCAATTACACGTTTTTTTATACCTTTCACTTTTTTAATTTCGCTACTGATTGAGTTTATGTAATAAGCTTTGGCTCCGGTACCATAAAAACTTATTATTGGATCACCTGGAAATTCATCCTTCATTCTACCTACTACTGACTGACTTTTTTTTTGTTAAAAATATTTCCTTCGGTATAATTGGATGTATCGAATTTATCAGGATTTTCTGCAATTATGCGATAAAAATTGTCGGTGTAAACTTTTAATATTAACGAATCTGTGTCGGTATACAGTAAAGAAGCATTTTTGCCAAATTTTGCTTTAATGAATGAGTAGAAAAAATCATAAATTACTGTTTTCGACATGTCCAGTATGGAAAATCCGATATAAATTGGTTTATTATAAGTTACCTTTAATTGATCCATATGAATGGCAACGAATTCTTTATTAAAAACCGTTGAACTTTTAAAATAAGGACGAGAAATTAATGCTCGTGCCCCAATTCTATTCCTGTCATTTTCCCATTGGGTAACTAGTTTTATATCATTGCGATTCTCCACATTTTCCATGGTCTTGCCAAAAACAGCATTAATGATTAATTTAAAGGTGTCTTTACCAAACTTTGTTGTTGCCCTATTGCGCAAATCTGTATTTAAGTCGATATATGTCTTTAACCATGGGGATTGATTAAATTTTAAAATTCTGTGTGTTTGCATTACCATTAGGCCGTTATTGATTGCTTGTTTTAATGTTCGGTAATGAATGATGTATTTCTTTTTATCGTTTAAATTCGGAATTAACTTTGAAAATTTTGCCGATTCCGTGGGTGGTACAATATTTTCAACTAAAAAGGGTAAGTCGGAATGATCATCATGTAGCGTATCCGGATGATGAACGTCAACTTCCAAAACGTATCCTTCTGGACCATTATCGTCCACATCCATAATATTTAAATTTAAAATTTCATGCTCTGATAACCATCTAAAGCCGCCAAATGGTAATGCTTGCGACATACTATGACCGTACAGATTTGTTGCATCAAGATAAACACTGAAAGATGATTGTTGGTTAGGATCGTAGTTTGGTACATATATGTTGTTGGCGGCGTGCATCCTTTCTGAACACTGACTTATACCGCCTCGAATACCTTTTTTTAAAAAATGAACCGTGTCGATATCAGTCAATAGCTCTAACTCTACCTTAGAAATACGCAACATACAATCAAACGAATAACTTGGAAGGGTATGGTACTGTGCTGGATCCAGTTTATACGTTTCTAAACAAGTATCGCGAAACTGTTCAAAAACATCGGTTAATAATAAAACATCAGATTTCAAATATAAATCCGAATAGTCCCCCAAATTCTTACAATTAAATATGTCCCACACCTTTTTAGCTCTATCATAATCTTCATCGCTAATGTGCTCCTCTGACAAACTATCATAAAACTGATTTTTTGTAGGTAAAGTTGGATGGTTCATTTTGTCCATTGAATCGACAAAACTATAGGGAAAAACACCTTTTTTGCGCATTAAATTAAACTGCTCATTATCAGAAAAATATTTTCCTGTTTCCCTGAAACTACCCACAGCTAATCCATTACCCAAATTTTCCAGCGAAGTTGATAGAAATTTAAAACTATCGATGAACCGCAATTTCAAATATTTTTTCTTTATTGTCCCACTTTTATTATCGACATAATCGTGAACGTAAATACTTTTCGTAAACGAAATATACTTTTCCTTGCTTTGAGCTAAAACATCGATCTTGTCTCCGTGACGACACAACTCTTTAATAAACATGTGGCAATCGTACCCGCTCAAGTCATGAAATATAATTGGAATAAAATTGGGTAACTTATAATTTAAATTGCAAATCGAATGAGCAGCACCAGGTCTTTTTTTCCCAGTTATGTGACAGTGATCCTTTACTTTACAATTATTATTTTCAAAAGGTCGTTCACATATACCACATTTTGTGGCATTATTGAACTCCACTATTTGGTCCACCGTTAAAGTTTCCATTGCTTTTATATCTCTTAAGTATGTATTGTAAAGAGATCTTAAATCACTTTCAAGTCGAGAAACGAAAACCTGGGCTGCGTCGTTTCCCCGGTAGAGCTCAAATTTTGAAATCGAATCGTCAAAGGAGCACTTTATTAAATACGCAAAAGAATACGGTTCATGTTTGATGCTTTTGACTAAGTAAGAATTTGTGGGATTTGGTTCCACTGTATCCAGCGGTTTAAGCACCGATTCAAAATCCGCGTAAACGACAAACGGTACACGCATTTGCTTTTCTATGTTTTCAAATTTTAATATATTTTCACTTACACTCCTTCCAAATTTATCTATTTTTAAATTTAGTGATGGTGTTAATGAATATTTGTGGTTACAGTCATCTTTTTGGTGTGATATCAAAGATGATTGTGAACTAAAATATATCAAACAACCATCACAAAAATACGTTTTATCTCTACGCGATGTAATTTGACTGGAACATAATTTCGATAAGTCTTTTATCCAACAATAATGACTTTTAGAACAACGCGTATCACAAATATGCTCATCATCATCTTTAATACTACAATCCTTTGTTATTAACAACAAGTTTATATGTCTGTTAAATTTTCTACCCGAATACCTTAATGGACCGACAACTTCATACTTTAACATATTATTTTCGAAAATTTTTTGCAAACCATAAACGTTAACTGAAATATTATTCATTTCTTCAAATTTTGATATATCACGCAACTTTACTGGAAAGTCTATACCTGTAAAATTCAGCACTCTTGAATAGTGTGTATAAGACTGAATCTGTGATGCCATTCTAGTGGTGGGGCACAAAGCAGACACGATTGACCACGCAAAACAACACTCATCTTGATTAATCACATTGATTATGGCTTTTTTCAGTTCGATCAAATGGGGTAACTTTATATATGAAGATCCACCAAAAGGTTTATACTCGTTGACATTTACTTCCAGGTATAGAATTTTTTCCAGAGCCCAACCTACGAAAACACAAAAAGAATGACATAAGTATTTATTTTATTTTTAGTCGTTAATTTATAACATACCTGAATCTTTTTCCTGAAACTCAGTCGATTGAGTATTCATGGCTTCCACTAATGATTGATATATTTCTTCCAAATCGCTTCCTGAAGTAACAATTTCATTGCGTGTATTAAATGACTTGTCACTGTACATATTATCTTGTGTTGGTAACAGATACCGACCAACAACCACCATATTAACTTTCAAAGCACAACGCACTCTTACTAGGTCACTTACTACCTCTAACACTTTTGCTTTAATTTCATCAAAAAATAATGAATAGTCAGTATGTTCATTTTCACTTGATATACGGTATGTGGCAATCCTATTTCTCAAAGCACTGGACACGAGTTCAACACCAGCTGATATTGGTGAACATGCATTACTTTTATGGTGTATTGTGCTTTGATGAGCTGCCATTCGATTTGCTGGTATGGTTATATTGCAGCAAGTGCAAGTACGCACCTCAGATGTTGATGCCCCATCGTCAACGTTTCGCTGTTTTCCACCATGTATATTTGCAAATCGTGCTACGCACGATTCTCTTTTATGTCGTATTACATTATAACTCCGAGTAAATGATTTACCACAATTTTCACACACGTACGCCATGACTTTCAAATTAACTTACTTGAACCGTTTTACTCAACACAATGTTCTATACTAAAATTTAACCCCCCCCCCCCCTACCCTCATATATACCGATCCACATTTAGCCCCAACCCACTCGACCTTCATACCAAAACATGTTTACACCCCAATAATAACTCAAGGTAAACTAACATCACAAATGTAACCTTGAAATAAGCGTCGTACACCTGGCCATCACCAAACAAAGAAACATCTGTTCGCATTCAAGGCCAAGTTCTTGACCTTGACCTTGGAATAACACCTGCGCATATCAAGGCCAAATAACAATAGCACACCTGGGCGTTCAAGGTCGACCCTACTGCGCATGCGGAGACTCAGGAAGCATCATATACCTCTACTTATATCAATGAAAACTGAGCAGCCTAACCACCTTTTTGCTCAGATTTGCTTGGGTTGGGTATACACCTTTTTGTTCAGATATGGTTGCATGCATCAGCATGCAGGTGTTGGATTACTGATCAATAGGATTTTGGTTAGGTCTGATGTAGGTTAAAATTAAAAAATGTTGTTGACTGAGTTGGACAGAATAGTAACTTTAGGTTGTTATGGTTAGTTTTTTTATTATTCCTAATTTACAACTTTTTCATGAAAAATAAGTAAACCTGGAACGCCGGACACAGGAACATTGTTGAGAGCTGGGAAAATAATGGCGGATAGTAGCGAGCTAAAATGGAATTTTCTACAGGAAAAAGCAATTTTCTTAGCTATTTTTGTCTAAATATGGTGTTTCGTGTGACGAAAAAAAATAAAAATTATAAGTTTATAGATATGTTTAAGTGAAAGTGTCGAAACTTAAAGGAATCTATAAAAAAAGGTAACCTAAAAGTTAAAATTTTTTTTTTCGAAAAACCATTCGAGACCGCCAAAAACTGACTTCGGATTCGTGTTCTACGACCCAAAATTAGGGTCTGTGCAAAATTTCATCAAAAAATTCGGTGCATCCATTAATCCGAATAATTACCTAAAGTTCATACAAAATAAAAACCGATGCAGGTCACCAGTGACGCTATTAAATGAGTGCATATCATAATTATTATTATAAAACGAAAACTGTAATGGACTGTTTTAATGAATTTTAAATTTCGCGCCTGTTATTCGTTGTTATGCATTTGGCAGCATACGCGAAGTTGCCGCGATGCCGCGTTTAATTTCTTGACATTTGTTTGTTGACAGTTTGAAGTTTATCCCAGATTTACTTACATTAGTTTTATTTGTATTTTATGTCTTTTTGGAGCTTTAAACATTTAACTTGCGTTTAAAAGCTGTTCTTTTTAAAGCATTCATAGTGTTATAGTTGTCTGAGTCCTGTTTGCGAAATGCCGAACCAGTTAAACAGTCGCTGCCAACAGTTACTAGCATCAGCATCTGTGATACGCTATTTTAAACAAGAACGAGACTATAATGGCCCAATGCTACCCTTAACAGCTGTTAGAGAGGTGATTTTAATACAATAATAAAAAATTTAGTAATAAAAAAATAAATAGATAAATAAATAAACCACCACGAAAATATTTAGTAGATAACTTAGCAGAACATGTTTTATGTCTTCCCCCATACCATTGCATTTTTAACCCAATCGAACTTATATGGGGAATTGCAAAATCTTACTACAACAACGTGAGTAGAGATAGTAAAACAGAACGAGACTCTTTAAACATGTGGCGTGAGGCACTGCAAACTGTTACTCCTGAGATATGGAAGAATGCAATTAGGCATACAGAAAATAAAATAATAAAATTGTATGACAGAGAGCACATACTTGATCAACAAGAAGTTCTCCCCTTGATAATTAATACTGGGAATGATAGCAGTGATTCCAGCACTGACGATTCAGAATCTGATTAACGTAGACATAAACCAAGTACCACTATTTCACAGTTAGTTATAAAATTTATATTAGTGCACAAAAAATTGCACTACAATATTTGTAACGGAATAGTGCTTGTGAGAAAGTTTTTTATTTTTTAATATATTGTAAAAAATAAATAAAATTCAGTGTAACTTTTTCCTACCATTTTGTCCGTCCATTAAAATATATCTTTACTTAAGCCGGCCACAGACACAGAAAGATGTACGCAACTCGCGTGCATCAACGCTCGTGTATGGACTGAATGTGGCTCGCACGATAAAAAAATTCGTCGTTTCATTCCCACACACGGGCATTGCTGAACGTGCGTTGATGCACGCCAGTTAAATTCTGTATAAATGCTTATGATAGCACTTTTCGCCACTCCTTTTCTATGATAAGAAATGTTATAAATAGGACTAGAATGCTTTGTCTCGTTACTTCTGTCGTTACTAGCTAAACTGTTCATTTCTTTCAATCCAAGTAAATTCGTTATACTAGAGGGTTTCAAGTGTTTTTTCTAGAAATAAAATTATTTTTAAAAACGCCGTCCCCTCGGCCCGACGTATAACTGGCGCAGTCGGTAGGATTTCTGAGACGTTACAAGGGCATATTGCAACGGTTTCTTTCAAGAATTCCCTCAGACAAAAATCTACAAAAAACCGGACAAGTGTTGGACCAGAAGCAAAAAGTACCGATCTAAGGTAGCCACTGGACAACCAGCATCGGGACAAAGAAGAAATTTCAGCAACAGCTTCACTTCAGGAGTCAACCCGCCTACTGACGGACAAACATCGCCTCCCCTGTAGACAACTGGAGAGGTCAAAAATCGCCGAACCAGCCTAGGATTAAGAAAGAAAAAAGAAAGTGAACTTTTCAATTTCCATTTTATTTTTTGTGCAGGCAATTAAAAAATATATTACATTACTTTATTTATCTAGTCAGAACAAAACAATTGCCTTTACAAAAAACATTTTTATTTTTTTAGATTAAGAATATTTCATTTTATTTTTAGTGTTATTGTGTGTTTTATCGTACGAATTTTATTTTTATCCAGAGTAATTTCAAAAGTATATAAATCTCCATTTAAACCTTCAAAATTAATTCTTTAGACGACTTAATAAATTCTTTAAATTCGATTAATATAACTGACAACATGCCAGAAACTACTAATTATCATCTTTTGAAATACCAATCCGATAATATTCCTCATTTCGATGGAAATCCTAAATTACTAAATAGATTCATAAAAATGCTGTTGAAAATCTTTTAAAAGCTTTTCAAGATCGTACTAATATAAACGCAACTATAAATATTTGCTTATTCGATACTATTTTAAGTAAGTTAAACGGAAGAGCTGCAGAATTGATAGCTTCTCGATCTGAATTAAATTCTTGGCTATTAATAAAGGATGTGTTGATACACAGTTTTGCAGATCAAAGATCAATTGATTGCCTTATTCAAGATTTATTGAACCTAAAACCTTTCAAAAATGAAAATCCATTACTTTTTGGAATGAGAGTACAAGATTCTCGAAGTCTGTTATTTTCAAAATTAAACTCAGGGCCTGATGATGCCGCTACAAAACTAATCAAAATACAACATTACGATCAATTTGCGTTAAAAACATATTTAAATGGTTTACCGTATAATTTGCAACTTGTCACAAGACTTAAAAACCCAGATTCTTTAGAAGAAAATTTTATCTACTTTAAAAATACTCAAAACCCAAATATAAATAAACCTCAATTTTTAAATAAAAACCAAAAACCTAATACTTCACAGTTTAGACAAACTTTTACACAACCTCAGAACTATAGTCAGTATAGACCGAATTACAATCCATTTCCAAATTATATACCGCAAAATTATTTTCAAAAACCATTTTTGAATTTTCCCAGCAAAATAATCCCCCTAATTTCCAAAGACCTAATAATTATTTTTCTCAACAAAGACCTAATTTTAATCAACAAGCTTTTCAAACACCTGCATTTAATAATCAAATGAGACCACAATTTTCTAATCAACGTTTTGGACAAACGTCCCAAAGAACTAACTTAAATAGGAAAGTAGAGCCAAGGGACACCAGTTCAGGAAATACTATTTTGAATAATTCATTACAAAATAAAAGCATTACCACACAAAAATTATATAACCAGGAAGTTATACAAAAACCCGAACAAACCCTATATGGAAGTAATTTTCCCCTTGAAAATTCCTATAATAATTGTGAAAATTCAGAACCGGACTTATATAATGAATACCCTAACCCTACTGAATTTTATGAAACAGAAACATACTCTGACGAATCTTATGACTTTGACATAACACTGAGTTATTCTGCTAACTCATTAGATTTTCCTCAATACCAAAATAATGAACAAGAAAACGAAAATTTTACTCTGATGAGCCAGAAAACGGACAAGACATAATTTTCCTTAACAACCACAATGTAAAATTACCATTTATATTTATACCCGAACTTAATGCCAAATTTTTATTGGATACAGGAAGTACAAGAAGTTCTATAAATCCACAAATTGCTTATGAAAATTTCCCCGATTTAATAAAAGAACAAATTTTTCAAGTGCAAACGGCACATGCTACATCATTTCATAATGAAGTCGCTATTTTACCAATTTTTCCTACTTTTAATACCCCCGGTATACATAAATTTTACCTTTTTAACTTTTCTAATAAGTTTGACGGTCTGATAGGACTAGATCTTATTCAACAGTTAAATGCCAATTTAGACTTTCATAATTTTATATTAAAATTGCCAAATGCAAAAATTCCAATTAATTACGGAAACGAGATACAAGATAATAATTTAACTTATATTCTTGAACCAAGAACTATTCAAAAAATACAAATACCTGTGAACATGTCACATGGATACGGTATTCTCCCTTATCAAAATATTGTCACCAAACGTTTTTTTCGTCCACCCTAGCTGGTCACCCTTGCGGCTTAGTGTCGAGGTCCGGTAGCGACGACGCAGGTCATTTCGAATCGCGTCGGCCTATCGGCCTGGAGCGGGGCAGAGGAGGGTTACCTGCTAGGTGGGATTAGAGGCGAGTAGGGATGTTCCGATACGCCGAAAATATCGATACTCTGTATCGATCCGGATCGTATCATAAAGTATCGATACAATAAAGTATCGGTTTGAAAAATATCGATACTGTAAATATCGAATAATATCGATACTTTTTCGATTCGAATTATGTTATTTTTTATTTTAAGATTTTTAACTTTGCTTTCTAAAAAGAAGTGTGAGTGGTAATTTTATTTTTCTTTAGGTAGATACTGGTACTAGTAAATAGTTTAAATAAAATATCAAATTAAAAAAATAGCGTTTAATTTTTGACACAAATATTGGGGCAGTAAACAGCTAGCAAGTACATCGCCCATGCCTATAAATTCCAAGAGTCCAAGCTTAACGATTGTAGAAATAATAATTTTGATAACCGATCCCCACCTAATCTATTTCGGCTTTGAGTCATAATATTTCCTGCTTCAGAAAATAATCTTTCCTAGGGAAGTGATGCCCCAACAACGGACAAATATTTGTTTGCAAGCTCTCTTAACATAGGTGAGCAACCGTGGCTGCTCCATGTTTAGAAAAGGGTCTGAGTTAAGGGGTATCGTGGGACTATTTAAATACATTTTGCAGTCAGTGCACTACGAACCACGAGTGTATTTGCATTCTTTTTTAACATGAGAAAATGACTTATCAATAACCCAGCCCTCAACGAGGAAACTCCCTTCTCTCGCTCATCGCCGCGCTGTTGCGGATTTATCCCTTTTCTACCGCTACTTCCACGGATCTTGCTCTGAAGAACTAGCCGGTATTATTCCCCCATTGACTGTTCCTAACAGAACAACAAGAGGCGCGTTACGTATGCATCCCTTTACTGTTCAGCTACAAAAGCCTAGAACAGACCACTTCTCTCGCTCATTCATACCTAGGGCCTCCAGATTATGGAACAAATTGCCTGCAGATGTTTTCCCTTCCCGTCCCAACCTCCAATCCTTCAAATCCCGTGTCAATAGACTACACTTCTCTTCTCTTCAGACGCCCACGGTACATTAGTACTTAGGCTTGAAGTCTACGTGGGATGTCAGAAAAGGAAGACAATAGAGATACACTTGTGCTTAACTAGTTTTACCAGTCGAAAACGCCATTATATTTTATATTATTAACCGTCTCCAAGGTCGGGCCGGGCATTCCTATCCAGTTTTGCAAATCGCATAAAATAAATAAAATTATGGGAGTTGGGATTTTTTTCCAAGTAGTCCGCATTGTGATGTATCGATACTATTTGATCGATACACAGTAAAATGTATCGATACTCATTATATATCGAATGAAAAATATCGATTCAAAATATCGAGTATCGAAAGGTAAAGTATCGATACTCAAAAATATCGTATCGTATCGCGCATCCCTAGAGGCGAGACGTCAGTCATTACCTCGACGCAAGCGAGTCTACGACGTCCTGAGCCATTTTCCTCCGGCCAAGCGCTTTTAGACAGTATACAGGTAGGACTCAATCTTGGGTTATTTTAGAAATGTGTAAAATATAAATTATTTCTTTTTAAATTAATAAATATAGCTGCATAATTAATAATGAAGCCAGGGTTTTAGTATTTTAGTTAAGATCCCGTGACAATTTTGGTGGAGGTCGCCGTGTTTCGGCCAGAACGGCCGTGTTTTCTGAATAATTGCCTTTTTGGTTTCGTTATTAATTTTTGCAAAATTCGCAAACTACTTATAGGTATCGATTTTATATTTTGTTTTACAGGGAAAAATGTATTTTTGAAATAGATACAAAATTATTAAAATGATATTTGCTGGTAAAAATTCTTAAAAAGGTCATGATCAAGGTTATCGTTTTTTATTTTTTGCGGATTGACCAAATGTTTTTTTACGTACATTCCTGGTGTGAAGTGAACAATCTTTCATGCTTTTAACGATATTATTTTATAGTTAACATTTATTTAGAGCGTTTTTAAACAAATATTTTATTGGCTTATGTTACATTTAGGTTCGTTTTCGTTGGAAAAACTTAGTTTATTTTCAAATGATTTTTAATTTCACGGTTTCTGCAAAATACGTATTTTTTTTTAATTATTGGGTTTTTTTTAGTAACTAATGCCGGTAGAAAACTTGTTTAAAATTTGTTTTTAACTTTATTGAGTTGTTTTTATTTAATGAATATCTTCTGCCTTTTTGGGTTTGAATTCGAAGCGAAATTAAAATTATGTCAGTTATACAGTATGAAAATTGCTACGTATTTTTTTTACTAGTTTGGAAAAAGACTTAAAAATAAATTTTTGATCGCGGTTTTAATATTTAAGGATGCGTTATTTTTTAAACTTTGCACTTTTCTTACTACATGGAAAAATTAATGGTGTTAAGAAGTCATTCTAAGAAGGCAGGAAATAAAGTAACAGAAAATAAAAATAAGGCGGAAAACAAGGAAATAAGCGGTACTAAAGAAAACGACAAAGTTGTTGAAACGTCATCAACCCCTAAAAGTAAAGACAGTGTTAGAAGGTCATTAATATTTAATAACTCGCCGGAAAGCATACAGTCGTCAATTTCAGCGGAAAATAGCAGTAGCAATAGCTCCAGTTCTCAAAATTTTTCAAACGATTCACTAACTTTATTGCCAAGTAACGACGAGATAACCCCAAAATCTGATAAAAATATTTTTTCAAAAATGCCGAACACCTTGAATTGCACGTTAGGAAATCTAATAAACCCAGCCCGAACGCCCGCTGTTCCACAATTTGTAGCGCCGCGTTCGTATAATCCGGATTGCGATAATTTAAGTGTATTTTTGGAAGACTATGAAAAAACAGCTTTAATTAATAACTGGGATGACAATCTTAAGCTATGTTATTTTTCATCGTATTTATTGTGACAAGCGCAAACTTGGTTACAAATTTATGCAATACGAAACCCAGGTTCCGATTGGAAAGCGACAGTAGAAGACCTGAAAAAAGAATTTTCGTTTAGCACGTATGTAAACGAAACAAAACTAAAATTACGTTATAGAAGACAGCAGCCAGGTGAAAACGTAATGAATTATCTACGGGAAATGGTGTACTTATGCGACAAAGTAGATCCAAAAATGAAGGACGAAATTAGAAGGGAACATTTTGAACAAGGTCTACTACCCACATACGCCTACCAAATCAAGCTTAGGCAGCCAAAAAATTTTGCAGAAGTACAAGAGCTCGTTAAAACCATAAACGACGCTGAAAAAGAAATAAGCCATGCTTCGGAAATTTTCGCATAGCTGTCAATGTCAGAAAAAGTAACAGGGACGAGTCAGTAGGTTCAGCCAGAAAAAACAGGATCGAATTTAATGGAGGAAATTACACAAGTTGTGAGAGAAGAAATTGGAAAAGCGATGCTAAATAAAAATCAAGACAGAAGAGAAAACCGAAATTTTAAAAACTGGCAACCACGTACTACCGACAGTCGGCCAGTATGTTTTCAGTGTGGAAAACCAGGTCACAAGGCAAGAGTTTGTTTCAGCAACCCGCAGAACAGAAATAACCAAAACTACAGGGGTCAACGAAATTTGGAAAACCAAAGACCAAGATGGACGCCAAATCAACCTAGTCGAGAACAAAATGGCCGCCGTCCAGAGCAGCAAACCAATAGGTACCAAAGTTGGCAACAGCAACAGCAGTCGGAAAACTCCAACGGACAGTGTTAACACACATAAGCACTGTCCAGAAACAGCAAGAGAAAGAGAATCAGAACAAGAATCAGCATGAAGCAGCAACAGATGTTCTCTCCGTAAAAGGAAGTTTAAATAATGTAAATATTAAGGTTATAATAGACACTGCGTCAGTTAAAAATATTGTAGATAGTAAATATGTAAATAAAAATGAAATAAAGCCCGGCACAGGCATAACTTTTATTAAAGTAGCGAATAGTTCGCTGGTAAAAATTATTGGTTACGCAGAAATAAATGTTTGTTTTATTGGTTGTACCTTTTCCTTGGAAGCATTAGTTATAGAAAATCTACCCCAACCCGTTTTATTAGGATTAGAATTTCTTAAGGCCCACGAAGCTACGATAAATTTAAAAGCGAATGCAATTAGTCTGAAAACGGATGAAAATGAAGTAGTTACCTTGGCAATGAATTTAGGAGATAATAGTAGTCACAAAGAAATTGTAAATAGTCAAATCAGTAATGTAAATAGTTGTTTTTGGGATGAGCTACCTGTAGAAATTGAAAACTGCAGAACAGACAATGCGAAAATTACGTTGCGTAGTGATACGGTAATTGCGAAAGACATTATTAAATGCGAAGTGAACTTTAAAAAAACTGGTGAAAATAAAATAAACTTTAAGCCGAACTATGATTTTTTAATAAAAAATGGACTTCAAATTAATAAAATTTTTAGTGATAATTTGACGTGGTACGCCGAAATAAAAAACTACGGTAGAAAAACAAAAAAACTTTTTGCAGGCACATTCATCGCGTTTAAAGCAGATAGTGACTCTATAAAAAATATAAGCGAAACTTTAGTGACATTACCGAACGATAATTTAATAAAAAGTTATAATGTAAATAGGGACTTGTGTAAAAATGACTTTCAAAGTGTAAATAAGTTAGTTCGAGATTTTGAAGATACTTTTGCTTGGAGCATCAGCGACCTAGGAAAAACGGATTTGGTGAAGCACCGAATTGAGACAACCGATGACGTTCCAGTGGTTTCCAGACCATGCAGAGTTTCTCACACTGAGCGAAGAATTATTAATAAACAAGTAGAAGATATGTTGGAAAATGAGGTAATAAGAAAGTCTGTAAGTCCGTATTCCAGTCCAGTAGTCCTAGTTCCCAAAAAAGATGGAGATATGAGGTTCTGCGTAAACTATAAAAAATTAAACGCAAAAACAATAAAGAATGTGTATCCTCTGCCAGTTATAGATGACATTTTGACCTACCTGGGAGAAGCTAGATATTTTACTACGTTGGACATGTTTTCAGGGTACTGGCAAGTGGAAATTGATGAGAAAGACAGGCATAAAACGGCATTCGTCACTACCGATGGCTTGTTCGAATTTAACCGACTAAGTTTTGGTCTTACAACAGCACCAAGCACTTTTCAGCAGTTGGCAGACGCAATTTTGGGAGACATGAAGTGGAATGGAGCAATGACGTACTTAGATGACATCTTAGTCTATGGAAAAAATTTGGAAGAACATAACGAGAACCTAAGAAAAGTACTATCAAAACTAAAAGCAACTGGTCTAAAACTAAAACCAGCTAAGTGCCAGTTTGCGTATAAAGAACTAACAGTACTAGGCCACACCATTAGTGAGCGAGGTATTCTTCCAGATTCTTCAAAACTTGAAGCAGTACACCATTTTGCAACTCCAAGAAATAAAAAAACACTTCAAAGTTTTCTAGGGCTCGCCAACTACTATAGAAAATTTATTGAAGAATTTAGTGTCATTGCCAGGCCGTTATACGATTTGCTGAAGAAAGATACACCGTTTTGGTGGACAGCAGCTCAAGAAGAAGCTTTCCAGATATTAAAAAGAAAATTAGAATCGCCTCCAGTGTTAACCCACTACCTTCCCAACGCAGAAAAAGAGCTACATGTAGACGCATCAGACCAAGGGATAGCAGCAGTACTCTTACAAAAAATGAACGAGGAAATGCATCCCATTTGCTATGTGTCTAGAACGCTCACAAAAGCCGAAAAAAATTATGGAGTTGGAGAAAAAGAAGGTCTAGCCATAGTGTGGAGTCTAACGTATCTGAGAAGCTATATTTGGGGAGAACATATAAAAATTTTTTCGGATCACCAGCCACTGTGTTATGTAAAAAGTCTCAAAAATGTCACAGGGAGATTAGCTAGATGGAGCTGCAAGCTACAAGAATTTGATTTCGAAATAATCCACAAATCAGGGAAATGCAATCAAGACGCAGACTGTCTTTCCAGACAACCCTGTGTACAGGCAACACTAAAGGACGAGTATGATGCCAATGAAATTCCCACATTTTTGCTACCCTTAGTGGACATCACAGAGTTCCAGGAAGAAGATACAGTCGTGTCAGACTTACTACAGGCTGTCCAGGATCCGAATTATGGCAATTCACATTTGCAACGTCGTGCAAAAAATTTTACAGTGAAAGATGGTGTGCTATATAAAAAGTCGGCTGTCCCAAACCAGGAGGACAAGTTGGTAATCCCTCAAGGACTGAAAGCACAACTGATGCAACAGCTGCATTGTGAGCCATTGTCAGGACACCTAGGATATGCAAGAACTTACGACAGAATAAACACACGCTATTATTGGGATAAAATGCATCTTGACGTTAAGAAATTTATTAGGGGATGTCCTGATTGTCAGACGAGAAAAGGGCCAAACAATGAAAAACCAGCAGGTGATCTGCAACCAATAAAGATTGATGATTTGCAGCCTTTCGAAATGATAGGCATAGATATTTTAGGACCCCTAACAAAAACAAAAAGTCAAAATAATAATATGGTTGTTTGTACAGATTATGTGACCCGTTATGCAATAACCAAAGCAATACCAAGTGCAAAAGCAGAAGAAATAGCAGCGTTTCTGGTGGACCAAGTAATAAGCATACATGGGGTACCAAAGAAAATATTGAGTGACAGAGGTCAAGTCTTTAGGTCAGAATTGGTAACAAAAATGGTGCAGAATATGGGCGCAGAAAATGTATACACTACGTCATACCACCCGCAGACTAATGGGCTAACTGAGCGATTTAACAAAACCGTAGCAGATATGCTCAGCCTGTATGTGTCTACGTCACAGGATGACTGGGATAAATACCTGCCAATGGTAACATTTGCCTATAATTCAAGTAAACAGGATACAACGCAGTTTTCGCCATTTTATTTAGTTTTTGGAAGAAACCCACAGCTTATACCGGACGCCATGTTTTTAAAATCAGCCACAATGCTTATTCCGAACCCGAATATAGAGAAACATAGACAGGAAGCAAAAAGAAATATTACTGTGAAACAGAAAAAGGACAAAACCCGATATGACAGTAACCACAAAAAAGTGACATATGAAACAGGAGACAAAGTCAAACTTAGAGTTTACATTAGAAAGAAAGGAAAAAGTGATAAGTTGCAGTGCAAGTATCACGGACCATTTGTAATAGTAAGAAAAGCATCGCCAGTAAATTACATTATCCAGAGAGGTGAAGGAGCAAGAGCTAAACAGGAAACAGTCCATGTATATAGATTGGCCCCGTACCACGAACCATATAATTTTGAAGAGTAGTAGGAACAATGCATATAGTTATTTTTTTGTTTTTGAAAGCCGCTAGTGAAAATAGGTAGCAAAATAAATAAAAAGTATTTTGATTTTTTCCCCCAAGTAATTAAAGAGGTATAAGGTATATAGAGGATATAGGTGTTAAAGGAATATAGAGAGTGAAAAATTAAACGTTTGTGTTAAGAGAAAAAAGTAAGAGAGATCGTGAACGGTTGCACGAGGCTCTGTGCAGTTGAGCGTTGCTTGAAAGCGTGCCTGATCAACACGCATAATCTGGCAATGTTCAATGATGCTGTGTCGTTATTTTTGTTTTTGTGTTTGTTAAGGGATAAACAGTAATAAGTAAAGCCTCTAAATAATCGTGTTTTTTTTTTCCGGTAGGGGAGGGGGAGAAATAAGTAATTTGCGGAAAATTTTTGGAAAATGGAAAATTGAAATTTTTGGAAAAAGTAAAAAGTTTTAAGCGATGAAATTATTTAAAGAAAGGTAATTGTTCCGAGCACGGTCGTGCTGGGTGGCCACGGGGGCCAAACACAGAAGTTGGACGGGAAAGAAATTACTGCTTCACTAGATATAAAATTGTAAATAAATTGTGTAAATAGTTTTTGTAGCGTCTAACTCCCTGTTTTATTTTTCATGTGCACAAACCACTGAGGTCCTAAGAAGCGAGCCAACCAGGGGGCGGCGACGACCTGCCAGGCCAGCGGACCCCTGACGGTGCCAGAGGGTGACAAGCCCACCTTGGGACCACAACACCCTGGGACCACAACACCTTGGGACCACAACACCTTGGGACCACAACACCATGGGACCACAACGCCTTGGGACCGCAACCTGGGGAACGGCGACGACCTTCCAGGCCAGCGGACCATTGACGGTGCCAGCGGGGGACAAGCCCACCCTGGGACCACAACACATGCGGACCACACTAGGGACAAATCAAACAAGAGGGAGGAAGACCTGCCGGGAGGAAGAAGAGAGAGAATCAAGACAAACGCAAAAAATGCAGCTTTTTAAATTGTATATTCTTATTTTTTTTATTAAATCCAAAGGAGATTGTTTTTTTATTGTAATAGAGAATAGAATTAGGGAATTGAGACACAAAAATCCTTCAGATTTTTGTTTTCCGTGGAGGGGGAAAGTGTCACCAAACGTTTTTTTCGTCCACCCTAGCTGGTCACCCTTGCGGCTTAGTGTCGAGGTCCGGTAGCGACGACGCAGGTCATTTCGACTCGCGTCGGCCTATCGGCCTGGAGCGGGGCAGAGGAGGGTTACCTGCTAGGTGGGATTAGAGGCGAGACGTCAGTCATTACCATTTTCCTCCGGCCAAGCGCTTTTAGACAGTATACAGGTAGGACTCATTCTTGGGTTATTTTAGAAATGTGTAAAATATAAATTATTTCTTTTTAAATTAATAAATATAGCTGCATAATTAATAATGAAGCCAGGGTTTTAGTATTTTAGTTAAGATCCCGTGACAATTTTGACCATATTGAAATACCAGAATGTTTAATAAAAATCGAAAATAACTTAGCGTTTACTACAGCTTTAAATCCAAACGAAGAGCCTATTAAAATTACATTTTTAGAAAATCTTGATGTAGAACCTGTAGATTTAAATGAAATGAATTTTATTGACTACCCTATATGTGACCAAAAACCAGGAAAAAATATTGATAATAAGCTTAAAGCTAATTTAAAAAATATAAGACTTGATCACTGTAATTACGAAGAAAAAGAACAAATTCGAAAACTATGCTTTGAATTTCGAGATATTTTTTACTGTGAAGAAATACCCTTAAGTTTTACTAATGCTATTAAACATGAAATAAAACTAACTGATGAAACGCCAATTTATACAAAAACGTATAGATACCCTGAAATACATCGCGAGGAAGTAAAAAGTCAAATTTCAAAATTATTAGCTCAAAATATTATTAGAGACTCTAATTCGCCTTGGTCATCCCCAATATGGATCGTTCCAAAAAAATTAGACCAATCAGGTAAACAAAAATGGAGAATGTGCATCGATTTTAGAAATTTAAACAAAGTAACTATCAATGATAAATTTCCCCTTCCTAATATAACCGAAATTTTGGACAAGTTAGGTAAAGCGCAATATTTTACAACACTCGATCTCGCAAACGGATTTTATCAAATACAAATGAACGAAAATGATATTCCAAAAACTGCTTTTAGTACAGATACAGGACATTACGAATATTTACGAATGCCCTTTGGTTTAAAAAACGCTCCTTCAACTTTTCAACGAGTTATGAACAATATATTACGCGGCTTACAAAACGAAATTTGCCTTGTTTATTTAGATGACGTAATAATATTTAGTACGAGCCTCCAAGAACATATTTTAAAATTAAGAAAAGTTTTTACAAGATTACGTGAGTCTAAATTTAAAATCCAATTAGACAAATCTGAATTTTTAAGGAAAGAAGTTCAATACTTAGGACACGTTAGCAACGAAGGTGTAAAACCTAACCCTGATAAGATAAACGCAATAAAGAATTTTCCAATTCCTAAAACCACGAAAGAAATTAAATCATTTCTCGGTTTAATAGGTTATTACAGACGCTTTATTAAAAATTTTGCTAAGTTAACTAAGCCTATGACGCGTTGTTTGAAAAAAAATATGAAAATAGAACACACACAAGAATTTGTGAATGCATTTAAACATTGCAAAGAACTTTTAATTAATGCACCAATTTTACAGTATCCTGACTTTTCAAAACCATTTTTATTAACTACTGATGCAAGTAATTTTTCTTTAGGCGCAATTTTATCACAAGGTACTATTCCCAATGACAGACCAATAGCATACGCATCACGCACTCTAAATGAATCCGAAATCAAATATTCAACTATAGAAAAGGAATTGCTAGCCATTGTTTGGGCATGCAAATACTTTCGCCCCTATTTATTTGGACGTAAATTCTATATATATACTGATCATAGACCCCTTGTATGGCTTTTTAATTTAAAAGAACCAAATTCTAAGTTAATTAGATGGAGATTACGTTTAGAAGAATTCGATTATGAAATCATTTATAAAAAAGGATCTTTAAATACAAACGCCGACGCACTCTCGCGTATTCAATTAAATATTTATGAAAACGAATCTGTAATTAATAATCCCGGTGATTCAAATCAAAATATCGTAGAATTTTTAAAAGAGCTTGCAGAAAATCCTGTTCAAGAGAACAATGAACAACCAAGTTGCTCTAATCAGCAAAGTAGCAAATAAGATAAATGTTTTATCTGACATTCAAGTCATGCGACCCCGGATTCCTGAATCAACTATTCATAGTAATCAAGCTGACGCAGATCCGACTAATTTAAATATTTTAGACGAGATAATTAACTTATAAACTTCAAGAAGAAATTAATATACAAAAATATGAAAATTTCAAAAATTGAACGAGCCTATCTATTATAATAAAATAAGTATTTTGGACAGTTTTGCTCTATGTTATTTTAAGTATAATAATATCATTTTTAATTTGGAAGTATCTACGACCTATCTATTTAAAAGTTACAAAGAATAAAAATATTGAAAATAATTCAATTATAATTTAGGTCATAGAAACTTGAAGGTTTATATGCCCTTCTAAGGGTGGAGGAGTTACATTCTGTATAAATGCTTATGATAGCACTTTTCGCCACTCTTTTTCTATGATAAGAAATGTTATAAATAGGACTAGAATGCTTTGTCTCGTTACTTCTGTCGTGACTAGCTAAACTGTTCATTTCTTTCAATCCAAGTAAATTCGTTAAACTAGAGGGTTTCAAGTGTTTTTTCTAGAAATAAAATTATTTTTAAAAACGCCGTCCCCTCGGCCCGACGTATAACTCGCCTACATCTCCTTGCGTCTGTGACCGATTTTACATATTATTTTTCGTGCTCTTTTTTGTACTTGCATGTTTATACACTGATCAATGTCTTTTACAACGATATAAACTTTTTAAGTTATTCTACATATTTTTAATGTTAAAAAATAAGTCATTTAACAAAAAATAAATGAGTAAATAATTCAAACAAAATCTACCCATGTGCTAGTTAAATTATTTCACAATATTCGATAATTTTATAAGAATATAAGACCTTATATCCGTCGGTTCATAAAGGATAGGTAAGATATACCGGCTTAGGTCACCCAGTGTTGCTCCAATATTTTGGCTGCCAACACAAAACAAGTATATGTCGAATTTCTTCGACAATACAAGTGCATCACTGTACGATATGTAGAAAATGGGAAATTTCTTGGGTCTATATTATAGGTAATAATATACCAGTAAATGCAAAGATTACTTTTTTTACTAGTGCAAGCACAAGACCGCAAGATGAACAATAAAATAAAATGAGAAGGATTATTTTTTTGATTCTGGTCTGACTGCCGTCCTGCTATCGCGATTTCTGGACCCTTTACCTTCATCAAGCAGGCTTACACACAGGGTGTCTGAACAACAGACATTTTGACCAGAATCAAAATAAGACCTTATATCCGTCGGTTCGTAAAGGATGGGTAAAATATTTTATTTTATTTTTTATTTTACGGTCTTGTGCTTGCACTAGCGAAAAAATTAATCTTTACATTTACTGGTATATTAGTAACTAAAATATAGACCGAAGAAATTTCCCATTTTCTACATATCGTACAGTGGTGCAGAAATTCGACATATACTTGTTGTTTTGTGTTAGTAGCCAAAATGTTGGAGCAACACTAGGTGAACTAGTTGGCGCGAGCCACTATATCTTACCCATCCTTTACGAACCGACAGACATAAGATCTTATTTTGATTCTGGTAAAAATGTCTGGTCTTCAGACACTCTGGATGTAAGCCTGCCTGATAAAGGGTAAGGGTCCAGAAATCGCGATAGCAGGACGGCACTCAGACCAGAATCAAAAAATAGTCCTCATTTTATTTTATTTTTCATTTTACGGCCTTGTACTGGCAAAAAAATTAATCTTTGCATTTACTTTATAGATATATATATATATATATATATATATATATATATATATATATATATATATATATATATATATATATATATATAAGTACTGGGTCTCCCAAAAGTCCAGCATAAAATTAATATCAATTAAAGGAAAAAGATCTAGGAAAAATGCTCGGACCCGTAAATTTTTATTTTTAATTGTGCATTTTTTGACATAAAAAAATATTATACAGGGTGTCTCATAGAACAGTTGTCACGTGTTTGACAATTTTTTTAAATGAAATGCCGAATTTTTAATAGGTTTTCAAATTCTACGAAAAATTCTAAATATTTTGTATGTAGGACTTGCTATCCCCATTTTCAGCTGTTTCCAAGATATTGACATTTAATTTGAAAAGTAAAACAAAAAGATTATCCATAATAAATTATGTAGTATACGGTTTTCAGCTATTTATGCGTTTTTTGGGAAAATTCTTTTATGGTCACATTCCACTGTCTTTCCTGATTGCAAATATAAGTGCGCACATAATAAATTATGAGCAAACCTGACCACCTGACCAGTTTTCATTGATATAGATACATATTATGTATCTATATCAAAACTGAGCAAACCTGACCACCTTTTTGCTCAGGTTGGTGAGCACAAAGGTGGTCAGGTTTGCTCATAATTTATTATGTGCGCACTTATATTTGCAATCAGGAAAGACAGTAGAATGTGACAATAAAAGAATTTTCCCAAAAAACCCAAAAATAGCTGAAAACCGTATACTACATAATTACCAAAGTCAGTATTGACATAATTAAGGACAGTTGATGACAGTAAGATACCTGATTTATTTAACATGTTCTAATAAATACAATTTGAACTAAAAGTATTACCATTAATAAAAAAACTTTAAATGTCAATATCTTGGAAACAGCTGAAAATGGGGATAGCAAGTCCTACATAAAAAATATTTAGAATTTTTCGTAGAATTTGGAAACCTAATAAAAAATTCGGCATTTCATTTAAAAAAATTGTCAAAGACGTGACAACTGTTTTATGGGACACCCTGTATAATATTTTTTTATGTCAAAAAATGCACCATTACAAATAAAAATTTACGGGTGCAAGCATTTTTCCTAGATCTTTATCTTTTAATTGATATTAATTTTATGCGGGACTTTTGGGAGACCCAGTATATATATATATATATATATATATATATATATATATATATATATATATATATATATATATATATATATATATATATATATATATATATATATATACAGGGTGTTATGGAAATCATTTAATATATTGGAATGGGTGACTCCTGGGGTAGTCTACAGACATATCCAATACTTTTTTTTCTTAAATCGAACATTTTTAAAATTTTAAAAAATACCCTAAAATCCGTCAATATTCGACGCACCTGGCTGAACGTACACAAGGCGCTTGACGGAAATTTGCGCGCGAAAAACTTTAAACAATTGAATTTTTTCAAACGTTGCCAGACATTTCTGTTTTTAAGCGTAATTTAAGACAAGTTAAAAAAAATTTGAACCTTTCCTAAGAAAAAACAAAAAAAAATAGTAAAAAGGCACTGTGAAATCAGTCCTTTTTGTCAGTAGCCTTAGTTTTAAGTAATATTTAAGACACCCTATATTACATTATTAATGATATAAGTTATTCCTACTAGCTTAAACTTTCTGCCAAGGAAAAGTTAAAAATCAAAACGAAAATACTAATTGGGCACAACTACATAGTACTTACTTCAAAAGTATAACCAGATCCGCTAAATTAGTTTTGCTCCGGCAAACGTTACCATAATACGTAAATATTATTAGTGTTTTAAATTAAATTTAGTTTTCAACCCTATTACGCTACTCACTCAAAGAAACTAGATAAAACTGATCAAAATATTGGTTAACAACGGATCGACGAAGACCATTTTCTAGGTAGTGAAAAGAAATTACATTATTTAAAACTTTAAACGAAAAAAAAATTAAAACATTCATTGTGTGGCTTGTGTGCTGTTGAAAAACTTAAATAAATATGGCGCACGGGCACGGCTCTTTGATGACATTAAGAAATCCTTCTGTTTCGATCTCCCTTCCCTTCATCATGAAACATGATCATGTCTCTTTGTCACTTCCAGTACTTGATAAAGTAGGTGGCCCTGATTTGGCTCGAAAATTTAAAATAGAACGCGTGTTTGTATTATTACCTTTGAAACACTAGAGTTAAATGCTAAGCCCATATATCGAAAAAGGGGAAAAAGGCGTCATCGATTTTAAGAAAGGAAGAAGAATTAACCATTAACCATACTTTTTCGTTTGATTCCGATTGTCGTGTTTATTTTCTAAACAGTTATAGATTATTACCATGATATACGAGGATTATTAGTATTATTACTAAAAATTATGCAGTGAATATCCAAAACAGAAGGTGTGTTAATTTCGTGGAAGGGGAAGTTGAGGCACTCGTGGAGTTTGTCGAAAAATG
This sequence comes from Philopedon plagiatum, assembly GCA_963971165.1. Classification (NCBI taxonomy): domain Eukaryota; kingdom Metazoa; phylum Arthropoda; class Insecta; order Coleoptera; family Curculionidae; genus Philopedon; species Philopedon plagiatum. The sequence goes on along the minus strand of OZ020192.1, from coordinate 64,033,217 downwards.
CAAAGAAATTTTAGAGAACAAGAGAGCTGATGCTGTTACGGCCAAAGAAAAAGATAAGATGTGGGAGCAGATAGCTGCCGAATGGGTAGCTGAGGGCTATGTGGAACGCACAAGTAAGCAGCTACGGGAAAAATGGAAAAACTACAAGAAGGAAGTTAAAAAAAAATTCTGAAGAAAAGCAAGAGACATATAGGACTTGCGGTGGATATTGACTTTCAGTTATTTTTTTCCTACTCATTAGTGCCATTATAAGTCATTTTTATAGTGCGTTTATTATAAGAGTGGTCTTCATAAAAGTACACATCTAGTATAAAATAGTTACAATTTTACATTTAATTTTAGAAACACCTACACCTATCATTTCATGCTTCTTATTAAACTAGATCACCATACACTGGCAACAGTATGCTACATATGACGTCACTTCGAGGGAAAATCCTAAATTGACTAGACGCTTGCACCCCTTGGACCTACATAAGTACAGGTCAGTTTCTGGTCGGGTAGTGTATTGGGTTGACGTTTATTAAAATATTACAGGTCATTTTATTGTCGGGTAGTATGTTGAGTTGACGTTTATTAAAATATTATTGTCATATTTCATTTGCCCAGGTAAGCCCTAGTCAATTTAAAACTTTCCCTCGAAGTGACGTCATAACGTAGCATACCGTTGTAAGTGTATTGTGAACTAGATATAATGGCTAAAACCTAGGTCACGACCAGTGGCGTATGGTGAAATTTCAAAGTTGTATATCTCTGTTCCTAATTCCTAGAGGTTTTAATAGTGTGCCCACTGGGAAGGTTCTGGTAAACTCAAGCAAAAATTCAACTTTTTTTTCGCAAATTCAAAACGTTTTTTTTTCTTTACAAAAACATTCCCAGTGGGCTCACTATTAAAACCAATAAAAATTGGGACCGGTCCTGAACGTAGGAAGAGAGATATACAACTTTGAAATTTCACCATATGCCACTGGTCACTACCATCACTATAGTTGTGCCCTTAAACAAATTTATATACGGGGTGCCCATTTTAAGTTTTAACCACTAGTGTATAGTTGGAAGCTCTCCACTTTTCATTTTGCCCCCCCCCCCTCTTTGATGGCGCCCCTTGTTTGCATTATTTTATATATTTTTAGCATTTTTGCAACAATTCTTCCAAAATTTTCGTCTGCGGCGCATATTTCTGTAATCTTATTTTTCTGCTTTCAATTTATAATTTTTTTTATCAATACGATCACTTTTGCTGCCCCCATTATAGCCTGACCGCCCCCCCCCCCCCTAGAAGCCGGCCACGCTACTGAAAAATATACCTACTCCATAATGATATCAGTTGAAATAAACACCCTGGCCCGGTATATATGTATCTTATTTTATATAGGTACCTACTATTATTTTTTAATTTGTTTACTGTCCTTAATAATAATCTATGTACTTATACATATAATAAAAACTGTCTTATGTAAATAAATACTGTATATTTTTTTCTGTGTACCTGCCTGTAGCTTCAGTCTTAGGAAAGTAAATTCAAATTGGATATACTGTGTACGTGGTAATATGTACAGGGATATCCAAATAAAAGTGAACAGGCCTTATAACTTTTTTATTTTTAAAAATGAGAAAAAATGTTAAATATGAAAGCTTTGGGGATTTTTATGGATCAATCATTCATATATCTTATCAGCAAAACAATTGAGTATCGAATAAAAGAAATATAGTATAAAACATCGATTTTCTCGCTTATTTTAAATTGGATGGTATGATTTTTATCATATTTTTGGATTTTTTTATTCGATGCTCGATTATTTTGCTGATAAGATATATGTATAAAGCTAAAAATCCCCAAAGCTTTCATATTTGACATTTTTTTCCATCTTTAAAAACAAAAAAGTTATAAGGCCTGTTCACTTTTATTTGGATAGCTCTATACAATCGTGGTTTAAAACAGTTTAATTTTCTATTCAAATTCAAATTCATTTATTCATGCTATTACAAATAAATTGTTTACACACGTCAATTACAGATAAAATAATTTTCATATTTAGACAATAATAAAAACATTCCTGACAATACAATGCATTCAAATTTATAATTCGAAATGAACACAATAATACAAACACATTAAAAAATCTAAATAAAAATATTAAAATATATTAAAACTATAATCTAAGTACTGTTTTGTGATGTAAAAAGCATGTTTTATTAGGAACTGTTTCACCTTCATTCTAAACTGCTGAGTAGAGAGCTCTTTAACATTTTGGGGTAACTTATTAAACAGTTTTATTGCATAATATTCTGGTCGAGCCTGACATTTACCCAACCTGCAGTGTTGTGGAACGTAGTTGGCTTATTCCTAGTGTCATGGTCATGTATGTCTTGGTAAGACAGTAGGCCGTCCTTGTCTTTGATGTAGAGCAAACTTTGCAGGATGTAAGCCGAAGGAAGGGTAAGAACTCCCAACTGAACAAAGGCATTCCCACAATCCTCTCTGTACCCTAGGCCAGCCATGATTCTGACTGCCTCTCGCTGGAGACCAAAGACTCTTGTGCATGAGGTGACCGTCCCCATGCGATAATGTCATATGTCATAACACTATGGAAAATTCCATGATATGCTGTTCTCAGGGTATTTATTGAAACACATTCACTCAAATTTTGTAAAACAAATACACTACTTCCAAGTCTTTTACAAACATTAGCTACATGAACATCCCATTTCAGCTTCCTATCTAGGTATAGCCCTAGAAACTTGACAGATGCAGCTATTCCACCACCACGTGACTGACTTCGTGATGTAGATGCGCTGACAACATAATCCAGCAGGCTCAGCCTATCTATTTCTTCCTGTTCCAGCCAATGTTCTGTTAAACATAAGACTCCCAGGTCACAATCAGCAGTGGCAGCCTCGAGCTCGTGAAGCTTGTTTCTCACAGAGCGGACATTGTAATGTAGCAGTTTTATACATGACGATTTGCTACCACCAGGCTCCGCCCCTGTTGAGGTTCTAACTTTATTAGGTTTAAACAACTGTTTACTTGAATACCAACTGGTTAAACATTTTCGTCAAGAATGACAGACTTTTTATCCTTGGGCACACCAATTTTAAAAGAACTATATTTCTGCTTCCACTTTGTTTTTATCCGTTCGCATTCATAGTCGATGTTATAATTTAATTTTAGGTATTTTCCAATGTCCTCAGGTTTTGTGTCATTAGACAGTCGTGATACAAATAACCAAGAATAGCTACCTGATGAAGCGGCTTTCAAAGTGGTTGCATCCTTTTTTTTGCCTTCGATTGAGTTTGGTCTCAGTTTTCGGTCCACTTGTTTCTTTTATTTTTTACTGTAAGCTTCTGTTTGTTTTGAAAGCATAGAAAAATATTGAAGGAGTTGAAAGTAGGGTTAGTCACTGTCATTTTCTTCTTTTTTCTTGGGATGGCTTGCAGTCACGCTAGACTGTTGTTGTGGTCCTACTGTGCCAAGTCGTTTTGTTCGATGCCAATTTCTGCTTCTTTTGTTTCTTTCGCAGCTAGTTTCACGGAATTTTTGGTTTTACGGCTTTTTTTATTAGGTTAGAAATTTACGAAATTTTCTATATTCTTTTCCAAGTAAGCATTTTTTTCTTTAAGAAGTTTATTGTTTTCTTGAAGAACTTCATTTTTACTCTTTAGTTCGTCCACTAAAGTCTTTAAATACATAATTTCGATATACTTCTCTGGTTTGGGAATCATATCACTTTGTTTACATTCCTTACACATTAATCGAGTTTTGTAACTTATTATTATAAGTATATTAAGTATATTAACTTTATTATTTAGTGAAAAAGAATGTTTCCAGTGCTATAAGGATAACACTGGACATTTGTGGCCATTATTTAGTGAAGAAGAAAGTTTCCACTTCCAGTGCTAATAAGTACGTTTAGTTGAAGATTATTATTTTACACTTCATTTGAAGAGCAGTTCTCTGTATTGTTTTGTGTTGTAATATTTTAGCTTTTTGAAATTAGTGTTACTAGGAGTTCTTTCTTTAACGGTAACAAAAATATTAGGTTTTCAAACTTGATTCATAGAAATATGGTAAAAAAATTTGGCAACGCCTGACTTCGAAACAAAAAAATTTTTTTCTGTAACTGACATTTCTTGCTGTTTTTTATATGGCCATGTATTTATGACAGTGGCGCGCAGGTACTAAAAATTTTTTTTTCGAGGGCCGATATTTACCTTTTTTTATAGTGAAACACCATTTATGAATATTTTTATTCAATCTGAATTCATATCAGGAGTTACCCATTCCAATATATTAAATGATTTCCATAACACCCTGTATATATATATATATATATATATATATATATATATATATATATATATATATATATATATATATATGTATATATATATATATATATATATATATATATATATATATATATATATATATATATATATATATATATATATATATATACAGGGTGTTATGGAAATCATTGAATATATTGGAATGGGTAACTCCTGATATGAATTCAGATTGAATAAAAATATTCATAAATGGTGTTTCACTATAAAAAAAGGTAAATATCGGCCCTCGAAAAATAAATTTTTAGTACATGCGCGCCACTGTCATAAATACATGGCCATATAAAAAACAGCAAGAAATGTCAGTTACAGAAAAAAATTTTTTTGTTTCGAAGTCAGGCGTTGCCAAATTTTTTTACCATATTTCTATGAATCAAGTTTGAAAACCTAATATTTTTGTTACCTTTAAAGAAAGAACTCCTAGTAACACTAATTTCAAAAAGCTAAAATATTACAACACAAAACAATACAGAGAACTGCTCTTCAAATGAAGTGTAAAATAATAATCTTCAACTAAACGTACTTATTAGCACTGGAAGTGGAAACTTTCTTCTTCACTAAATAATGGCCACAAATGTCCAGTGTTATCCTTATAGCACTGGAAACATTCTTTTTCACTAAATAATAAAGTTAATATACTTAATATACTTATAATAATAAGTTACAAAACTAGATTAATGTGTAAGGAATGTAAACAAAGTGATATGATTCCCAAACCAGAGAAGTATATCGAAATTATGTATTTAAAGACTTTAGTGGACGAACTAAAGAGTAAAAATGAAATTCTTCAAGAAAACAATAAACTTCTTAAAGAAAAAAATGCTTACTTGGAAAAGAATATAGAAAATTTCGTAAATTTCTAACCTAATAAAAAAAGCCGTAAAACCAAAAATTCCGTGAAACTAGCTGCGAAAGAAACAAAAGAAGCAGAAATTGGCATCGAACAAAACGACTTGGCACAGTAGGACCACAACAACAGTCTAGCGTGACTGCAAGCCATCCCAAGAAAAAAGAAGAAAATGACAGTGACTAACCCTACTTTCAACTCCTTCAATATTTTTCTATGCTTTCAAAACAAACAGAAGCTTACAGTAAAAAATAAAAGAAACAAGTGGACCGAAAACTGAGACCAAACTCAATCGAAGGCAAAAAAAAGGATGCAACCACTTTGAAAGCCGCTTCATCAGGTAGCTATTCTTGGTTATTTGTATCACGACTGTCTAATGACACAAAACCTGAGGACATTGGAAAATACCTAAAATTAAATTATAACATCGACTGTGAATGCGAACGGATAAAAACAAAGTGGAAGCAGAAATATAGTTCTTTTAAAATTGGTGTGCCCAAGGATAAAAAGTCTGTCATTCTTGACGAAAATGTTTAACCAGTTGGTATTCAAGTAAACAGTTGTTTAAACCTAATAAAGTTAGAACCTCAACAGGGGTGAAGCCTGGTGGTAGCAAATCGTCATGTATAAAACTGCTACATTACAATGTCCGCTCTGTGAGAAACAAGCTTCACGAGCTCGAGGCTGCCACTGCTGATTGTGACCTGGGAGTCTTATGTTTAACAGAACATTGGCTGGAACAGGAAGAAATAGATAGGCTGAGCCTGCTGGATTATGTTGTCAGCGCATCTACATCACGAAGTCAGTCACGTGGTGGTGGAATAGCTGCATCTGTCAAGTTTCTAGGGCTATACCTAGATAGGAAGCTGAAATGGGATGTTCATGTAGCTAATGTTTGTAAAAGACTTGGAAGTAGTGTATTTGTTTTACAAAATTTGAGTGAATGTGTTTCAATAAATACCCTGAGAACAGCATATCATGGAATTTTCCATAGTGTTATGACATATGACATTATCGCATGGGGACGGTCACCTCATGCACAAGAGTCTTTGGTCTCCAGCGAGAGGCAGTCAGAATCATGGCTGGCCTAGGGTACAGAGAGGATTGTGGGAATGCCTTTGTTCAGTTGGGAGTTCTTACCCTTCCTTCGGCTTACATCCTGCAAAGTTTGCTCTACATCAAAGACAAGGACGACCTACTGTCTTACCAAGACATACATGACCATGACACTAGGAATAAGCCAACTACGTTCCACAACACTGCAGGTTGGGTAAATGTCAGGCTCGACCAGAATATTATGCAATAAAACTGTTTAATAAGTTACCCCAAAATGTTAAAGAGCTCTCTACTCAGCAGTTTAGAATGAAGGTGAAACAGTTCCTAATAAAACATGCTTTTTACATCACAAAACAGTACTTAGATTATAGTTTTAATATATTTTAATATTTTTATTTAGATTTTTTAATGTGTTTGTATTATTGTGTTCATTTCGAATTATAAATTTGAATGCATTGTGTTGTCAGGAATGTTTTTATTATTGTCTAAATATGAAAATTATTTTATCTGTAATTGACGTGTGTAAACAATTTATTTGTAATAGCATGAATAAATGAATTTGAATTTGAATAGAAAATTAAACTGTTTTAAACCACGATTGTATAGAGATATCCAAATAAAAGTGAACATGTCTTATAACTTTTTTATTTTTAAAGATGGAAAAAAATGTCAAATATGAAAGCTTTGGGGATTTTTAGCTTTATACATATATCTTATCAGCAAAATAATCGAGCATCGAATAAAAAAATCCAAAAATATGATAAAAATCATACCATCCAATTTAAAATAAGCGAGAAAATCGATGTTTTATACTATATTTCTTTTATTCGATACTCAATTGTTTTGCTGATAAGATATATGAATGATTGATCCATAAAAATCCCCAAAGCTTTCATATTTAACATTTTTTCTCATTTTTAAAAATAAAAAAGTTATAAGGCCTGTTCACTTTTATTTGAATATCCCTGTACATATTACCACGTACACAGTATATCCAATTTGAATTTACTTTCCTAAGACTGAAGCTACACTCTACAGGCAGGTACACAGAAAAAAATATACAGTATTTATTTACATAAGACAGTTTTTATTATATGTATAAGTACATAGATTATTATTAAGGACAGTAAACAAATTAAAAAATAATAGTAGGTACCTATATAAAATAAGATACATATATACCGGGCCAGGGTGTTTATTTCAACTGATATCATTATGGAGTAGGTATATTTTTCAGTAGCGTGGCCAGCTTCTAGGGGGGGGGGGGGCGGTCAGGCTATAATGGGGGCAGCAAAAGTGATCGTATTGATAAAAAAAATTATAAATTGAAAGCAGAAAAATAAGATTACAGAAATATGCGCCGCAGACGAAAATTTTGGAAGAATTGTTGCAAAAATGCTAAAAATATATAAAATAATGCAAACAAGGGGCGCCATCAAAGAGGGAGGGGGGGGCAAAATGAAAAGTGGAGAGCTTCCAACTATACACTAGTGGTTAAAACTTAAAATGGGCACCCCGTATATAAATTTGTTTAAGGGCACAACTATAGTGATGGTAGTGACCAGTGGCATATGGTGAAATTTCAAAGTTGTATATCTCTCTTCCTACGTTCAGGACCGGTCCCAATTTTTATTGGTTTTAATAGTGAGCCCACTGGGAATGCTTTTGTAAAGAAAAAAAAAACGTTTTGAATTTGCGAAAAAAAAGTTGAATTTTTGCTTGAGTTTACCAGAACCTTCCCAGTGGGCACACTATTAAAACCTCTAGGAATTAGGAACAGAGATATACAACTTTGAAATTTCACCATACGCCACTGGTCGTGACCTAGGTTTTACTAGCCATTATATCTAGTTCACAATACACTTACAACGGTATGCTACGTTATGACGTCACTTCGAGGGAAAGTTTTAAATTGACTAGGGCTTACCTGGGCAAATGAAATATGACAATAATATTTTAATAAACGTCAACTCAACATACTACCCGACAATAAAATGACCTGTAATATTTTAATAAACGTCAACCCAATACACTACCCGACCAGAAACTGACCTGTACTTATGTAGGTCCAAGGGGTGCAAGCGTCTAGTCAATTTAGGATTTTCCCTCGAAGTGACGTCATATGTAGCATACTGTTGCCAGTGTATGGTGATCTAGTTTAATAAGAAGCATGAAATGATAGGTGTAGGTGTTTCTAAAATTAAATGTAAAATTGTAACTATTTTATACTAGATGTGTACTTTTATGAAGACCACTCTTATAATAAACGCACTATAAAAATGACTTATAATGGCACTAATGAGTAGGAAAAAAATAACTGAAAGTCAATATCCACCGCAAGTCCTATATGTCTCTTGCTTTTCTTCAGAATTTTTTTTTAACTTCCTTCTTGTAGTTTTTCCATTTTTCCCGTAGCTGCTTACTTGTGCGTTCCACATAGCCCTCAGCTACCCATTCGGCAGCTATCTGCTCCCACATCTTATCTTTTTCTTTGGCCGTAACAGCATCAGCTCTCTTGTTCTCTAAAATTTCTTTGTATTTTTCGACAAACTCCACGAGTGCCTCAACTTCCCCTTCCAGGAAATTAACACACCTTCTGTTTTGAATATTCACTGCATAATTTTTAGTAATAATACTAATAATCCTCGTATATCATGGTAATAATCTATAACTGTTTAGAAAATAAACACGACAATCGGAATCAAACGAAAAAGTATGGTTAATGGTTAATTCTTCTTCCTTTCTTAAAATCGATGACGCCTTTTTCCTCTTTTTCGATATATGGGCTTAGCATTTAACTCTAGTGTTTCAAAGGTAATAATACAAACACGCGTTCTATTTTAAATTTTCGAGCCAAATCAGGGCCACCTACTTTATCAAGTACTGGAAGTGACAAAGAGACATGATCATGTTTCATGATGAAGGGAAGGGAGATCGAAACAGAAGGATTTCTTAATGTCATCAAAGAGCCGTGCCCGTGCGCCATATTTATTTAAGTTTTTCAACAGCACACAAGCCACACAATGAATGTTTTAATTTTTTTTTCGTTTAAAGTTTTAAATAATGTAATTTCTTTTCACTACCTAGAAAATGGTCTTCGTCGATCCGTTGTTAACCAATATTTTGATCAGTTTTATCTAGTTTCTTTGAGTGAGTAGCGTAATAGGGTTGAAAACTAAATTTAATTTAAAACACTAATAATATTTACGTATTATGGTAACGTTTGCCGGAGCAAAACTAATTTAGCGGATCTGGTTATACTTTTGAAGTAAGTACTATGTAGTTGTGCCCAATTAGTATTTTCGTTTTGATTTTTAACTTTTCCTTGGCAGAAAGTTTAAGCTAGTAGGAATAACTTATATCATTAATAATGTAATATAGGGTGTCTTAAATATTACTTAAAACTAAGGCTACTGACAAAAAGGACTGATTTCACAGTGCCTTTTTACTATTTTTTTTTGTTTTTTCTTAGGAAAGGTTCAGATTTTTTTTAACTTGTCTTAAATTACGCTTAAAAACAGAAATGTCTGGCAACGTTTGAAAAAATTCAATTGTTTAAAGTTTTTCGCGCGCAAATTTCCGTCAAGCGCCTTGTGTACGTTCAGCCAGGTGCGTCGAATATTGACGGATTTTAGGGTATTTTTGAAAATTTTAAAAATGTTCGATTTAAGAAAAAAAAAGTATTGGATATGTCTGTAGACTACCCCAGGAGTCACCCATTCCAATATATTAAATGATTTCCATAACACCCTGTATATATATATTATATATATATATATATATATATATATATATATATATATATATATATATATATATATATATATATATATATATATGTATATATATATATATATATATATATATATATATATATATATATATATATATATACAGGGTGTCCCAGGATAGGTGTTACGATAGGACATATGGGTCAAAAAAATTTGAATTTGAAAATAGCATTTTGGGAACATGCCCCGCTTGGTCCAAAACTGAGGAATACAAAATTTCACTCGGATTGGTATTATACAGGGCGAGTTATAACTAAACATATGAAAAATGGCCAAGAGTAAAGTACTCTTATTTTTTCAAATGGAACAAAAGCTTAGTAGAAAAAGTTGTTCAGAAATGAAACTAATATTATAATTTGAAATTAGAGCTTTCTAGTCAATATTTTTATTTTCGTCAAATTTTTTGAAATGTAATAGTACATTTTCCACCAATATCGTATTACAATACATTATTAGGCTATACCTGGTAAATGTACATATTACATGTTAGAAAACGTAGTTTCCAAGTATAATAAAAAACCGAATACGATAGTGGTGGAAAATGTACTATTACATTTCAAAAAATTTGACAAAAATAAAAATATTGACTAGAAAGCTGTAATTTCAAATTATGATATTAGTTACATTTCTGAACAACTTTTTCTACTAAGCTTTTGTTCCATTTGGACAAATAAGAGTACTTTACTCTTGGCCATTTTTCATATTTTTAGTTATAACTCGCCCTGTATAATACCAATCCGAGTGAAATTTTGTATTCCTCAGTTTTGGACCAAGCGGGGCATGTTCCCAAAATGCCATTTTCAAATTCAAAATTTTTTGACCCATTTGTCCTATCGTAACACCTATCCTGGGACACCCTGTATATATATATATATATATATATATATATATATATATATATATATATATATATATATATATATATATATATATATGTATATATATATATATATATATATATATATATATATATATATATATATATATATATATATATATATATATATATATATATATATATATATATATATATATATACTGGGTCTCCCAAAAGTCCCGCATAAAATTAATATCAATTAAAAGATAAAGATCTAGGAAAAATGCTTGGACCCGTAAATTTTTATTTGTAATGGTGCATTTTTTGACATAAAAAAATATTATACAGGGTGTCTAAAGTAGATGATACCACTATTGCTATCCCCGAAACGGTAAAAGATACAAGGTCGGTTAAATTAGAGAAAATGTGCCATTTTTACTCCACATTTATAATCCGTTACGGAGTTGCCAAATTCTCTATACTTTCTTATCTACAGAGGATTTTTTAAAAATAGTCAAAAATTTATTTATTAAATATCTCGAAAACTATTATAGTTAGAAAAAAGTTGTTTTAACAAAAATCACCCGATTTTTTACCTTCTCTAAGGTAACTTTATTGTTTTGTTTATACCATTTGTTTTTATTGAGTTTTTGATATTAACTTGTTTTTTCAAATACGGACCTGGACTTTTTGCTGCATTTGTTGAAAGAATACTTCATACCCTTTACAACTGTGTATCACTTGATTATGTTTTTCGATGTTTTGGTGAAGAATAGTCTCATCATCAGGATATTCTACTAGTACGGACCTGGCATTTTTCAAGTTAATGTGCCATTCTACGAGCTATTATGGCGACAATTAGGTCAGAATCAGTAACCATGGATTAAATTGTTTTAATTGGTAAATTGTAATTATAACCATGATTACTAGCCAGGACCCTCAACTTTGTAAAATTGGTCCAACGCGTGAAAAAAGCTTAAGCTTAGTTTTAATTATAACAATTCCTAATAATTAATTCCTAGAGGCGTTATTGGCTTCGTGTGGTCAGTCCAATCGCGTCCATCAACCTCTTCGTCCGCCCGTCAAAAAATATAGTAGAAAACGGATTTTAGATTCGAATTCCTTATAATCCGAACCCAGTAAATATGACAATGGTTTTATGCTAGAATATAGTTACTTTTAAAGGTCTTTAATTTGAGATAATATGGTTTGTTTTCAAAGCCAGTAAATAGTAATTCAACTGTACCAGCAGAAGGAGTTGCAGCAGAAATGAAACTATTAGGTAAAATAGGATTATTTATTATTATTTTTTAAACTGAAAGGTGATTTTTGGATACGAAAATATTAAAAACGTAAATAATGAAGACGTATCATCAAGGGTGCCTTTTACAATATGTGGTAAACGTAACCACTAGTTAGGTGCTGTTAATAAAGGCCGCTAATATCTGATCTGAGTCTGCTAAACTTTTGCTCTCAATAGCTCATTGGCTTAAGTGCAATTTGACAAACTTTAATGACCAAAGGGTTCTGGTTAGTAATCATGAACATAGTTTAAAATTAATCAGTTGAATAATTTAAACCACAGCGATAGGTTGTGAAATTGTGCCTTAACATGGAAAATCCCAGGTCCGTATCGATAGAAAATCCTGATGATGTTATTCCTGATCAAAACGTCGAAAACCATAATCAAGTGATACATAGTTGTAAAGGGTATGAAGTATTCTTTCAAAAAATGCAGCAAAAAATCCAGGTCCGTATTTGAAAAAAACAAGTTAGTATCAGTAACTCAATAAAAACAAATAGTATAAACAAAACAATAACGTTACCTTAGAGAAGGTAAAAAATTATGTGATTTCTGTGAGAACACCTTTTCTCTAACTATAATAGTTTTCGAGATATTTACGAATTAAATTTTTGACTATTTTTAAAAAATCCCCTGTAGATAAGAAACTATAGAGAATTTGGCAACTCCGTAAACGGAATATGAATAGGAACTAAAAATGGCACATTTTCTATAATTTAACCGACCTCGTATCTTTTACCATTTCGGAGATAGCAATAGTGGTATCACCTATTTTAGACACCCTGTATATATATATATATATATATATATATATATATATATATATATATATATACAGGGTGGTGCAACCAAGATGGGGTGGACGATTGTGAGTAAACGGTGAGGAATTTCGAAAAAATTTGTTTTGGATATTATCGATAGTCAGACACGCTATGTTTTAAAATTATTGCCATAATACAGGGTGGTCCGAAAAACTCGTGGCGAACCAAACTTGTATTTTTTTAAATGGGACACCCGGTATATTATTGTTCCAATTGATTCTCCTGTTCGTTACGATCATTTTGATATAGGGTTTATTGGGTCTAAAACTTATAGTAAGGGAATGGGAGGCGGTTAAAGTTGAAAAAATGCTCACAGTTCGGCCATTTTTTAAAGAAATTTGAAACAGGTATGGAAAAATCAAATATTCCATAAAACGTTACATATCCTTGAATACATTAATCACTTGCAATTTGTTTAACATTATTCACTGTTATACAGGGTGGTCAAGTTTTGCAAATACGCCCTGGACTCATTTTTTTTAAATGGAACACCCTATATATTTTATTTTCATGTTAAAGATAACATTACTAGCTTTCAAAAAATACCATACATGATGCCTTTCTGACCAACAGTTTTTTAGTAAACCAGCCGTGAAAGCAAAGTTTCTTCATTCTAATACGATTATACTGAATTTACGTTGTTTATTATTGAAATGGAACAAAAGATTGACGAACTTGTCAAAGCTACTGCCGCATAATCCATTATTTACAAGTTAAGTGTAGGTGGCCCAATAATTATGAGGTAAGAAAACTGAGACCCGAAACTTTTACATGTTTATTAGAGATATTTCAAAAAACAGAAAATATTGTTTTTAGGAAATGTAAAGTAATTAATAAACAAAGATAATCAGTTATCAGTATTATTAATAGTGTAAGGAAATTAATTAAGCAAAAACAGAACATCTTTTAAAATTATTTAGGTATGTACTTACTTGTTTAAATTAAATTAGGTTTACAAGTAAGTACATACCTAAATAATTTTAAAAGATGTTCTGTTTTTGCTTAATTAATTTTCTTACACTATTAATAATACTGATAACTGATTATCTTTGTTTATTAATTACTTTACATTTCCTAAAAACAATATTTTCTGTTTTTTGAAATTTCTCTAAAAAGCATGTAAAGGTTTCGGGTCTCAGTTTTCTTACCTCACCTACGCTTAACTTGTAAATAATGGATTATGCGGCAGTAGCTTTGACAATATTTTGTTTCATTTATAATAGTGTCATGGCCTCCTAATATTAGATATTTAATAATAAACAACGGAAATTCAGTATAATCGTATTAGAATGAAGAAACTTTGCTTTCACGGCTAGTTTACTAAAAAACTGTTGGTCAGAAAGGCATCATGTATGGTATTTTTTGAAAGCTAGTAATGTTATCTTTAACATGAAAATAAAATATACAGGGTGTTCCATTTAAAAAAAATGAGTCCAGGGCGTATTTGCAAAACTTGACCACCCTGTATAACAGTGAATAATTTTAAACAAATTGCAAGTGATTAATGTATTCAAGGATATGTAACGTTTTATGGAATATTTGGTTTTTCCATACCTGTTTCAAATTTCTTTAAAAAATGGCCGAACTGTGAGCATTTTTTCAACTTTAACCGCCTCCCATTCCCTTACTATAAGTTTTAGACCCAATAAACCCTATATCAAAATGATCGTAACGAACAGGAGAATCAATTGGAACAATAATATACCGGGTGTCCCATTTAAAAAAATACAAGTTTGGTTCGCCACAAGTTTTTCGGACCACCCTGTATTATGGCAATAATTTTAAAACATAGCGTGTCTGACTATCGATAATATCCAAAAAATTTTTTTTCCAAATTCCTCACCGTTTACTCACAATCGTCCACCCCATCTTGGTTGCACCACCCTATATATATATATATATATATATATATATATATATATATATATATATATATATATATATATATATATATATATATATATATACAGTGTGGTCGTTTAAGTGTGCAACATATGGGAAAGTTTTTTATTACCGATTTCTCAGAAAATTTTATTTTTGATAAAAGTTGGTGCATGTTCGATAATTATATTGGGTGTACTTGGAATGGTTGCAAGTCAAACGGTGTACAGGGTAGGGCAAAAAATATAAAATTTCTACAAGAATAAAGTACCCCTATTTCAGAGAATTCAGCAAAATGTTATTAAGAAAATGTGTTTAGAATTAAAAGTTATGCATAGGTTTGAAAACGTGACCTCATAAAATAAAAACAAAATTTTTTTGAAAATATTAATTATTTCATAAAAAAAAAATTTTTTTTATTATCACCCTAAAAACCTTCATAAATTAAACAAAATCAAATCAAGTTCACACATCTTTGTTCAAATTCAAGCATATTTGTAAAATTAACTTAGCTTTTTAATTTATTAAGGAATCACAAACATCATGTTTGTTGCAAGGACATTAAACACAAATTTAAAATACCGTAAAAATTACTTTTAACAAGATAAAACATTAGTAATGATAATTTTTAAATTAAAAAACCCTCATTTAAATTACAAAATATTTATTTTAAATGTTTATTAGAAAATTGTACAAAATAATCTACAAACATGAAATCATTCTAACATAATGGCGTTGTGGGGCATTATTAACAAAACAATGCATGCATTATGTCTGCGTTTAGTGCAAAGTCAAGAAATACAATGTTCCTAAACGTATTTGAGTATGGTGCCAATGGTTTTGTCAATTTTTATCGGCTTCTTTTTATTATAACTTAACAATAAACAAATTTTAAAAAAATTAAACAGACAATATTTGAAATGCAGAAAAAAATTATATTAGGTATGTTTAAAAAAATTATCGACGCGTCTCCGTATGTCCACCTTCACGTTCAATGCATTTAATTGTCCGATCATAAAATTCACTAAGCGTGGATCGCAATACACTTGCTGGAATATTTCTGCAATGAAATCGTATCGAAATTTCAAGCTCCTCAACATTATTAAAGGGCCGATCCTTGTAAACTTTTTGCTTTAAATATCCCCATAAAAAAAAATCTAGTGGGGTGAGATCTGGCGAACGATGAGGCCACCGTGGATCGGTATTTCGTCCTAACCATTTATCACCAAATTCTCCATTTAACCATTCAGAAACAATTCTAGCAGAATGAGCCGGACAACCATCATGTACAAACCATAATTTACGTCGTTCTTGTATACTCATATTATCCAAAAAATCTGTTAGTTCGTTTTCCAAAAAATGTAAATAGGTATCACCAGTTAGGTTTTGGCGAAAAAAGAACGGCCCTATTAATTTGTCGTTAATAATACCGCACCAAACGTTTGTTTTTTGGTAATACTGGTTTTTGTTGTCAATGACAAAATTTGGATTTTCGTCCGACCACCACCTACAATTTTGGGAAGAAACAACGCCATTTGTAGTGAACGTGGATTCATCCCCAAAAAGCATGTGTCTATGGAAATCACGTTGATCTTCTATTTCTCCTTGAATCCACATGCAGAAATCATACCGCAAGTCATAGTCTTGTCTTTGAAACGTGCAAATAAACATTGGCTTATAGGCGTGATATTTTTGTTTTTTAAGAATCTCCTTAATAGAGGTTTTTTTTATACCCGTATAAGCATGCACTTCTTGGGTGGATCTTCTAGGGTTTTCAACAACTGCTTGAAGTACTTGTAATTGATTTTCTTCAGTACATACAGTTTTGGTACGTTCATTTTTATATTTATACTCTAAAGACCCTGTTTGTTTAAAATTATTTAAAATTCTGCTTATGGTTGAATAGTGGACTTGTTTATCTGGATGTCGTTCATTGAATATATCTCCTGCTTCACGCACTGTTTTATAGTGTTCTCCACATATTAGCACTAATTCTGCCTTTTCGGCTAACGTTAACTTTACTGGAGGAGGCATTTGAGATCAGCTAATAACAATAATTATTTAAGAATGAATAATGCCACCAAACTGTCATAATGTTTACTTTTAACCCTTATTTGTTTTCTTTCCATAGGTATCTGCGATTATTTTAGTAGGATTTCATGTTTGTCGATTATTTTGTACAATTTTCTAATAAACATTTAAAATAAATATTTTGTAATTTAAATGAGAGTTTTTTAATTTGAAAATTATCATTACTAATGTTTTATCTTGTTAAAAATAATTTTTACGGTATTTTAAAGTTGTGTTTAATGTCCTTGCAACAAACATGAAGTTTGTGATTCCTTAATAAATTAAAAAGCTAAGTTAATTTTACAAATATGCTTGAATTTGAACAAAGATGTGTGAACTTGATTTGATTTTGTTTAATTTATGAAGGTTTTTAGGGTGATAATAAAAAAAATTTTTTTTTTAGGAAATAATTAATATTTTCAAAAAAATTTTGTTTTTTATTTTATGAGGTCATGTTTTCAAACCTATGCATAACTTTTAATTCTAAACACCTTTTCTTAATAACATTTTGCTGAATATTCTGAAATAGGGGTACTTTATTCTTGTAGAAATTTTATATTTTTTGCCCTACCCTGTACACCGTTTGACTTGCAACCATTCCAAGTACACCCAATATGATTATCGAACGTGCACCAACTTTTATCAAGAATAAAATTTTCTGAGAAATCGGTAATAAAAAACTTTCCCATATGTTGCACACTTAAACGACCACACTGTATATATATATATATATATATATATATATATATATATATATATATATATATATATATATATATATATATATATATATTTTATAGAATTTGTTTTCTTGGATCTTCTATATATTTTTTTATAAATATATATATATATATATATATATATATATATATATATATATATATATATATATATATATATATATATATATATATATATATATAGGGTGGTGCAACCAAGATGGGGTGGACGATTGTGAGTAAACGGTGAGGAATTTCGGAAAATTTCTTTTTGGATATTATCGATAGTCAGACACGCTATGTTTTAAAATTATAGCCATAGTACAGGGTGGTCCGAAAAACTCGTTGCGAACCAAACTTGTATTTTTTTAAATGGGACACCCGGTATATAATTATTCCAATTGATTCTCCTGTTCGTTACGATCATTTTGATATAGGGTTTATTGGGTCTAAAACTTATAGTAAGGGAATGGGACGCGATTAAAATTGAAAAAATGCTCACAGTTCGGCCGTTTTTTAAAAAAAAATTGAAACAGGTATGGAAAAACCAAATATTCCATAAAACGTTACATATCCTTGAATATATTAATCACTTGCAATTTGTTTAAAATTATTCACTGTTATACAGGGTGGTGAAGTTTTGCAAATACGCCCTGGACTCATTTTTTTAAATGGAACACCCTGTATATTTTATTTTCATGTTAAAGATAACATTACTAGCTTTTAAAAAATACCATACATGATGCCTTTCTGACCAACAGTTTTTTAGTAAACTAGCCGTGAAAGCAAAGTTTCTTTATTCTAATACGATTATACTGAATTTACGTTGTTTATTATTGAAATGAAACAAAAGGTTGACGAACTTGTCAAAGCTACTGCCGCATAATCCATTATTTACAAGTTAAGTGTAGGTAATGAAAATTGAGACCCGAAACTTTTACATGTTTATTAGAGATATTTCAAAAAAGAGAAAATATCGTTTTTAGGAAATGTAAAGTAATTAATAAACCAGTTATAAACAAAGATAATTAGTTATCAGTATTATTAATAGTGTAAGAAAATTAATTAAGCAAAAACAGAATATCTTTTAAAATTATTGAGGTATGTACTTGCTTGTTTATATTAAATTAGGTTTACAAGTAAGTACATACCTAAATAATTTTAAAAGATGTTCTGTTTTTGCTTAATTAATTTTCTTACACTATTAATAATACTGATAACTGATTATCTTTGTTTATAACTGGTTTATTAATTACTTTACATTTTCTAAAAACAATATTTTCTGTTTTTTGAAATATCTCTAATAAACATGTGAAAGTTTCGGGTCTCAGTTTTCTTACCTCATAATTATTGGGCCACCTACACTTAACTTGTAAATAATGGATTATGCGGCAGTAGCTTTGACAAGTTCGTCAATCTTTTGTTTCATTTCAATAATAAACAACGTAAATTCAGTATAATCGTATTAGAATGAAGAAACTTTGCTTTCTTACTAAAAAACTGTTGGTCAGAAAGGTATCATGTATGGTATTTTTTGAAAGCTAGTAATGTTATCTTTAACATGAAAATAAAATATACAGGGTGTTCCATTTAAAAAAAATGAGTCCACGGCGTATTTGCAAAACTTGACCACCCTGTATAACAGTGAATAATTTTAAACAAATTGCAAGTGATTAATGTATTCAAGGACATGTAACGTTTTATGGAATATTTGGTTTTTCCATACCTATTTCAAATTTTTTTAAAAAACGGCCGAACTGTGAGCATTTTTTCAATTTTAATCACGTCCCATTCCCTTACTATAAGTTTTAGACCCAATAAACCCTATATCAAAATGATCGTAACGAACAGGAGAATCAATTGGAATAATTATATACCGGGTGTCCCATTTAAAAAATACAAGTTTAGATCGCCACGAGTTTTTCGGACCACCCTGTATTATGGCTATAATTTTAAAACATAGCGTGTCTGACTATCGATAATATCCAGAAAAAAAATTTCGAAATTCCTCACCGTTTACTCACAATCGTCCACCCCATCTTGGTTGCACCACCCTGTATATATATATATATATATATATATATATATATATATATATATATATATATATATATATATATATATATATATATATATATATATATATATATATGGCGCGTGTTACGAAGCCCACTACAACCCACAGATGAACGGAAGCCCGAGGTTTACGGGGTAAGGGGATTTTGGTGTTGTCGTTATTCTCGGGTTTTACGAAGCCCAGATGTATATGTGAGTTTGCAATGTTTAGAGCACTCATGTTATATGAAGCCCGACAATGTTGCCAGAGTTTGAGACAACATTTAATTTATACCGTAGTAAGTACGCCGATTGTAAGAAGCCCGTAGGCGTATATATAAGTTTATTTATATCCTGCCGATTATAAGCCGCCCAGCAATATTGACATGGGTTTACCATTACATAAATACTTGCATTATTTGTAGTCTTATATTCACATTCTATAGTGTGTAACAAAAATATGTAAACCTCGAAATATCTTGGAAACCGTTATCGGATTTTTATGAAATTTTGTACATTTAGGTACGAAATTACACCCGATCCAGTGGTGAATTCCGCATTGTTGTCACGTTTACCGTTTTTCTGAAAACGACAGGAACTTTTTTTCTTCAATGGAACGCTCTATATTTTATTCGATTTTCGAATGTAACTTAGAATTCTGAATAATTCTTTACATTTTATCCTAAAGTTTACAGTTTTTTGAAGAAATGGTGGTCAAAAATCGTTATTTTATTGTATTTTACGCGTTTCAAATGATAGTTCAATTGGCGCGGGCAGTTGAAAGTAAGTTTGGCGGTTGTTTCAGAAGAACTGACTGTGATTTCTCTCACTGACACTCTTCGTGCAGCTGGCCCGGGAATAGCTTCACCTAAATCTAATGATGAACAGGTAAGTTTTAGTAATATAAATGTCCGTGAAGCCGTGAAGCCGTTTTTCTAAATATGATTTAAGGACAAAGTTAGACAGAAATAATGGTTTATAGCCTTTTCCTAACTACCCTCAAATTAGAAGCAAAATCGGTGCGGGTTAGGAGTTGAAAATATTCAAAAATGCACCAAAAAATCTGTCTTTATTTTTTTTCTTTGATTTTGGACGAGGTTACATACTTAACGTTTGACAGGTGATTTATGCTACTAATTTAGGCGAACGTCTGGAAGGACCCTATCAATCAAATATGAAACGATAAATGTGTTATAACCCCATTCAAAATATTAGGAAAAAACTTAAAACGGAATTTTAGGTGCATCTTTTTGATATCTTCAACTCCTAAACCAGTACCGATTTTGCTACTAATTAAGGAGTAGTCAGGGGAAGTTTATCAACCATTATTTCTATATACTTTTTTCATTAGAACGCATATTTTTAGAAAAACTATTTGTATGGAGTTTTGGTGCGGATGATTTTGATTTTAACGCTATTAACAACCAGGATTTTACCACCGCAATGAATAAACAAGATCAAAATGCCCTCCCTGATAATACCAAAGAGCTTGAACTTAGTAGTTAACCAATGACCAGCCAGAACCTTCAAAACGAAAATCCACCACCAGGATGTACCAGTGATTATATTGCACCAATACTCAGTCAAATTAATGAAGACGTAAGCCGTAGATGTCAAGAAGGAAATGCACGTAATATTGGACAAAACCTTCAAGACGAAAGCACACCTTGTGATAATTCAAATAACGACTTTGCACCGATGACCAACCAAAATCTTCGAAACGAAAATCCACCTCCAGGAAATACCAGTGATTATATTGCACCAATCCCCAGTCAAATTAATGAAGATATAAACCATAACCTTCAAGAAGAAAATACACCCAATATTGGACAAAACCTTGAAGACGACAACACACCTTCTGATAATTCAAATAACGATATTGCAGCTATCCAAAATTTTCAAGGTGACAACATACTCCTTTGTATTGTCAACAATTATACTGCGCCAATGATCCGCAAAACTAAACTAGATAAAAATGTCCTCCCTGATAATACCAAAGATTGTATTTCACTAATGACCAGTCAAAATCTTTAAAACGAAAATCCGTCTCCAGAAAATACCAGTGATTATATTGCACCAATGCCCAGTCAAATTGATGAAGATGTAAACTATAACCTTCAAGAAGAAAACAGACCCAATATTGGACAAAACCTTCAAGACGAAAACACACCTTTTGATAATTCAAATATCGATATTGCAGCTATGACCAACCAAAACTTTCAAGGTGAAAACGTACTCCGAGCTGCGTATATTGCGCCAATGACCAGCAGAACTAAAAATAACTTTATCTCTAATGATTTACAGAATTATATAGAGAGAATACTTCTGAAATCAATAGTCCTTTTTTTATCTAAGACATCCCACGTAGACTTCAAGCCTAAGTACTAACGTACCGTGGGTGTCTGAAGAGAAAGGAAATGTAGTCTATTGACATGGGATTTGGAGGATGGGAGGTTAGGACGGGAAGGCAATTTGTTCCATAATCTGGAGACTCTAGGTATGAATGAGCGAGAGAAGTGGTCTGTTCTAGGTTTTTGTAGCTGGACAGTAAAGGGACGCATACATAACGCGCCTCTTGTTGTTCTGTGAGGGACATTTAAGGGGGGAATAATACCGGCTAGTTCTTCAGAGCAAAATCGGTGGAAGTAGCGGTAGAAAAGTGATAAATCCCCTATAGCGCGGCGATGAGCGAGAGAAGGGAGTTTTCTCGTGAGGGCTGGGTCATTGATAAGTCGAATGGCTCTCTTTTGGATAGAATCAAGGATCTCAAGTGTCGAAGGTGATGCCGCTCCCCAGATGTCGGAGCAGTACTCTAGGTTAGGCCATATTTGGGAAACATAGAGAGTGTATAAGTTGGAAGGGGAGAAGTATTTTCTGGCTCGAAAGAGAAAACCAAGCTTTTTAGCTGCCGATGTGGCTACTGAAGTAATGTGTTTGTGCCCGCTGAGATCATGTTCGAAAGCGACGCCAACGAGATCGAATGTTTCGTTGTTTTTGTAGGGCTTGGCCATTCATGTGGATGGGGTAAACGTTGCCAGATTTTTTGCGTGAGAGGGAGCAGGACTGGGTTTTGGAGGCGTTGAACTGAACAAGGTTCTTGGCATCCCAATCTAAGATTAATTGAAGATCTTGGGAAAGGGATAGGTACATAGATCTGCGTCTATTATCCAACTCCTGATTCGAAACTTGTCTGGAAAAATGAATATTGGAGTGAAGAATACTATCGCCAGCATAACTGTGGATGGGATTAGTAGTTGAAGAGAGCAGTTCATTAATGTGAAGAAGAAATAGGGTTGGTGCCAGGACTGAGCCTTGGGGGACACCAGCATTGATAGGATGGAAGTTAGATGAGCGACCATCAACCACAACAGATATGCGCCGATTAGAGAGGAAGCTGCCGATCCAGGTATATAGTTTGGTAGGAAGACCGTAAGAAGGTAGGTTGTTGAGGAGTGCGGCATGCCACACTTGGTCAAAGGCCTTGGAAATATCGAGAGCAACAATCTGAGATTCGCCATGAAATTCAAGAGAGTTGTTCCAGTTATGTGTGACAAAGCTAAGGAGATCAGCTGTTGATCTTTGGTACCGAAATCCGTACTGTCTGTCATGGATGATTTTGTGTTTTTCTAGATATTTTAGAATTTGCAAGTTGATTACTTTCTCCATAACTTTGCTGACAACGGAGAGAAGAGAGATAGTTCTATAATTGGATGGAAGGGACAGGCTGCACACGAGCAGTCTTCCAGCTATCTGGGAAGATACCCTTGTCATAAGAGATCTGGAAAAGACGAGTTAAGATGGGTGCAAGTTCTGGAGCGCATTTTTTAGAACAATTGCTGGTATGCCATCCAGACCAGAGGACTTTTTGGTGTCAAGGCATAGAAGAATTTTTTGAACTTGTGACCTTAAGTATTATATCGGGCATTTTGTGGGGTACAGACTTAGCGGGTGGAAGAGCGAAATTGGGGGAGCGATCAGGGTGGGATTGGCAGCGAATTGTTTGGCGAATAGTTCTGCTTTCCCTTTAGAGGTGGAGATAACTTCGTTGTCAGGGGTCAGGGGAGGAAAAGTGCTTGAACAGAAGTTCTGACTAATGTTTTTGGCAAGTGGCCAGTCTAGATAGTTATTCAGACTTCTCAGATTTTGAGTCCTCAGAATCTGAATATTGTCCATCAACAGCATCGGTGGCATCCGATACATAGGGAAATAACCAGGAATAAAGAGTGCGACAATAATAATAACATAAACAACAAAACAATAAACCTAAGCAAATCTGAGCAAACAGGCATTTTTAATGGCCGAAATAGTGTAAATACTATTGCAGGCGACTGCAAAATCAGGCATTCCTCAACACGTGATATAACTTTAAACTGATCTGATTCGACTCGATAAATATGAACCCCAAGGACACATGGCTAAAAGGAAGGTTTTTACCATTGCACCTCTTGAGGAATGCTTCGTAGATTTTGTAGTAGTCTGTTGAATTAACACCTTTGAATACAGTTAAGATCCGATATTTCACTAATTTCAATATTTAAAGATTTTTTGTCTAAAATCAATACCTATCACATTTATAACAGATTCATTTTAAAATAAATAAATACATCTAGTGCATTTATTATTTTATTTTGGATACATACATATGCACGATAGACATAAATTACCTTTTCAACAATCAATCCAATTTTTAGATTTTTATTCTTTTGTTTTTAAGATTTCAATCGAACCAGTTTTGGTAAAACACCCTGTATAAAACTACAGCATAAACCTAAATGGTTTGAATTTAATAAGTATTTTTATTAAAATAAACGTTGCCAAACTTCCGGGCTTCTGTTAATCGATCGAACATCTTCGGCTTCGTAACATGCGTAGTATTCCCGAAGTGCATATACATTTTTCCGGACCGCCAACTGGTGGCAGTTACCATGAACTACAAGTGTATATTTCTAGGGATCACACAACCCTAAACAGCCCGGGCTTCGGATAGGAAATTGCATTTATAGAGTCACCTATTGTACTTTTAAAAAAGCCGCGGCAGTCATAGGAAGCCTGAACCGATATGCAACCTAATGCACTTACTCGTAATGCAAAAAGATAGCGCTAACTACGTGTTTTTTTATAAAAAGCACTGAAAAATTACGAAGCCCGAAATCGGGCTTCCCAAATCGGTATCGGGCTTCGCATACTAGGTCCAATATAGCGTTTTTGGCTTCCTAAAGGTGGAATCCATATATACAGGGTGATTCAAAAGTACTTTGACAAACTTCAGGAGGTGATTGCTGGCATTATTTTAAGGCGAAAAGTTCATATAAACAATGGTCCTTGGCGGCTTCGTTACGGAGATACAGGGTATTGAAAAATTAGATGCCGCCATCTTGTCTGTGGGTGTACATTTCCAACAATTTATTTAAGGCAATTTTATAACTGTTACTTATTTATTTAAATAAATAGTTGTTATTTTAATAATGTCTGAATGTTTGATCAATTCAAAATAAATGTTTTTGATCAATTTAAAATAATTCATAAATCAAGGAGGGAGGTCACGACGTCCTCACCAGAAAGACGTGTAAACCCTTAACAAAAGCCAAGTAAGAGTAAAAATGTAGAAGTTTATCGTCCGTATAATATATAAGAGAGAGAAGAATATCGGCTATGCGGACTGTGTTTTGCAAAAAGGATTTAAGATACGGTAGCATCGATTGCCTCGGTGCGACTGGGTTATGGCTGTCTGAATGAGTCCCAACAAGGACGAAACAGCTGTCATGGTCTACCCGGCCCGGGGTTGTCCATTTTCTTGGACTCCCCGTAATTTGATGCAAGAGAAGAACACACTTCCACAGTCCGCATAGCCGATATTCTTCTCTCTCTTATATATTATACGGACGATAAACTTCTACATTTATATATATGTATATATATATATATATATATATATATATATATATATATATATATATATATATATATATATATATATATAAATGTAGAAGTTTATCGTCCGTATAATATATAAGAGAGAGAAGAATATCGGCTATGCGGACTGTGGAAGTGTGTTCTTCTCTTGCATCAAAGTACGGGGAGTCCAAGAAAATGGACAACCCCGGGCCGGGTAGACCATGACAGCTGTTTCGTATATATATATATATATATATATATATATATATATATATATATATATATATATATATATATATATATATATATATATATTGCCCAGTGCCTGCCTCTAAACCACAAGTTCTGCTTCTGGGACATGAGAGTGTTCGGGGCTGTATCGGTCTTCTCAAGAGGTTTACAAACGGCACATATGATACAAACTGCCAGATGTTGGATGTTGCCTTGGTCCAAAATTGTATTGATAGTGCATACCTATATGGAAGGAACTTCACCAAGAGAGACTAGATTATCATCTTTCTTGATTGGAGAAACGCGAGAATTGGCCAGGGCTTCGACTCTGGACAGCTCCGGGACATCTTGTCATGGAGCCTTAAAACCAATATTATGTTTTGTTAGAATTCCTTACCATCCTAACAATAGCTACTTAAATGAAAGAATATACAATTTTAACATCGATATTTTGATCCATATCTACACAGCTCTTGCTGCACTGTCCCTTTCGTTGACTCTGAGAATTTGTAGGAAACCTGGAGTGCCCATTTCTCCTATTATGAAAAGGCAGAAATAATACAGTGGCTGAGTGCCAAATACCTTAGACCTGGTTTGTCACATCCTGAAAATCGGCACATTGTGGATGCTGAGACACTTAATTTGGAGAAACGCCTAGCAGCATTGAGGGGCCAACGGAGCGCACGGGAAGATTTGAATGAGGTTGAAGTCTTGGACAGGTCTTTTTTAGAGAGAGGACTGAACAGTACGGCGAGGCGGAGGGTGGGGTAAATCAGTGCTTGCTACCACCTCGGTCACGTCGGACCCCATCCCTGCATAGAAGTGACTCTACTCAGAATGCCGCGAAGCAGGGAAAAGTCTGAGGGTAAACATACTTCATCTAAATGTACAGTCACTGCGTAATAAAGTCCATGAACTGGAAGTATATCTGACAGATAAAAACATTCATGCGGTGTGCTTGACAGAACATCATTTAACGCAGGAAGAGATGAGTACATTCAAACTAATGGGCTG
Source organism: Philopedon plagiatum (assembly GCA_963971165.1). Classification (NCBI taxonomy): domain Eukaryota; kingdom Metazoa; phylum Arthropoda; class Insecta; order Coleoptera; family Curculionidae; genus Philopedon; species Philopedon plagiatum. Next base: position 64,006,370 of record OZ020192.1, on the reverse strand, counting down.
GGTGGCTCTTCTACTCGTAAGCGGTTCACTGGGGGCGGGACAGCTATTTTTGTCGCCGATGGAATGCGGTTTTCCGCGAGTGACGCTTTTGTATCCTTTAACATTGAAGAGTGTATAGAAATATCTGCAGTTTTACTTGAATTGCAAAAGATCCTAATAATTGTTGTTTACAGATCACCCAGCGGTGGTTTTGGCGCCTTCTTGGATGCGGTCGAGGGTGTTTTGCATGGGGTGGATGCTGGGGCGAGAGTTGTCCTGGCAGGAGATTTTAACGTGCACTTTGGTACAAACGAAAAAGAAAATTTGCTGCTCTGTGATCTGCTTAAAAGTTATGGCTACCGGCGCACTGTCATGACAGCAACGCGGGGTGGCTCCTGTCTGCACAATGTCTTCATAAATTTCGGTGCATCCAATTTTAACTTATATATAGTGGACTTGAACTTCTCTGACCATCTTGGGCAAGTAATTGAGATATGAGTATGTCGAAGCGGAAATCCCGCAACAAAAAGTAAGTAAAATATTTAGACCTATAACTCAAATTGGATTATACCAATATTATAACCTAATAGAACAAATATCCTGAGATTTTATACAGGATGATAAATTGAACTGTGAAAATAAGTTTAAAGTTTTCATTGATCTGCTGGAGAAAGCATTCCTGCAGTCATTTCCCGAAAGATCCTACCGGGTTCAGAAGAACAAACCTAACCAGGTGATGTGGTTTACCGGACCACTTCGATGCATGAGAGAACATCTGGGACTCTTGAGTGATATTGTTAGGCAGTACAACCGTCCTCGAGATCAGGAAATCCTCAGAAACTTTAGAAAACATTATCGTCAAGCAATCAGAGAAGCTAAAAAAGTAGCCAATGACAAGCTGATTAGGACCGCCAAAAATCCAACAAAATGTATGTGGAACATTATAAATGCTCAAAGAAACCAAAAATTAGAGCATGAAAATACCCCTATTAGTGCGAACGAATTTAACCTCTACTTTAGTAACATAGCGGATAACCTTATGAATGGTATCCCGAGGGAGGATCATGATCCGCTGTCTGTGTTGGGGTTCCTGGATGTTCCGAGTGTGGGCTTCGGTTTTGGGGATGTTAGTTTTAATGAGGTCAGGGAGATAATTGGTAAGCTGAAAAATAAAAACAGCTCAGACATTTATGGCATGAATGTTAAAATGATAAAAACAATAAACAATCTTATTATTGTACCCCTGACAAAATTAATAAATATGTGTATTAGGGAGAATGTTTTTCCCAAAGTCCTGAAGCTGGCTATTGTCATCCCAATTTTTAAAAAGGGAAACAGAAGCGATATTTCAAACTATCGCCCTATATCGCTTCTTCCAATCATATCTAAGGTGTATGAAAAATTGATAACCAAAAGGTTTGTACAATATTTTGAGAGCAGTGGTCTCTTTTCTGATGCTCAGTTTGGCTTTAGGCGGGGTAGAGGCACTGCTATGGCAATGTTGGACTTGCTATCGAGTATCATGGATAGCTATGAAAGTCTGGAATATAACTCAGTTCTATTGTGTGACCTCAGTAAAGCGTTTGATTGCATGTCACACGATCTACTGCTGAAAAAATTAAAATATTATAACTTTACCACTGGAGGTACTGCCCTAATAGCATCATACCTTCGGGATCGCTATCAGATGGTTAGGTTAGACGGCGGGTTATCGTCGAAGCGACTTGTGAGTGTGGGAGTGCCCCAAGGATCAGTCCTGGGACCTGTTTTGTTTTTAATCTTTACTAACGAGTTACCCTTGGTTGACCACCTGGCAGGCTCATCCTCGAAATACACCCTATTCGCGGACGATACCACGATCTCTGACTGAGAAAACTAAAGACAACATAAAGAGAAGATCGAGTGATGCTCAGGCGAATGCCGAAAGGTGGTTTAACGCAAATAAGCTGTCACTTAATAGAAACAAAACACAAAACATGATATTCTCACTGAGAGATATTGCAAATTTGAATAGTATAAATAACGTAAAGTTCCTCGGAATTTATTTGGACCCTAAGCTTCGATGGGATGCCCAGATTGACTACATCTCGGGTCGGCTCAGGAGCGGTGTATTTGTTCTGCGGAGCCTATCGGGGTGTGTATCTCGGGAGACACTGAGAGCCGCGTATTATGCGCTCTTTCACTCGGTGATGTCCTACGGCATAATTGCATGGGGGGGGGGGGGGGGATGTGCAGCGCAGTCCACACGAGTCTTCGAACTGCAGCGTAGAGCCATCAAAATTATTGGTAATCAGTATTTATATTAGAGAACTTACTTTTTGTTAAAAAAAAAGGGAATGTCAGTTTACAAAGCATAAAGATCTTCATAGTCACGACACCAGGCATAAAGACAACCTGGTAACTTGTTACTCTAGACTGGGAAGGTTGCCAAAATCGCCCCGAATTCTTGGGCCTAAAGCTTTATAATAAACTGCCCCGCGGTTTGAGAGCTCTTACGATTTTAAATTTTAAAGATAAAGTCAAAGAAATATTGGCGAGGAATGCATTTTTCAGTGTTGCGGAGTTCTTTGAGTCTGAAGTTGTGTGATGATTTTGATATTCTGTAGTGTTGTGCTGTGTTTATTCACATTTGTGTTTTATACCATTTTGTTTCTCTTGTATTACTGTGTCCACTATAAAACTGTATTTTAAACCTTTAATATCTTGTATAGCGTGCGTTTTGTATTACTTTCTAATGCCTGACGTCTGTAAATACTTTTGTATCTAACAGCAATAAACTATTTGTATTTGTATTTGTATTTGTATATATATATATATATATATATATATATATATATATATATATATATATATATATATATATATATATATATACAGGGTGTTATGGAAATCATTTAATATATTGGAATGGGTAACTCCTGATATGAATTCAGATTGAATAAAAATATTCATAAATGGTGTTTCACTATTAAAAAAGGTAAATATCGGCCCTCGAAAAAAATTTTTTTAGTACCTGCGCGCCACTGTCATAAATACATGACCATATAAAAAACAGCAAGAAATGTCAGTTACAGAAAAAAATTTTTTTGTTTCGAAGTCAGGCGTTGCCAAATTTTTTTACCATATTTCTATGAATCAAGTTTGAAAACCTAATATCTTTGTTACCTTTAAAGAAAGAACTCCTAGTAACACTAATTTCAAGGAGCTAAAATATTACAACACAAAACAATACAGAGAACTGCTCTTCAAGTGAAGTGTAAAATAATAATCTTCAACTAAACGTACTTATTAGCACTGGAAGTGGAAACTTTCTTCTTCACTAAATAATATCCACAAATGTCCAGTGTTATCCTTATAGCACTGGAAACATTCTTTTTCACTAATTAATAAAGTTAATATACTTAATATACTTATAATAATAAGTTACAAAACTGGATTAATGTGTAAGGAATGTAAACAAAGTGATGACATTCCCAAACCAGAGAAGTATATCGAAATTATGTAGGTATTTAAAGACTTTAGTGGACGAACTAAAGAGTAAAAATGAAATTCTTCAAGAAAACAATAAACTTCTTAAAGAAAAAAATGCTTACTTGGAAAAGAATATAGAAAATTTCGAAAATTCTAACCTAATAAAAAAAGCCGTAAAACCAAAAATTCCGTGAAATTAGCTGCGAAACAAACAAAAGAAGCAGAAATTGGCATCGAACAAAACGACTTGAAATAAGGACCACAACAACAGTCTAGCGTGACTGCAAGCCATCCCAAGAAAAAAGAAGAAAATGACAGTGGCATTAACCCTACTTTCAGCCCCTTCAATCAAACCCTTTTATTTTCTTTGATTTTTCTATGCTTTCAACGAAGTTGAACAAAAACAAACAGAAGCTTACAGTAAAAAATAAAAGAAACAAGTGGACCCAAAACTGAGACCAAACTCAATCGAAGGCAAACAGAGGATGCAACCACCTTGAAAGCCGCTTCATCAGGTAGCTATTCTTGGTAATTTGTATCACGATTGTCTAATGACACAAAACCTGAGGATATAGGAAAATACCTAAAATTAAATTATAACATCGACTGTGAATGCGAACGGATAAAAACAAAGTGGAAGCAGAAATATAGTTCTTTTAAAATTGGTGTGCCCACGGATAAAAAATCTGTCATTCTTGACAAAAATGTTTAGCCAGTTGGTATTCAAGTAAACAGTTTTTTAAACCTAACTAGGTTAGAACCTCAACAGGGGCGAAGCCTGGTGGTAGCAAATCGTCATGTATAAAACTGCTACATTACAATGTCCGCTCTGTGAAAAACAAGCTTCACGAGCTCGAGGCTGCCATTGCTGATTGTGACCTGGGAGTCTTATGTTTAACAGAACATTGGCTGGAACAGGAAGAAATAGATCCGCTGAGCCTGCTGGATTATGTTGTCAGCGCATCTACATCACGAAGTCAGTCACTTGGTGGTGGAACAGCTGCATCTGTCAAGTTTCTAGGGCTATACCTAGATAGGAAGCTGAAATGGGATGTTCATGTAGCTAATGTTTGTAAAAGACTTGGAAGTAGTGTATTTGTTTTACAAAATTTGAGTGAATGTGTTTCAATAAATACCCTGAGAACAGCATATCATGGAATTTTCCATAGTGTTATGACATATGACATTATCGCATGGGGACGGTCACCTCATGCACAAGAGTCTTTGGTCTCCAGCAAAAGGCAGTCAGAATCATGGCAGGCTTAGGGTACAGGGAGGATTGTGGGAATGCCTTTGTTCAGTTGGGAGTTCTTACCCTTCCTTCGGCTTACATCCTGCAAAGTTTCCTCTACATCAAAGAAAAGGATGACCTACTGTCTTACCAAGACATACATGACCATGACACTAGGAATAAGACCAACTACGTTCCACAACACTGCAGGTTGGGTAAATGTCAGGCTCGACCAGAATATTATGCAATAAAACTGTTTACTAAGTTACCCCAAAATGTTAAAGAGCTCTCTACTCAGCAGTTTAAAATGAAGGTGAAACAGTTCCTAATAAAACATGCTTTTTACATCACAAAACAGTACTTAGATTATAGTTGTAATATATTTTAATATTTTTATTTAGATTTTTTAATGTGTTTGTATTGTGTTCATTTCGATTTATAAATTTTAATGCATTGTATTGTCAGGAATGTTTTTATTATTGTCTAAATATGAAAATTATTTTATCTGTAATTGACGTGTGTAAACAATTTATTTGTAATAGCATGAATAAATGAATTTGAATAGAAAATTAAACTGTTTTAAACCACGATTGTATAGGGATATCCAAATAAAAGTGAACAGGCATATAACTTTTTTATTTTTAAAGATGGAAAAAAATGTTAAATATGAAAGCTTTGGGGATTTTTATAGATCATGCATATATCTTATCAGCAAAATAATCGAGCATCGGATAAAAAAAATCCAAAAATATGATAAAAATCATACCATCCAATTTAAAATAAGTGAGAAAATCAATGTTTTATACTATATTTCTTTTATTCGATACTCAATTGTTTTGCTGATAAGATATATGAATGATTCATAAAAATCCCCAAAGCTTTCATATTTAACATTTTTTCTCATTTTTAAAAATAAAAAAGTTATAAGGCCTGTTCACTTTTATTTGGATATCCCTGTACATATTACCACGTACACAGTATATTATCCAATTTGAATTTGTTGTAAAAATGCTAAAAATATATAAAATAATGCAAACAAGGGGCGCCATCAAGGAGGGGGGGGGGGCAAAATGAAAATTGGAGAGCTTCCAACTATATGATGGTGGTTAAAACTTAAAATGGGCACCCCGTATATAAATATGTTTAAAGGCACAACTATAGAGATGGTAGTGACCAGTGGCATATGGTGAAATTTCTAAGTTGTATATATCTCTGTTCCTACGTACAGGACCGGTCCCAATTTTAATTGGTTTTAATTCCCACTGGGAATGTTTTTGTAAAGAAAAAAAAAAACGTTTTGAATTTGCGAAAAAAGTTGAATTTTTGCTTGAGTTTACCAGAACATTCCCAGTGGGCACACTATTAAAACCTCTAAATTTGGTCGGGTCCTGTAAATAGGAACAGAGATATACAACTTTGAAATTTCACCATACGCCACTGGTACTGACCTACGTTACTAGCCATTATATCTAGTTCACGATACACTTACAATGGTATGCTACGTTATGACGTCACTTCGAGGGAAAATTTTAAATTGACTAGGCGCTTACCTGAGCAAATGAAATATGACAATAATATTTTAATAAATGTCAACTCAATATACTACCCGACAATAAACTGACCTGTAATATTTGAATAAACGTCAACCCAATACACTACCCGACAATAAATTGACCTGTACATATGTACAAGGGGTGCAAGTGTCTAGTCAGTTGAGGCTTTTCCCTCGAAGTGACGTCATATGTAGCATACTGTTGCAAGTGTATCGTGATCTAGTTTAATAAGAAGCATGAAAAGGTAGTAATAAAAAAATAATTCCTCTGTATCGATACACGATAGCTCAAGCTCCTGTTTTATAACAAACGACATAAAATTTTAATGTTTTATTTTAAAAAAATAACTAAACTCTAAAACTGTCTAGAAGACAAAAAATAAAATATAATCCATAGAGGAATGTAACAATAATCAAAATAAATAATTCTTTGAACAAAATTCAATATTTAAAGTAGTTAGTCGACTTATTTCTTTTAGGTATATGTCTTCTATATGTAACAATGGCAATTCTTTAAGCATACTTATATTGTTTCAATATAGTGTTTCTTTCTTCTAAAATGTTATTTTTTCTTTGTTTTTCCTGTAACTTTTTTTCTTTTATTTCCAGAAGTTTTTTATAGAAATCTTTTCTATCCTGTCTTATTTCCTTTAGAATATGTATATGTCCTTAACTCTTTATTCTTGTAACTAGTTTTTACTGACATTGTTTTTACAGATGCTACTTCCTTTGTCTTCTCAGTGGCATTTGCTTCCATTATAATATCCTGCATTATATTCTCCTTTTCCATGTTTGTGTCCACTAAACCAGTATTTTCCTTCTCAATTGCTGAATAAATCACAGTGTCTGAAGACAGCAATATAGCTGGATGTATTCCTTTTACCTAGAATTTTATCCATAATCTCTACATATTCAAAATCTTTCCTTCCTCGGCCTGTTATTGTTATCTATATATTTTTTGTGCATTCTTTCTAAATGTTTCCACCGATTCTCACAATTTGCAGCAGTTATGTTTTGTTTTGTTTTGTACCGTAATTCTTTTGCTATTTCCTCAAACATTTTCTTAAGGTTTCTTATTTTTAAAGAACCAACTTGGTTCCTATAATCTTTATACAAATCCAAGAACATAAGTGTAGAATTGTGACTCCACTTATATAATTCTCCTTCATCTTGGGCTTGGGAAGGATTGGTTGAGGGCAATATTATAAACTCCGACATACCTAAAAAAGGAAATATTGCTCTATTCTACGGTAAAGTGAAAATCTGGCAAAAACTTACCTTCTTGTTCACACATTTTAATAAATATTTGCAAAACAAACAATCTACTAAAAATCTGACACATAAAAAAAGTATGGTTAATGGTTAATTCTGCTTCCTTTCTTAAAATCGATGACGCCTTTTTTCTCTTTTTCGATATATGGGCTTAGCAGTTAACTCTAGTGTTTCAAAGACAATAATACAAACAGGCCTTTTATTTTAAATTTTCGCGCCAAATAAAAGTACAGGAAGTGACAAAGAGACATGTTTCATGATGAAGGGAGATCGAAATAGAAGGATTTCTTGTCATCAAAGGTCCGTGCGCCATATTTAAGTTTGTCAACAGCACACAAGCCACACAATTGAATGTTTTAATTTTTTTTTTTCGTTTAAAGATTTAAATAATTTAATTTATTTTCACTACCTAGAAAATGGTCTTCGTCGATCCGTTGTTAACCAATATTTTGATCAGTTTTATCTAGTTTCTTTGAGTGAGTAGCGTAATAGGGTTGAAAACTAAATTTAATTTAAAACACTAATAATATTTACGTATTATATGGTAACGTTTGCCGGTGCAAATGTAATTTAGCGGATCTGGTTATACTTTTGAAGTAAGTACTAGGTATGTAGTTGTGCTCAATTCAATTAGTATTTTCGTTTTGATTTTTAACTTTTCCTTGGCAGAAAGTTTAAGCTAGTAAGAATAACGCTTATTTCATTAATAACGTAATATAGGGTGTCTTAAATATTACTTAAAACTAAGGCTACTGACAAAAATGATTGATTTCGCAGTGCCTTTTTACTATTTTTTTTTAGTTTCTTCGTAGGAAGAGGTTAAAAAAAATTCTTAAATGTCTTAAATTACGCTTAAAAACAGAAAATAAATTCTCCTTAAAGATTTATACGTCTGACAACGTTTCAACAAATTCATTTGTTTAAAGTTTTTCGCGCGCAAATTTCCGTCAAGCGCCTTGTGTACGATCAGCCAGATGCGGCGAATATAGACTGGTTTTAGGGTATTTTTGAAAATTTTTAAAATGTTCGATTTAAGAAAAAAAAAGTATTAGATATGTCTGTAGACCATCCCAGGAGTCACCCATTCCAATATATTAAATGATTTCCATAACACCCTGTATATATATATATATATATATATATATATATATATATATATATATATATATATATATATCTATATATAGGGTGACGCGGATCTAAATGTACATACGATACCATCAGATAGAGACCACCTTGGGGGTTCTAAATCACCCGCATTTAGTAGTCCAATCTCCAACCTTTACCGAGATACAGGGTGTTTTATAAGTTTTGCCTAAAATTTATTTTTGTAATATTTCTGTAAGTACTTGAAATAAAAAATTCATAATGGGTAAGAATATTTTGTACAATTTGTGGGTTTAAAATGCCATATGCAAAAGTTCTAAAATCCAGGTCCGTACTTAAAATAAAATTAGTTTTTAATTTTTTTAAAATTCAACACCCTGTATATCGGATTTTTGAAACTTGTAATTTCTACTCCAAGCAAGCATAAACATGTGATTCTATTGACATGGATTTCAAAGTTGCCGCACTTACCACGAAGTCATAAAAAATAGGCGTTGTTAAGAAATCAATGAGAAAGTACATTTTAAATAAACAAAATCTGCTAAAAAATAGTTGTTAGCCCGATAAAAGTGTCCATATTGACTAGAAATATTATGCACTACTTGTCGGATTAAAATGATATACGAAAGTGATAGAATCCAGGTCCTCACTTAAATAATAGGCCCATTTGTAATTTTCGAAATTTGACACCCTGTACATCAAATTTTGAAAAAAAAATGCATTTGGAACGAGCATAAAAACTGAAATTATTGACATGATATTCGAAGTTGCCACACTTATTACTTTATCGTAGAAAATAGGACTTTTACAATTCTACATTTAGGTAAATTGTTTTATTAACAGTATTAATGGTTAAAAGCAATAAAGATTGAATTCAAAAAATTGGGAATAAATATTAATACCTAGAACAACTTAAAATAAACCTAAATCAACAACAATTAATTAAAATAACACAAAGATAATCATACATACTACAAGGCATACTGTTCCTCAAAAACACACAATTTAACAATAAAATAAATTATTTTAGAAGATTTTCAAAATGACCGCCATTGACTTCTTCACAGTTCTAGGTATTAATATTTATTCTCAATTTTTTGAATTCAATCCTTATTGTTTTTAACCATTAATACTGTTAATAAAACAATTTACCTAAATGTAGATTTGAAAAAGTCCTATTTTCTACGATAAAGTAATAAGTGTGGCAACTTTGAATATCATGTCAATAATTTCAGTTTTTATGCTCGTTCCAAATTCATTTTTTTTTCAAAATTTGATGTACAGGGTGTCAAATTTCGAAAATTACAAATGGGCCTATTATTTAAGTGAAGACCTGGATTCTATCACTTTTGTATGTCATTTTAATCCGACAAGTAGTGCATAATATTTCTAGTCAATATGGACACTTTTATCAGGCTACCAACTATTTTTTAGCAGATTTTGTTTATTTCAAATGTACTTTCTCATTGATTTCTTTAAAACGCCTATTTTTTTATGACTTCGTGGTAAGTGCGGCAACTTTGAAAACCATGTCAAACCAATCATATGTTTATGCTTGTTTGGAGTTGAAATTAAAAGTTTAAAAAATCCCATATACAGGGTGTTGAATTTTAAAAAAATTAAAAACTAATTTTATTTTAAGTACGGACCTGGATTTTAGAACTTTTGCATATGGCATTTTAAACCCACAAATTGTACAAAATATTCTTACCCATTATGCATTTTTTATTTCAAGTGCTTACAGAAATATTACAAAAATAAATTTTAGGCAAAACTTATAAAACACCCTGTATCTCGGTAAAGGTTAGAGATTGGACTACTAAATGTGGGTGATTTAGAACCCCCAAGGTGGTCTCTATCTTATGGTATCGTATGTACATTTAGATCCGCGTCACCCTGTATATATATATATATATATATATATATATATATATATATATATATATATATATATATATATATATACAGCGTGTCTTCGGAAGTTCTTACCAAATGGAAAAAAAATTATTATTGATTTTACGAAAAAAAGTGTCTCTTTATAAAAAGTTCTGCATCGTGAGAAAATAGCATTTCCATTCAAAAATTTGATCTAGTACATACAGGGTGGCTCAAAAATGTAAAAGTCCTAATACACGTGAAGCTAAAAAGACATAAAATCGTTATTTAAAGGTACACTGACACTGCTAATGTGTTAGAATTAACTTTTTTATGTAAGTAAATTAGGTTTGGAACATACAGGAGGTCCCAAAAATAAAATTAATTTTTTTTATTGCCTTTACAAAAAAAGTAAACCTTCATAAAAAGTTCTACCTTGTAATAAAAGAGCATGGTTATTTATAAACTTGATGTAGGACAAGACAGGGTGGCTTAAACAGCTGAAAATCACAATTTAAATTTAAATTATTTTGCCACCTGTATGTCCTATATAAAATTTTTGAATAATCATGCTCTTTTTTCACAATGTAGAACGTTTTATGAAGACACACTTTTTTTGTAAAGGCAATAAAAAAAATTAGTTTTATTTTTGGGACCTCCTGTATGTTCCAAACCTAATTTACTAACATAAAAAGTTAATTCTAGCACATTAGCAGTGTCAGTGTACCTTTAAATAACGATTTTATGTCTTTTTAGCTTCACGTGTTTTACGACTTTTACATTTTTGAGCCACCCTCTATGTACTAGATCAAATTTTTGAACGGAAATGCTATTTTCTCACGATGCAGAACTTTTTATAAAGAGGCACTGTTTTTCGTAAAATCAATAATACAAATTGTTTCCATTTGGTAAGAACTTCCGAAGACACGCTGTATATATATATATCTGATTTCAGTATTTTTCGACTGTACTAAATTATGAAATTTTTGTTAATTTTGGCTGTGCAGTCTGTATAAATAAAAAGCAAATTTTTTTCTGCTTAATCCTCAATATATTTCATCATAATTTTATGACTTCTTCAGGAGAATGACAGCTAAAATAGAACAGTGTCGACCAAAACAATTTTGTTCATTATTATAGTTTTCCTTACCAGGTAAATTTAAATAACGCCAGCAATTACACCTTTGCATTTTGGATGTTTAGGCAGCGATTTACATCGTTTAAATGGCCGATAAGAATTAAGGTACATATTTAAGGTATTCAAGAAAAAAAAATATATTCTTTTTTAGTGCAGTAATCACAACATACAAAACCTGCACTTTTTTTGCCAGTCTATACAGGGAGTTTCCTATTTAAGTTTGGTAAATTGTGGAAAATAAATGTAATTTAATTTAATCAAGAAGACCACAGTAAATCACACTAAGTTGGTCTATGTCAGATCTAGAGTTAATTGACTTCCCATCGCCGTTTATATGTGCCATTTCCAAGAATATGCGTTTCCGATAATTAGCCTCGCGTTCCAAAATTGATGTGTTCTCAAAATTAAACCCGTGATTAAAGTTTTGAAAATGGGTCGCTAGAGCGCATGATTTTTTTCGCAATCTGCTGTCACTTTTATGTTGTACTATTCGTTGTTTTAAAGTTTGAATTGTTTGACCTATGTAGCAGGCGTCACAGTCTTGACAGGGTATTTTGTAGATAACGTTTGTGTTGTCAAGTTTTGGCGTTTTGTCTTTTATTTTGGAAAAAATATTTTTAATTGTAATAGAGTTGAATTTTGCTATTTTTATACTGTTAAAAGGTTTAAGATGTTTGATGACATTATCCGTGAGTCCATGAATATAGCTAAGTTTTTTATATTTTACTTGAGCAGGTACATTCTCTTCCATGGGACCATCATAAAAGTTTGAGTTAAAAATCAGTTTTTTTAAAGTAGTTTTAGGATAACCATTATTTAAAAACAGTTGCAACAATTTGTTTAGATTTTTATGCAAGAATGTTTCATCCGAAATATGAACTACTCTGTTTTTCATTGCTATTATTGTATTGTACTTTTGATTGGTGGGGTGGTTTGAAAAATAATTTAGAAATCTTCCCGACGCAGTGGGTTTTTGATACCAATCCAAAATGATTTTATCATTCGATCGAATTAGCATTGTGTCTAAAAAAGGAACACTATTATTGCTTTCTTTTTCCATTGTAAATTGAATGTTTTGGTTAAGAGAATTAAATATGTCTAATGATGTGTTGATTTGGTCAGCTGGTACGGAAGTAATTATATCATCTACGAATTTAAATAAAAATGGTAGTTGAAAAGGAAGTTTGTCAATTATTTTCTCCAATAAAAAGTCCATTACAATTTGGGCCAGAATTGGGCTAATCGGTGACCCCATTGGTGTGCCAAAAACTTGTTCATAAAATTTATTATTAAAGGAAAAGCAACAGTTATTACAAATCAGAGAAAGAAGCCCAAGAGAATTTACCATTTTTATTGTTGTGTGTTGTTCAATTTTATGCCAATAAGTTTCAATAATATCAACTGTAAGTGTATAAGGGATGTTGGTGAATAAAGAAACAACATCGAAGGACACCAGTACGTAGTTTTGAGGTAAGTTAATTCTGTTAATATGGTTAACAAAAGAAAATGTGTCTTGTACGTTATAATCAGTTCTATCTGCAAGAGAAAGTGTTAAAATATTGGCCAAAAATTTTGCAAGATTGTAGGTAGTTGAGCCCACGCAGCTATATATATATATATATATATATATATATATATATATATATATATATATATATATATATATATCTATATATATATATATATATATATATATATATATATATATATATATATATATATATATATATATATATATATATATATATATATATATATATATATATACATATATATATATATATATATATATATATATATATATATATATATATATATATATATATATATATATATATGTATATATATATATATATATATATATATATATATATATATATATATATATATATATATATATATACCTATATATATATATATATATATATATATATATATATATATATATATATATATATATATATATAGTTTATGGTTTGATTTGTTTCTTGGATCCTTTTTATATATATTTTTTTATTTGAAGGTTATTGGGTTTTTGGATCCCGGGGAAAAAATTATACAGTTTTGTGGGTTGTTATTCACATATATTTAACGTTTCGGTCATCTTTTTGACCTTCATCAGAAATTCCTTAAGAGCTTCGAACGAACCTTCAGTGGTGCACTGGTAGAGCATCACAATTATATTTACAATGGACTAGTGACACAGACATAATCACAGTTAAAACATTTAATTTATTAACACATCTATCTAAAATATCGTCATGTCAAGCACCATTTGGGTTCATCGAAGCTCTTAAGGAATTTCTGATGAAGGTCAAAAAGATGACCGAAACGATAAATATATGTGAATAACAACCCACAAAACTGTATAATTTTTTCCCCGGGATCCATATATATATATATATATATATATATATATATATATATATATATATATATATATATATATATATATATATATATATATATAACTATATTTTAGAAGTTGCAAGTTGATTACTTTCTCCATAACTTTGCTGACAACGGAGAGAAGAGAGATAGGTCTATAATTGGATGGAAGGGACTTGGAACCTTTCTTCGGGACAGGCTGCACACGAGCAGTCTTCCAGCCATCTGGGAAGACACCCCTGTCATAAGAGATCTGGGAAAGATGAGTTAAGAAGGGTGCAAGTTCTGGAGCGCATTTTTTGAGAACAATTGCTGGTATGCCATCCGGACCAGAGGACTTTTTGGTGTCAAGGGATAGAAGAATTTTTTGTACTTGTTTGACCTTAAGTATTATACCGGGCATTTTGTGGGGTACAGACTTTGCGGTTGGAAGAGCGAAATTGGGGGGAGGGATCAGGGTGGAATTGGCAGCGAATTGTTTGGCGAATAGTTCTGCTTTCCCTTTAGAGGTGGAGATAACTTCGTTGTCAGAGGTCAGGGGAGGAAAAGTGCTTCTACAGAAGTTCTGACTAATGTTTTGGCAAGTGACCAGAAATATTTGCCGCCGTTGGGACAGGAAAGCACTTTATCTTTTATGCGGTTGTTAAAAGCATTTTTGGACTCTAAGATAGTTTGGTTGTATTGATTTCTGGCCTCTGTGAAAATTTGACGATTTTCGGGTGTAGGATTTTGAAGAAACCTTTTGTGGGCTTGGGCTTTTTTGAGCCTGGCTTTGTCACAGCCCTTGGAGAACCATGGCTTTTGATGGTGGAGTTTAGGTTTCTTGCGGGTATGTGGAATGAAACCTTCAATACCTGCTTGAATAATGTCTGTGATATGAGAGCAAATTTCGGAGGGATCGGGAGTGGAAAAACAAACAGGGTTCCAAGGGAAAGCAGAGAAGAAGTTTCGAAGACCATCCCAGTCGGCAGAATTGTAGTGCCAGATCGTGCGTTCTGGCATGATTTCAGCAAACTCGGGATGTATGGGACAAGAGACGGTAATGAGGCCATGATCTGAACGACCAAGGGGAGCGCATACAGATGTTAAGTAAGGCTCAGGATGGGTGGTAAGAAAAAGATCTAGTGGATTTGCATTATGGGTAGAAACGCGGGGAAAGTATGTTGGTTCTCTGATCAAATTGGTGAGCGAGTTGCTGATTGCGAAGTTTTCTGCTGCTCTGCCTTCTGGGTCAGTTTTTGTGGATCCTAACCGTTCCTTGCTATGGACGTTGAAGTCGCCTAGGACGATAACTTCAGCGGAGGGAAATTCGGAGATGAGATGGTCGATTTTGGCCGAGAGAAAGTCAAAGAACTCATTGTAGGATTTGTCTGATGGGGAGCGATAGATGCAACAGATAAATTTAGTAGAAGATTTAAGGGCGAGTTTTAGCCAGAGAATATCGGGCTGGCCTGATTCCAGGTTCGGGAGTCTGGTGCAAGAAAGACTGCTGCGAACGTAGGCACATACCCCACCATGAAGACGAAAAGATGACAGAAGTTCATAGCCTGGAAACAGGAGATGATTGGTTGAGGATTTGGAGCTGATTTGGGTTTCGGTCAGAAAAAGAATGTGGGGTTTGCATGATGGTGGACAGAGTCCAAATTGGAATTAAGCCCGCAGATGTTGGCAAAGGTTACAATTGTTTTAATACTTTTAATGTTATTGTAATTTACATACATATATGGATTAGGTTCCTTTCTAGGATAACATCACTGTATTTTTTTGGCATTAATAAAGATCTGCTTGTCTTTGTTTTTTTTAATACATACATATGTACTTTATTTTATTAAAATTTAGTTTTACCAAAAACATTTTAAAATATTTTCTTTAGTAATAATTATGTAATATAATTATAACAATGAGATAATGAGATTTTTTACAAAATCAAAATCGTTTTAATTTGTTTAAAGGCACAACTATAGAGATGGTAGTGACCAGTGGCATATGGTGAAATTTCAAAGTTGTATATCTCTGTTCCTACATACAGGACCGGTCCAAATTTTTATTGGTTTTAATAGCGAGCCCACTAGGAATGTTTTTGTAAAGAAAAAAAAACGTTTTGAATTTGCGAAAATAAGTTGAATTTTTGCTTGGGTTTACCAGAACATTCTCAGTGGGCTCACTATTAAAACCTCCAAATGTGGTACGGTTCCTGTAAGTAGGAACAGAGATATACAACTTTGAAATTTCACCATATGCCACATCTAGGTTACTAGCCACTATATCTAGTTTAATAAAAAGCATGAAAAGGTAGTAATACCTGTATCTATACACGACAGCTCAAGCTCCTATTTTGTAACAAACAACATAAAACTTTAGATGTTTTATTTTCAAAAAATGTTAAGTAAAGTAAGGGAAGTTAACTTATTGGTTAAACTGAGCTGATGCAATTTTTGAACAAAAAAAGTAAAAATCAGGAATATCGTTTATTACAGTTTTTTACCCAACATAGTGAAATTTCTATAAAGATGGGTTATCCTTCACAAAAATCTAAATAAAAAAAAACAAAAAGTAACACCACTCTCTATCCTCCCTTTGACAGACTTTCTCCCAGATGTGAGGTACATTTCTTCGCTGTAAATAAAAAATAGAATTATTACTAAACAATAACTTGAGAATGACAAAATAATTGTCAAAATATTGTTTTTTATTTAATACAGGTATTATATTAGGTTTGTTGCAACAAAAGTTCAGAAGTTTACTGAGTTTACGCAAAGCTATTTTACTGTCACTTTACAAGTCGATTTAAAAATTAAGAATTTATAGTGCAGTGTTCCTCGAACGAGTGAATTGTGTTCCAAGCTAGTTCTGAAGCGGTCTTAAAGTTCCAAGATAATTCTGAATCAGTTTAATGTGCTATCTAACTTCACTTATTTTATTTTTGTTATTAATCAAATTAGTAATAGAAGAACACAGCAATTTTACTTCCATTTCTTGTTGAAATATATTAATAAAAGCGGCAATATTTTCTAACAGGTATTTTTTTGTGATTTTATAGGTTAGGATAAACAAACAAAATTCTCAACCAGTTCTAAATCGTTCCAACACTAGTCAAGTCGATTCTAGAACAATAAGTTCTCGCATGGATTCCAAGCAGTTCTGAACTGTGAACTTTTCAATTGGAACAAACCTAATGCAAAATGCAAAAATAATATTTTACATTCTTTGCCCATCTAATAAATTACACCAATCTAATGTTACAGACTCGTAAATTTACTTACCTCTGAAAATTTCGTTTCAAATCTCCGTTTCTCTCTCCTCTGTTAACTGCGTCTTGTTTACTTTTGATGGTCCCATAGTAAAATAATTGCATCTGGATGATTCCCATCCTTCAGAGCAGTAGGTGTTTCTAAAATTAAATGTAAAATTGTAACTGGTGTACTTGTGTCTTTTGGTATACATACTTATTCACTAGTCTTGATACAGACTATACAAGTTTAACAAAAACAGTTTTTAGGTATATAAAGGTTTAAAACTGTGAGAGACAGTTAAATGTAAACGAAAACGTGTCTTAAAGTGTTTTACCTGTTATTAAAGATGTAGTGGAAACTTCCCTAATTTAGGATTGACTCTTATTATACTAGTTAACCATCCTATGTCTGCCTAATAATTCATTTAAATGGGTTAAAACCTTGTGATTTAAGACTCTACGTACAGAATAAAAACCAACCCATCTTCATTCATTTTGAAGCGACTTCACAACAGGTTAATGGCATTTTCGTGTAAACATTTCTTATAAACGTGTAGTACACCTTACAATCGCAACAAACAGTTTTAACCAATGAATAAGAATTGTTTTAACACTTTTATACGCTAAAAAACATAGCAAAATGTAAATAAACCAAAACGCGATAAATACAGGTTAACGTAAATACAGATGTTTGCCTTCAACCTTCAATTCATTTTGACACATCACTCATTTGGCATATGGCGTTTACCAGGTTACGACGTGGTGATTTTTCTATCTCTTTTATTTCCATATCGTTGAAGAGAGACTGACCTATACCAGGTTACCAAAATTGCGTTGCTTGGTAAACGCCAAAATATGGCTATTATTTTACACATATTAGCCATTTTTAAATCAGTGACCAAATCATGACCTAGTCAGACCATTGGGCAACACTGTCTCATTTAATCTTAATACTTTGGTTTTTTAGGTTAAACACTGAGTATTTGGAGCAACGTTGCCAAATAAGGTGACGTAGTCATGACTAGGTCACTGATTTAAAATCGCCTATTATTTTTCCTTTTCACAATAATACAAACAGGCGTTCTATTTTAAATTTTCGCGCCAAATCAGCGCCAGCTACCGCATCAACACGCTAACACAGGAAGTGACAAAAAGACGTGATACACGTATCATGACGAAGAAAGATGGACAGAGAATCATTTCTTGATGTCAGGAGCCGTGCGCCATATTTAAGTTTTTCAACAGCACACAAGCCACACAATGAATGTTTTAATTTTTTTTTTCGTTAAAAGTTTTAAATAATGTAATTTCTTTTCACTACCTAGAAAATGGTCTTCGTCGATCCGTTGTTAACCAATATTTTGATCAGTTTTATCTAGTTTCTTTGAGTGAGTAGCGTAATAGGGTTGAAAACTAAATTTAATTTAAAACACTAATAATATTTACGTATTATGGTAACGTTTGCCGGTGCAAAACTAATTTAGCGGATCTAGTTATACTTTTGAAGTAAGTACTATGTAGTTGTGCTCAATTAGTATTTTCGTTTTGATTTTTAACTTTTTCTTGGCAGAAAGTTTCAGCTAGTAAGAATAACGCTTATATCATTAATAACGTAATATAGGGTGTCTTAAATATTACATAAAACTAAGACTACTGACAAAAATGCTTGATTTCGCATTGCCTTTTTACTATTTTTTTTTAGTTTCTTCGTAGGAAGACGTTAAAAAAATTCTTAAATGTCTTAAATTACGCTTAAAAACAGAAAATAAATTCTCCTTAAAGATTTATATGTCTGGCAACGTTTCAACAAATTCAATTGTTTAAAGTTTTTCGCGCGCAAATTTCCGTCAAGCGCCTTGTGTACGATCAGCCAGGTGGGGCGAATATAGGCTGGTTTTTGAAAATTTTTAAAATGTTCGAT